>WEIV01027835.1:309167-515707 GCA_013390005.1 Calyptomena viridis | reverse complement strand
CGCGGCCCCGCTCCGCGGGCGGGTGTGAGGGAGCGGCCCGGCCCGGCCGGGGCCCGGCGGTTAAACCGCTGTGTGCCGCCCCCGGGGGCCGCATCACCTCGGAAACAAAGCCTCGAGCCGGGCGGGGAGGGCCCGGTCAAACCGATGTGCGCCGGGCTTGCTGTGGGGCAGGGGCTTGTGTACCCCGCGGCGGGGCTCTGGTCGCTCGTACGGGCGTGGTTTGCTGCTTCCCCATGGAGTCACGGAATTTTAAGTTGGAAGGGACCTCAAAGCTCATGCAGTTGTAGCCCCCTGCTGTGGGCAAGGAATCTTCCACTGTCCCAGGTTGCTCCAAGCCCCGTCCCGTCTGACCTTGGACACTTCCAGGGATGGGGCAGCCACAGCTTCTGTGGGCAACCTGTGCCAGGGCCTCCCCACCCTCACAGGGAAGAATTTCTTCCCAGTATCCCATCTATCCCTGCCCCCTGGCAGTGTGAAACTGATGAAATCACAGAGTCATTAAACGCTTTAGGTTGGAACGGACTTGAAAGTTCATCCCATTCCACCCCCTGCCCTGGACAGAGACACCTTCCACTATCCCAGGTTGCTCCAAGCCCCGTCCAGCCTGGCCTTGGACACTGCCAGGGGTGGCATCACACCAGATCCCAGCACACTGTGAGACGGGGATTCCATTGCAATATGGCTTTATTATCCCCAGACTCTTTGCCTTGCTGAAGGGGGAGATTCATCCCACATGCACAAAGATGTGAGGTTTAAAACACCTTAATAAACTTTGATATAGGTTATATATACACACACTCATATATGAATATATATTCCCATATATTGTGTTTTTATATAGCTTAGTACTCATAGTTTTTCATTATAAGGGACTGTGTAAGTTGTTTAGTTTGCATTACATTATTGCTTACTTTGAATAGCTTTTTAAAGTTTTATATGATTATATATGTATTTCTATATTTATATTAATGATAAGGGTCATGGTCTTGCAATAATGGCATGTATTTGGCTCATGTATAGTCTGTGCTATATGTATATATCCACATTAAACAGGTAAAATATTTCTGTATAGGTGAGCTGGTGTTGTTTTGCAGAACCCTGAATTGTTAAGCAACCAGAAAATACAGTGAGTTTGAGACACTTGTGGGAGGGAGCAGCTGTAATTGCATGTTGCTCCAGCTCATGTGGGGAATGGGGCAGCTCGTAGCAGGGCTGCTCAACAGCTTCGAGGAGACAGGGAAAAAAATCCCATAACTGGTCAAAAGTGCAGAGCAAATTTCAGCTATGAAAACTGTAATTAAACGAGCTGGAATCAGTCCAGGACCACAAGGTTAACATCCTTGTTCCTGGAACATCTTCCCTGAGATGTTTAATGACTGCTGAGCTGTTGGGACTGCGTTAGACATCTCACCCGAGACACCGTCTTCAGTACGAGTGCTCTTTGCCTCTGCAGTTCAGTACCAACCAAGAGGAAAAAAAGAAAAGCTCTGTCTAACTAAACACCAATCCCACTTCCTCAACAGCAGTGTCAGCTCTGCAGCAAGACTCAGCCAAGCTGGGCACGGCAAAAGGTTTCAGGAGAGGGAGGAGAGGCATCCCTGGAGGGGGCGTGGGGAGTGGTCACAAGAAGTGGCCATGCTGGAGACCTGGAATTACATTATGGCTGAAATAGTGCTCTCAGGTGATGGGGAGCAAATAAGTGGGGTCACAGCACACAGCAGTGGCATAATCTGGGCCCCAGTGGGGACCTGCACTGCTCACCTGTCTCTGAGCTCCTCCCCTGCCCCAAACTGGTCAGCATCAGCAAATGCTCGTGGCCAGAAAGCAAAATGTGGCCATCAGGTAGGTGAGAGCCAGAACCACACACTGCCTGATGGGAGAACTAGCTCAAAGCTTTAGACCCTTCACATTAGGATGAGTGTGCTGGTAACTGTGCTTAAAAACAGACCCAAGCTGGTAGGCAGGTGAGTGGGAACAGGAAGGTGAGACGTCATATCAGAGCAGCCTTTGACCTGTCAAAAAAAAAGAGCAGCACCAGAGAGATTTTAGTTCCTGTCTACAGATTTTCTAAACCCTGTGTCATTTGACCAGGAGGGCTCCAAAAGGACCAGAAATAGGGTGAGGCCATTATCAGTTGTTGTCAGTGAATGTTTTTATGGCCTGGCCACATCTTGTGGATGGGCCAACTCAGGGCAGGACCCAACACTGCATGGCAGGAGCAGAGTGGTGGCTCCAAACACAGGAGTTGCAGGGAGCTGGGAGATCTGTGAACCCACACAGCACATTTGATATGGGGCCAAGAGAGGTGTCACTGCCAGGGGTAGGTCCTGTTACTGCTCCCATGTTGGATACAGGCTATAGATTTCTGCAGCTCCAGTCAGGGAATAACCTCAGGGCTGACACATGAGCCTGGCTGCAAAGATCCTCACCCTGCTCGAGTTCCTGGGGCAGAGCCAGTGCAGCCTCTCTGCTCCAGGGCTGCGGAGCTGGTGATGCCGATGGGCACATCCACGTGTCATGGTCACTCCGCAGCCACTGGGACACTCCTGTCACAACAATCAGTGAGATTTCTCTAACAGCTCTTTCCCTTTCTACCCGGAATTTTCTTCTGAGTAGAATTTGCTGCTTAAGCCAGCACCGCTGCTGAGATAAATCCCAGCTTCATGCAAAATGTGATCAAGTGGTGTACAGAAACAGGATTCCTCTGAGCTGCCTGGTGGGTTGTGCTCAGCGCCGTGTCTCACCAGCCCCTCTGCCTGCGGCATCCTTTCCCTAAGCTTCTTGTGCCGTGAGGAGCAGAGCGCTGTGCTCGGCAGCCGCCGATGCTGCACTCGGCTCTAATCCGCCCTGCAACAGCATCAAACCAAGGGCCCTTCAGCCACGGAAACGCTCAGCACTCCTCAGTCAGCTAATCCTGCTTAAAGTCAAGCCGACTGCCCCGGTGTAAATGCCTGATGCAGACACACTCAAAATTGTTTGAATTAAATTTATCTCATCCTGCATGGCTGGATTGACTCTATAGTGGTTCCTTTTCCCCGGCAGGGTTTTAGGTGTGACCAAAATTCCTGACTCTACAAGGCGGCTCCAAAAATATTCAGAGGGCCAGGAGTTGCCAACCAGGTTTCAACGGGGAGCTGAGCACAGTCCTTGTGCCACCTGAGATGTGGATGTGGGAAGGGCACCTTGGCCATCCCTGGCCATCCAAACTGGCCAGCTGTTCTGGCCAGCCAGAACCATGCTCAGGCACAAGTGTGGTGCAACGCCAACACCCCTTGCAAGCACAATTGCCTGTGTTCATGCAGAAATAATCCCTCCTGGCACTTTGTAGAGACACCTTGAACCATTTTGAGATGCTGCCCTGCTCCACTGCTCTGTGCAATAGGACAACGTGAACCAGGAGGAGAAATTAAACATCCAAACAAAGCAGCTGTGAGAGCAGAAAATAGCTGGGATAGAGTTGGTGTTACTCAGAGAGTGGTGTGAAACTCGACTGTGCTTTGTCAAATATTTGTTTGGCTTTGTATCATCGCTGACTGTCCCAGTACAGTGATATATGGCAGGAATCTGTTTTGTGCTATCAGTTGTGGGCAAATGAATGTAATGGGTTGTTATGGTCACCCAGATACTACTGCATTGGGCAAACACAAATCTTGCAAAAACAGTGATAAAAGGGTATATTTCTGCATTTATCTGCTGGATGGTGTCTGCTGAAAAACGCTGAGTTTCCCCGAGTGCAATGCTGCATTTCTATAGCATTTCTTATGGCTGTTGCTCACTGTTCTGGTGTGTGAGACTGAATACATATTTGTCAGGCCCTGATTCAGCAAAGAATCTGCCCAGCTTCAACCCTGCAGGAAATCTGTTCTACCCCCAGACTGAAGAGTAATTGAAAAGCAGCTTTGACGGAAAGGAAGGATGAGAGCTGCACGCTGGGCGTGAGCTGCTTCATGTACTCACCCAGCAACTACACAACACATTGATGCTCACAGTGAAAGGCAACCTAATGTGCACAGCCCTGACCCGGGAAGGAGGAGGAGAAGAGTGAAGGCAAGCAATTACTCTAAGGAAAAGAGACTCTGCTGTCTCCATGCTCACCCAGTCCAGCTTTTCTCCTGAGCACAGTGCCAGTCTGATGGGTTAATGATAGTAGGGCTTCCATTGATGTAAAGTGTGCATCATTAGCAAGTGAGCAGAGACTTAGGACCTGCCTCATATAAACACTTTGATAAAATACAAAAAAAGAGGGCAGTGTTCCTTGAAATTCCTGTGCAGCTCCCCGCAACACTTTTTCCTTTCCCTTCCCTCAGCCATCAAGTAGGTTTTAAACACTGTGGTGATTTTTGTCCAAACTGATTTGAAGCAATTTAAGTGATGAGCCCTATATCTGTGGAGCTACTTTCCCCAGTGCACCTGTGCTCAGTGTGCCTCACTTCTCTCTCCAGCTGGGTGGGTTTTAATCCTGCTCTGTGTGTCAGGAAAATTGCTGTGATGTGACGCAGGAGCAAAAAGGAGTTTGCACTTCTGTGTCTGGTAGGTTTTTCTTCTTAACAAAGCAGCTGCAAGAAGTTAAATAAAATTCATTGTTTTGAAATACACTGAGGTGCATGTTAGTATCTGTCTGACACACACACAGTTGAATGGTGTCTAACTCAGCCTCCCTGGGGATTTCTATCTGTTTTCTCAATTTTGTTGCAGGATCTGTGCTTTTAACCTCAATCCTTATGTCTCTCAGTGCTGACCCTCGTGCCTGATCTAGGACAGCCCATATAAATGTGCCTGCCTGCCTGCCAAAATTGCATCCACGGCATGGATCTCTGAGTGGGAGGACATCTGCAAGGCTCACAGAGCCAGCGAGGATGTGACCTGCCACTGAGGGTTTGGGGAGCACAGCAGAGCCTTAATCCCATCTGTGACACTCATAAATACCTCTCCTCAGTCAGAACAGCTTTACAAATCTTTCACAGCTACTCTGAGCCAGGTTTTAATCCAGATGGGCCGATAAGAAAGGGTTGGCCTGTGGAGGAGGTGATCCATTGATAGAGGAATTCATTCTGCTCCCCACACAGCTTCTAATCAGCAGAAGGTTGAAGAAAAACCACACTAGTGAGTCAGAAATATTGTGGGAGCACTCACAGTCCTGAAAGCTCACAAAGAATACAAACCCACCATTTTTTTCCCTAATGCCAATAGACTGATCTGCCGAAGGGAGCAGGATCAGGAACAGAAAAAGGCAGGCAGTGTGACTAAGTGCAAGGGGGGCATTGCTCAAACCCTGCTTGGCCACCTCTTGCAAGGTGCTGTGCTTTGTGCTGGGTGCTGAGCAGCAGCCTCAGTGCCTGGTGAGACGGGGCTAAAAGAGATGCTGTGTCTGTTAGCTCCCTCCCAAGAGCAGCACAGACTGGGAAGATTGTGCTTTCTATAGTAATGAATTTTTTTTCATTTTTCAATCAGCTGTGATCCTGTTTACTGTAAACTCCAGCATGCTGGAAATGTTTCTATCACAGTTTATTTAGGCTTCACAGGGATTTTTTTCAAATCACACTTATCAAGAATATATTTTCACAGCAAGTTCTCTGAAATACAATAAGGACCTAGGGACATCTGATGCCCAGACTCTGCCATTCCCTAAGATATTATATGATCTGCTCATTTCCCATGCAGAAATACTGTTACTTTTTCAGAATCCAAGCCAGTGCCTATGTGATGTTTGATAGCCCATTTTGAAAAGCCTTGAACGAGACCATTTGTTGTCACGATAGTTTTACAAAGGCAATACCATTTCAGGGACTGCAGTTAAAATAGTTCATAAAATTTACACTGGCCTGTGTGATTTGAGTTTTAAACCATTTTAGCTAACTTAACTTTCATTTTGGCTTGAAACTTGGACATCGGTGAAATGCATAACACAAGCCAGGTCTGAATTATTTGCTTTAGTTCTTTTTGAATGATCTCATTTTCTCACTTTCCATCGATGCGAACAGAGGGAAAAAACCCACGTACTTTTCAACAGCTAAAAACAAGTGAACCAGTAAGTATAAAATCTGATACCAAACACGAAGCACGAAGCATTTCAGCTCAAAAGGAATATGGTTTTGGACTTTTATGAGCAGCTGCAGCATATAGTGCCTGTCACTGCTGAAAACAAGCTCCGTGCATTGTCTGGAAGGTTGGAAGCAGCTTATCTTAAATATCTTGCTTTACAACCTGCCAAAGAAGCAAGAGAAGCCAGTAAAGCTACAGAATTTACCCTGTATTTTTACAAAACATTTAAACAAAACCCACAGGATCTGTGTGTTTACTGTCCCAAATTTGATACCATGATTCACACCTATGGTGGTGTATCTATCATGACATACAGCCAGGGTAATGTGCTGCCAAAACCACAGTGGGCACGCCTGATCCCAGCTTCCTTCCTATATTTTCACAGGCATAAACCACATGGGGAAGGCCAGGGCAATCTGGATTTGGTTCCATAACCAGAATGTTATGTGTGTAAATGGCCTCTTTGATACATCACCTCTGTGTTGTGACCCAGCAGCCCAGACTCCCCATTATCCCAGACACTGGAGATGGCTGGATGCAAGCACTTCTCCAACAAATTCCCCCTCCAGAAATGAACAGCCTCATTTCCTCTTTTAGTCAGCTATCACGCATCAACCTGCTGGATACCAAAAATTACCTTTCATATGGGGAAAAAACCTCACTGAGCCAAGGAAAATAAGGAAAATGTCTGGATCCAGCCTTTCTTGCCCTGTTGAAGGCTCCTGGCCTGGAGCATCCCAGGGATGTACACAGTGAACACCCTCTTGGATGGATTAGACCCAGAGGAATGATATGGTGGCTGGTCTTCTTGTGGGTTTGTGTTTCCTCATGTGAAGGACAGGGGACCAAGGGCAGAGGTGAAGAGCACAGTGCCCCAACACAGACCCAACGTGTCCAGGGATCCATGTGGGAACAGCCCTGGGCTTCAGCTGGTGTGTAGCATCCCAGTAGAGGAATTTTGAAGTTACTGTGATCTATTCCTGGCTTTGGCTGTTGACAGACTATCCTTGAAGTAGGGACTAGCAAAGGCACTTGTAAACTGTAATTGCTTTCAGTGGGACCTGAGCATCTTTTGGGATCACTGGAGCCTCTCTGCAGGGAGCAGATGCTGTGGGAGGGACTCTCCTACAAATAGCCTGCTGCTCTGCAGACACCTCTAAAGCACTGAGCAAAACCAGCCTTTGATTATATTTCCAGCACTAGTGCTGGGTCCCAGCAAAATCCTGGATTAAGTGTGAAACTCTCTCTTTTCCCCATTCTGCACTTTCCTTTCTGGTTGGTTGCATTAGCTAGGTATGTTAGGGCAATAAGGACATGGCTGGAAAACCCTGGATTTACAACCATCATGCATCGCTGTCAGGGCACACTGTCACCTTTAGAAAAACATCTGCTATAAACAGTTTTACTTACTCACATTACTAATAATACCATACAGTATTAAAAGTGAAAGGATTTTAAAAATCCAATTTACTTGTCCTTCAGCTTGGCCAGTAAAAAAAAATCAATGAGATGTGTCTCACTTCAGTTTGGAGCAGTTTTCACTTACCAGTTCTCTCATGCTAATGAACTTTCTTTACAGGCAGGAGAGGACATATTTACTTGCTTAAAAAAACCCACCTGTACACCCTGAAAGTGAAAAAAATTGAAACCCCTCCAAAAACAGGGAGAAAGAGAAATAGGAAGGAATGGAAATATGTCTATTGATTTTTTTTTATAAATAAGCGTTTTACAGAAATGAAACTGTTGCTGAATTTAACTGAGGGTCATTCTTCATCAACAAAATAATAATCATGTGAGAGCTTAATGGTTGAATTGAATTCAGTTTATGTTAGCAAGAGATCACTGTGATGGAGTAATCTTTGATGAAATGAAGGATGTTATTTTTCTTTTTAAAGGTAGGAATTAAAAACCATTAAAAGTAACATATAAAGTTTGGGGTTTGGACAAAGTTTGCATTAGGCAAACTAAAAGATAAAAATGGAAACTCTGTAGCCTTCAGAAATGTCAACTCTAACACTGATTCCAACCCCAAGCTCGTTATGCCTGGGTTATACATTCACTTGGGGCTGGAAAGGGAGAAACCAAGGGAATGTGATTTGAAACAGATCTATGGATTTTAGTACCTTTATTTTCCATCCGCTGCTGCAGGATCTGGATGCCCACAGACCCAAATCCACTGATTTTGGGGAGCTATGTGTATACCAAGGGCCTCATCAGAGTGGAGCTGAGCAACCAGCCCAGTGGCTCTTATCTCCCTCCAGGCTCTCCAAGCCATCCTGGAGCCCATGGTCCCTCCAGCCCACTTAATTCCCAGCATCAGTCACCCTGGGGCACCATCCTGGGGGATGGAGGCAGAATTCCCCTGGAAGTCTGTTCCACTGTTAGGATGGCAACAGCTGGTTCTACTGAATCCTTTTGGTCCCATTCATCCAGAAGTTATTTTCCCTCATCATTCCTTTCCATTAGATGCTTGCTCAGAAGCCCACAGCAGGCACACTGGCCACCAGCAGCCATTCCCTTTGGGATGTGCCTTTTTGGAGTCTGGGCACAGCCACAGATGCACATTTGTGCTGCTGTGGCACGGACACCACCCCTGGCAGCACTGGCTCACAGGCTACGATGCCAAACCTTATTTCTAAATGCCCAGCATGATAATTGGGTATTTTATTCCCCCTCTCCCCACCGTATCCTGGCTGTACTAAATTGGAGCGATACTATCTCAGGCTTCCTCCGTGCTTCTCCTGGAGCTTCTGTCTAAAATTCAGCATTAGCAAAATGTGCCTCTGGAATCAGGCCTCATAAAATATTGTTAGGATTGCTAGGCAACCCGGAGGCACGTTGGGAGCTGAAAGGAGCCTTAAGTGGGCGTAGCGAGCCTGCGCTGCAGTCTCAGATGAAAAAGAGAGGGCATTCTTTGTGTCTGCATGCTAGCAACACTTTGCCTTTGATTTTCTTTTGGAAAGAGGCTGAGATACACTGCTTCCACACACACAGAGGTACATATCTCTGTAATTGTTGGTGCGGCAGCCTCTAACCTCAGATTAATCAGCTGGATGAGGAATGCACCTATCCAAGGCTTTTCAATAGCAATAAAAGTAAAATGAAGTTTTTATGGCCATGAAAATACCCATATTCCAGCTGCTTGCATCTTCCAAGGGCTCGTTTTGTGAGAAAGAGGGGCCATGCTCAATAAGAAGTTGTTTTATGTGGCCACTGAGGCATTGCCTCAATTCCTGCCACAGGCTGCAGTGGTGCTTAATGCAAACCGACTTGGGAAGGAAGGGAAACAAGTAAGCACACAATTTATTGGCAGAGTCCAGCACAAGTAATCGGCTATTTGCAGATACACACACAGGAATAAAAAGCAAATTGAACTGGGCTTGCAAGAACATGGGGAGGAATTACTATAGGTCTAAATAGAGGGGGGAGTTACTGCTGATTTTGTTAGCTAAGAGGCTTAAAGTGAGTTTTTGGTTTAGCCCTTCCTGCCTTCAGCTCGAGAGCAGGAGATGTTGCCCCCTGAATCCATCTCTCATCTCTCCAGGAACATCTTGGCTTGCCCAAAGAGCTGTAGCCAAGCAGGCTCCAGTCCTTCCCTGGGCAAACCTGCTTTCCTTCCACCCCAAGCCAAGCCTCCAGCAGACAGCCCCATGCCATACTTTCCTTAGAGAAAAACCTGGAAAAACACACACACTTTGTCAGCAAACCCAGCACCCAGGTGCTGAAGCTGCCCTGGTAACTCTGGCTTTTGCTCCATCCATCCATCCATCCATCCATCCATCCATCCATCCATCCATCCATCCATCCATCCATCCATCCAGCATTGCTAAAGGCAGATCCTGGCAGCAGGTCCTGCAGGAGGAGGATGTGCCTCTGCTGAGAACAGCTGTCTGTGCCAGAGGCTGGCCTTCCAGCCATGCTGAGTGTGCAGTTTGTTTCCCAGTGCTTGATTTAGCATATAATTTTCTGTTAAAACAGATAGTGGCCAAACTGACACATCCATCTGCTCAGAGCTTGCCCGGCTCCTCTGTGAGAAGGGCTGTTCTCACCAAATCCTTTCCAGAGGTCACAGACAGATCCCCCTCAATCTTCAGCTCTCCTGGGTGGCTGAAAGCCCTTATTCAGACACCCACAAATCCCACCCTGCTTTCCTCCTGTACTGACACAGGGCTTCACATACTCCATGCTCAAACTGGGAGCAGTTACTGGTGCAAGACATTTCATCAGTGCAGATGGGGATCACTGAGAATTAGTGGCAAGAGCAGCAGATGATGATTTTGGCCCATCCTTTGTCAATGAAAACATTTACCAAGCATCCAACACTCCTAGTTATTCCACACAATACAGAAAGGGACTATAATAAGCCAGATTTACATTCCCAAGACCATTAATGAATATTCCCATGAGGCTGTTGTTGGGATCAAGCACCCTGGATGTATTTACAAGTGTGTAGATGTGGCACTTGGGAACATGGTTTAGTGGGAGCTTGGCAGTGCTGGATTAATGGCTGGACTCGATGATTTTAGAGGTCTTTTCCAACCTAAATAATTCTATAATTCTATGATCCTGCATAACCATTCTGTTGGAAGCTGCTCTTGAGCTTGATCTTGAAAAACAGAGAACTGATGGGAACAAACCTCAGATTTCTGCAGTATTACAAGATTTCTTAGATAACTACATATGATATATATATGACATAACTACACCCTTTATTCTCCATGTCCCTTTCCAGCTAGATTGAGGTCAGGAAAGCTGCCTGTGAGGTATTTATTCATTCCTGGCAGTGAACTGGCTGGGCTATTTTTCTGCTCTGTTAACATTGCAGGTCTCATGATGCCTATTTCAATACCAAATGGCACTTGGCACTGCCACACTCTTCCTCTGCCCCTCCAGCCACAGGATGCTGGTGAGTCAAAAGGAGCATAGGGGGGTTTCTCCCAGTTTAGGCCTCCCCAACTGCTGCAACCTCCATTCCCTTCCCCAGTTTCACAGGTCGGTTTTGGAGGCACATGAAACTGGGCCAAACCTGGGCTTTCTCTTAGTTTCTCAGCAAGGCTCCCTCTTCACATTATGCCAGAGATGAGCTGGTTCTCAGCATTATTTTAGCAGTTGTTTTAATAAAAAAGGTGGCAGCTGGAAGTCTAAGAAGGATGGGAGCCAGGCACCTTAAGAAATGATAATTGCAGACTTGGAGCAGTGCTAAGAGTTAACAGAGAGATGTTTAATCCAATTCTCAGCTTCTATTTTAGGATCCTTTTAACTTTCCAAATCAAAAAAAAAGGAAGAGGGGAGGGGAAGAAAAAAAATAATCTCCATCACAGTGCAATTTCTTAAGCTTGTTCACAGCCCAAAGGTGAATTTTTATTCATGTGAGGAGTTTGAAGAAAATCCATTCAGCTGTTTCAGAGGTTTCAGAGCATGAAAGCAACATCTGGTTTTAAAATCAAAAATAAAGAGAAATTCCCTTTGCTCATCAGAGTCAAAATGGGTTTTGGTTTCACACCTCTGATTTAGTATATCTTTAGCTGTCCCCTGGAGAAAGGTGGCCATTTCTGTATTGATTTGAAGGGGATGAAATTGTGTTGCAAACCCCCACAAAAAATTAGGGAAGCCCAAACAGGAGGGCAGATGATACTCACACCGCAAGCTCCTCCACTCCCCCCAGTCCAACACGGGTCGCGGTGCCTAAATTGCCAATTTAATTCACTGCACGAAGGTTTCTCACAGCTGCTGCCTCCATTGGGAGGTTTCCTGGGTTGTGGTGTGATTTTTGGAGTGTGGTTTGCTGTGCACTGCGCTGTGCTATAGATGGCACTGCAGGATGCAAATTGCAGATCCTTTGCTCTGTAATAACAACCCTGGGCTGCGGTGGCTCCTGCAGCTCGTCCCGGCGGAGGAAACCAGCCTCAGATCACTAATTTCTGCAGATCTGCCTGCAAATCTCACTCAGTTTTTCATCTGGTTATTAATAACAACACAAACGTGACCCTCGGAACAGACTGAGGGCAAAAGCGACAAGGAAGCTCTCTGTGAATTAACTGCTGCTTCTAAAAAAATACACGAATGCTCAGAAAATCCACTGGCAAATTTAGCCATCATGTTGCAACACAGGAATATTTTACATTTAAAAGGGAGAAGGCAGTTGATTTCTCTGTACGTCACACCTACGACAGGACTCTGCTCGTGCTGGAGTTCTGCTGCTCTGAGTGGAAGTGTTCACTGTCCCATTGTCCCATCCCGGTATTTATAAGGACACTACAATCTACCCAAAACTAACCATTTGCAGCAAATATCGCTGCTCTATTTGTACAGTCCCCTGGAGTTCTGGGGCTAAAAGTAAGAAACGAAGCAAGATCCAACTCAGGGCTGCAATAGGAGATGCAATGCTGGCAGGATGCTGACAAAGAGATCAGGATGGGAAGTGAAGAATATCATAAGCAATTACAGCAAAGTGCTTTTGAAAAATCCCTCCAGGTACCCAGCTGCATCTGTCGATGCTTAAACACCTTCAGAAATTTGGCCACCAGCCTGCTGCTCAAGATGTTTAAAAAAAAAACCCCAACAATCAGAGAAGAGTAAAGGGTGTAAGAAAGACAAATTTCTCTTGCCATTGGCAAGATGAAAGGAAAACCCCAACTATTTTAATGATTAGTGTAGAGAAAACTGCATACAATAAATGCCAGAAGTTGTCCTTGTCTTCCTTGGGAAAATGAGGCTGGATGAGGATCAGGTACCAGCAGACTTTGTTGTTTCACTTTCAATGAACTGTCCAAAGAAAAACTCCCATCCAGCTGTGCTGTCCCAGGGCTGGACAGATGAACCCCCACAGCCCTCTCAAGACAAGGAGAGGTGCAGAACTTTTCTCTTACAGGGTTTTAATGTGGTCTCACACATCAAGGAGATTCAAATGATAATAACGAACACCAGCAGCCAACCTCATGGTTTGACATTCTGATGAAATGATGCCCTGGCACATCCATCACACTGTTTTGCTGTCAAGAGAACTCCCAGCTCTGGAAGATGAGTGTGTTTTCTTTTACAGTGTTAGAAAAAAAAGCAGGAAAAAAAGAGAAAATTATCTCTCCTCAAGCCTAACTACTACACAAATGTAACTTTGAGATAAGACACAGCTGGATACATGGGAACTGTGGTTCAGCTCCAAACAGGGAGGGCACAAGTGTACCCAGCTCCATCTGAAGGCACGTGTGTGAGGTGAAGTCTGCACTGTGTGCAAGCACAGACCTGGGACTTTGCAGAGCACAGCAGGAGAGACAAGACAAAAGACAAGGAAGATTCATTCCTTGCCAGCAGCATATGTAGACTTTGTGTGCCAATCCCTGTACACTCATCTTGGAGAAGCAGATGCAGACATGAGTGAGAGGGAGCAAGGTGTAAGTCTGAGTGTGCATGGAAGGAAGGAAGGACTGTGGTGAGGATATTTGCTAAGCACAGGGCTGGGGAGATGCAGGGATGCAGATGCTGATGTTGCCCAGGCAACATTCACTTTTGCAAGGCGTCCCTTTGTCTCTCCTGATTTTTAAGTACAGTTCTCACTCTGAAATGCAGATTCTCAAAGCTGTTAATAAGACATATTATCTCCTACTTCTCCTTCCCTGTTCCTTTTCAGAGGTTGTTAGCAGCAGCACTGCTTGTGATTTGGTAACACAGGAAATTAAGAGCAGCTCCACAACTGTGGCTGCACAGGGGAGGAGAGGAGATCCCTGGAGAGAAGTACAGGTAAGATGTAGTGCCAGGGTACCCTGAGCTGCATTGCCCATCCCACTGAGCAAACTCACCAGCTGTGGAGTCAGTAGGATTTAGGAGAAGGACAAACCTTAACAAAGAGCCTTGAGTTTATCCTTCACAAAGTCCTTTTCCCAACTTTCAGAGCCCCTGATAAAGTTGCTGCTATTGCTGTGCACTGACTGCAAGCTTCATACCAGAGCACAAGATTTAGTGCTGCACTATCTACAGGCTACATTTGAGTGCAGTAACCAGCGTTTGTTCCCTCAGATTACTTGGAAAATTCAGGGTTGTTATCTCCCAGGAAACATTGGGGAGAGTCAGTGTTTTCCCACCATGTCTCATTTCCTAGGATGTAGCACCATGGTTTGCACTAATTATGAGATGCCAATCCCATTATTATGGAGCAAAATTATGAAGTGCTGGAAAGAGTGCAACAAAATTGGTGAAGTGGTAAACTTGAAATGAGGTAGAAGTAATATCTGCTCCATAGGGGAGGCCTGGATTTGCTAACTGGACATCGTAAGGTGGAGCGAGGAAAGGAAGACATCACAAGTGGAATGGAATTACCCTTCTTGATGGAGGGGCAGGCAGGAGATACATGGCATAAATTTTCTCTGTGTACCTTCCAACCAGAAAACAGGATTGAAACAAAGCAAGAGAGGAATCACAGCAAGCAAGAAACCTTATCTCTGAGTGTGGAGGTGGCACAGGAAGAAGTGGGGCAGCTGGAGAGATGTATTTGCATTTGGAGTGGGGAAGAAGGAATGCAAAGCAAAGACATGAGCTGTGCTGCCTTGTGAAAAGCCCTGAAATATCCTCTTCACCCCAGCCCAGGCAGCTGCCACGACCTGAGTCCAACAGCCCCTGCAGGCAACATGACCTGCCCTGTGTGGGGGGCAGAGCTGGGAGCAGCCAACTTGTTTTTGTTGTTACGTAGCATTTGGTCGCCCTATTTTGCTGCCTTCCCTTTGATGCAATGAGCCTGTGGGGAATAAAGCTCAGTGGGAGATTGCTTACGTGGTTTCTAACCCATTAGTTTCTTTTATTGGCTGTTGCCTCAATAAAAAAAAAAAGAAAGAAAGAAAAAAGAAAAAAAAAAGAAAAAAAAGAAAATCAAGGAAAAGTAGTTCAAGGTGTGAAGAATTCACGTGGCACAAAAATATATAAAAAGTTATTGGCTCTGTCCCCCTTGGCTCCAACCTCAATTTTCTCACCATGCCGTGCATTTATCCTTCTATTATTACACATAATGACAGGGAAATTTTAGCTAGTTCTATGCAAAGAGCCAGCCCAACCCTCTCCCCTCCAAGAGAAACCATCCTGGCTCAAGCTCACATCACTTGGCATCTGATTTCAGCCTAGCAGGGTGTTTTGATACCAATAAACATCTTGTTTTCATGTGAAAAGCTGTTTCAGCTACATTCTTTCCCATCTTTTGTGAGCATCCAAGGCTCCGTGTAAAACTTTTTATTGATCACATAAATAGCAGCTCTGCTTCCCTACAGGCCCCGACTTCACAAAGTGTTTTGATATCTGGAGAATGAAAAGTTCAATAGAAAAGTGATTCCCTCGGCTCCCCAGGACTCTGAACACAGGGCTGCTGGTTTCTGCTTTCCTTGTTAGAGTGGGGTCCGGGGAAGAGGGTGAGGAAACAGAGAGAGGAATGTTTGGTTTGTTCCGCCTGTGTTTAAGTCGGTTTGTACACAAACACACTTTGTCTGCAACAAAGGCAGAAGCAAAGCCACTGTGCAAAGAGCTGGGAGTGATCATTAAAGATTTAATTGGTCTGAAAGCTTCCTGAAATACTAAGGAGAGACCTAAACCACACAGCTTTGAGCAGGAAGCCTCCCAAGCTGGAAAGCACGAGTGGCTTTGCTGCTTAGGGACACAGGTACCAGTGTGGTGGGCAGTTACTTGCACTGCTGTCATGCTAAGGAATTCCCCAGGGGGATGCCCTGGTGAGAGGCAGCTCATCCACGCCCCTGGAGAAGCTGTCTCGAGCCATCCTGTCTCACAAGCAGAGGCTGAGACCTCTCCCTGCAGCTGCATTCCTCCAAGGCACTGCCGAGATACAACAAAGGACTGCTGTGAAATCCATGGCCTGAAACCCAGACGAGATCCTTGCTGTCCATGTCCTGGCTGTCAGACCCATTGCGCCACCACCTTTTGTGCAAATGAAATACAAAACCTCTTCAACTGCAGCCATGCAGAGCTCGCAGGGAAGAAGATTAATGGGAGCTACCAGGGAGCCTCATCAGTCCTTGTTCAGGAATCAGAAATCCCAATCGAAACCTGCCGTGACTCATAGTTATGTCCTGGCACAACTTCGACCTCGTTTGGATAACGAAGGGCAGATCCTGTTCTGAGCCACCTTATAAAACCTTTGTGACTTTGTGTTTATCACAGCAGGCTAAAAGGGCACCAGGGACGTTGCTGACCTTGCTGTTTGCAGATGGCAGTGCGTGACAGCCCTGGAGCCAACCGGGCTGTGGTGGTGGCTTCTGGAAGAGCCATGGTGGGAAAAGCAATGCCCAAAGCCCTGTGTGGCTGGAGGGGCCCAGCCCAGCCCAGCAGCCTGGTGCTGAGCCCCCAGCAGATGCCCTTCACAGGTACACAGCCTCCCTCATCTCAAATGCTGCGCTCTCAGTTAATGAGAGCAATTTGAATAGCAGCAACTACTTGAGACCCACATGCCTTGGGGGAAAGGGGAATTTGAGATATCTGTGTTCAGCTCTTGAGGCCAAGGAATAGATTTATCTTTCTCTTAAGTTCCTACCAGGTTCTCTGCGGAATTTACTATTGAACTTGCCCATGAAGAAAAAGATACTGAAGAGTTTGCAGCCTGGAATGTGATGGCCAAGCCAAAATCTAAACCCCATTTTCCCTCAAGTACCTGATCTTGAGTACTGAGACAAACACTCCTTAAAGCCTAAACTACAGGAGATGATGACGGTGAATTATGATTTTTTGTTGTTGGGGTTTTTTTTCCATTAGTAACTTCTGAGATTTTCAATAGTTTTTCTGACAAGGAAAACCCTCTTACAAATGTAAAGGTGAAGCCTGTTCCCACACCATTGTTTTCCCTTCTCTGCTTCTCATACAACTTTATTTGCAGGTTGGTGATAACGAGAATTCCACTGCTATTGATTTTTTTAAAAACATATATAACTTTGAAACACAGTATATATTGCACAGACTTTGGAACAAGATAAGAAGAAGTAATCACATTTAAAGCATCTCTAGCACTTTAATTAATCTGGACAGAAAACTCTTGCTGTATTCCTAGAGCAGACTAACTACCTCTCCTGAATATTCTCATTTTCTATGCAAATGCATAGATACTGGAGGTAATTCAGCAACCCACAGGGATCTAACTTCTGACACAATGTTTTTATAATAAAATTGTCATGGCCTTGCTTTTTTGAGACCAACTGCTGCACAGCTCTGTGGAATAGGCTGGAAACCCAAGAAATACTGGCTTAACTTCTGCTAAAATAGCAGACAGTCTCCTTTTCTCAGAACAACCTTAAGATGGAGCAAAACAGTCAAGCTGTAAGAACGTACTGCAGAGGGAGAATAAAATCAGAGAATGAGAGGGTTATGGTCCGGCTTCCAGAGACCTGATTCTTGAACAGCTTGTCCCTACATGCTGGTCCTGGGGTTTGCAGAAGACACTGGGGTCCCAATTCCCTGTCTTTTCTCCTGGGAGTGGTTCAGGAGGGTGAGGTTGTTGAGCCCAGCCAGTGCCATGCTCTGCAGTGTGCAGAGCCCACTGCTGCCTTCTTCCTCAGCCTTCACTCCAGTGAAATCAATGGATTAAATGAGCACAAATGAGGCAGGAGCTGGTTCCTTGGCTGCTGGGGTAAGACAGCGTGGAAGCTGGCCCTGATACATCTATCTGAAGCTCTGTATTGGATCTCAGCTGACAGCTCCAATAATGGTAATAGATACGGCCAAACCGCTTGGTCTTTGGAGGAGGCCACTTTCCCCCTCCCTGCTCACACCCAGGCTCACCACGCTGCCAGCTCCTGTCTCTTGGGCATTCTGAGGGGGTGATGGGCAAACTGGGCTCCTCATGCTGCCAAATCCTCTT
The DNA here is from genome assembly GCA_013390005.1 of Calyptomena viridis. Taxonomy (NCBI): domain Eukaryota; kingdom Metazoa; phylum Chordata; class Aves; order Passeriformes; family Eurylaimidae; genus Calyptomena; species Calyptomena viridis. Next base: position 497,826 of record WEIV01027835.1, on the reverse strand, counting down.
GGGAGAATGACCTGGCTACCCCACACAGTTAACCCAAGTCCTCACCAGGGATTTTGCAGGAATCCCACTGGGTTCAGAGCCTCGCTAACACCCAGGGGCATCACAAGTTTCACCTTTAATTTCATCTAAAACTTCCCTGGCTCAGCCTAGCATAAGAAACGGTTCCACTGGGATGCCAGAAATGCATCCCACAAATCTCTTCTCCAAGCAGAGGCTGCTGTTGCAGATCCAGCCAGCTCACAGCCCACAGAGCCAAGGACAAGCACCAAGGACATGGGGTGGGTCTAAGGACACGGTGTGGGCATGGCTATTTCTGGTTGTGCAAAGCCAGGCCAAACTAACCCAAAGCTCAGTAACACAAAGTCAAGCCACATCAACATGAAAGGCCTTGAGAGATAAAAAAAAATCATGCAGAAAACCTAAAGTATCTGGACTTCATTATGGCATTATCCATGCACACATGCTGAAAATCCCTTTGGACACTTCACCCCTGCAGCCAGCCACGCTGAGTTAGCTGTGCCCAAGCCCTGCAGTGGGGTTTAGCAAGGCTCAGGTTTTATCCTGTATCCCAACCCCTGCTGAGCTTAGCTCTGATAGGGTTGTGTCACTAAACAAGCCAGGTCAGGTAGCAATAGAGTAGCTCAGGGATGTTTATAAAATCAGGGGAGATGAACCCTAAAGGAGAGGGCATGCCCTGTGTTTGGGGAGCTAAGCCAGCAGGGAATAAATTGGGCTGCCTGCAGTAAGTGATGCTTCACAGAGGCATAAAGCAGGGAAGCAGCCAGGGCATGGAGCCTTCCCTGTGTGGGGTCTCCAGCACGTTCTGCTTCCCTGTGTTTATGCTGGTGACTGGGAGCTCACCAGAGCAACACCAGGTTTTATGGTGTGTACACATTATTAGTGCTTCGCAAGTAAATAATGTCATATTTCACTGTTTACTGTTCTGAAAATGCACAGTAAAAGGCTAAAGCCTGAAAAGCACAGAAAATAATTTATGTGGGAGGAATGAATTTCCCATCACATCAAACCACTGCCAGAATTTATCATGGTGCCCTTCAGTTTGGGTCTCTGTCCAAGATTTTAAAGGTCTGCCTTTGTTATACATATAGGCACGGGAAAGTTGAAGGTTATTTGGAACAGCGGGAATTCCTGCTGGTGTTGGAGTGGGAGAGAGGAAAGCGTATGGTGAGGGCTCCAAAGAGCCTTCCCCTGGTTAACAGGGAAAATTAACAGCACAGTGGCCACCAAGAACCCTCCTGGTGAAGGGGTGAAAAGGCAAAAGGTTTCAGCAGAGTTTCAACTGAAATGTATAAACCCGGATGGAGATAGACAAGGGCTGAACTGTTTGTAGTGATCAAACTATCTGTTAATTAACATCTGATTCTCACTCTTCACTCAGACACCCAGCACTGGTGGCTCAGATTGCAGCTGCAAGGATTTCTTGAGTGTATAAGGATTACAGGGTAAGACCATGAAACCTCAGAAAAAGGTTTTGAAACCGCTTTTCCTCATGCTCCTTTTTTTAACTTGAGAACCCGCCACGCTGCTGGCCAGGAGTGTCAGCCTCAGGGAATAATTGTGTTTTAAAGCTACTATTCCTGTCCCTGCCATTTATATGTGTCTTGTCAGATTTGCACCTGAATTCATCTCTGAGGCGTCGGTACCAACCGGTGTGGAACCGCAGCCAGAGCACCCTGGTGAGTGCACACCAAACTGTTCTCCAAAATAAACTTCTCTCTAAATCAAAAGAGCAGCAGCAACAGCCTGCTGTGGAAACAAGCACCCAAAAGACTTGGGCCTTTGGAGCTGGAGATGCCCCATCAGCCAAGCCAAGCATTTCTGTGTAGAATCAGGGTTCCTCCTGTCAGGGATGGGATGCTGGACTGGATAAATCAAAAGCCAGAGGAGCATAAAATGGCATAAAAAGCACAGAAGGGTCAAATAAAAGTATCCTGCGTTAGAGAAGCCAGATGCCAAATTTCTTGGGACTGGCAGAAATTTTTCTGGTGAGACTCATCCTGTCTCACACATCTGTTAAGGTTTTCCAGGCTCAGTGGTTTGAATATCATCACATTGTCTAGTAACTGGTTAAATATTCAACAAGACAAACTCCATGGGCAAACTGGGCTGAGAGAAACGTTTTTACACAGAGATTTGAGATCAGAACTTGTGACGTCCCAAAGGACTTATTTGTGTGAGCCCCTGAGTTCAGATAAGCCAGACTTCTCTCTAAATCAACCAAGTCCATGTTGCTGGGTACTCTAAACTCTTTTGACCCCTCAGACTCATTTCCAACCTCAGATAAAGATGATACAATTTTTTTTCTTTTTTTTTTTTTCCTCCAGAATAGCTATCTTAACACAAATACAAAAGTGTGATTCCACTGAGTGATTCAAACCACAAGCCTGTATTTTGCTCACATAAGGTAATTTTAGGAACTGGTTCTCAAAATAATCCCATTTACTTTTAGCAAAAAAAAAGAAAAAAAAAGTCTGACTCTAAGCTGAAACTTTAGACCACGAGAAAATTCTACTTAGAAAACAGGAGAAAAAGAATATATCAAGATGCTCTGACACGTGATTTGAAAATAAACTCGATATAATCCTTTTCTAGTGTTACAGGTTGCTGGGAGCAGATCAGTAGCTGAGCATTGGGAGTAGCAATATGGAAACACTCATATTTAAGTGAAATGCATTAAACCCCAACCACCTGTGTTACCACATACAGCCCTTTCCATGAACCTCCACACGACAGCCCTGACATGAACCACTTTGGCCCATCTTTGTGGTGAGAGCTGCCTCATCTATCCCAGCAAACACAGCTGGTCAGATGAGGGAGACAAGTGATCTGTGGTCTAAAACCACACTGAGAAAGGGCTGTGGTTTCATTCATTACAGATACTGGACTCCCACGATCCTTACTAACTGTGTAACTACAACCAGGGTGTAGCTGAACCTGCTGAGCTGATGAGAGCAGGTCACCCTGTGGCAGCCGTGGCAGGGACACCGACTGAAGACATGACGTTATTCCTGCTTTGGGCACAATTTTGGGCAGTGCTTTGCATAACAAAACCCTTTACCCTCCGGATGATTTGTCACCCTTTAAAAGATCCCCTGCTCTGAGTGAGTCAAGTGTACTGACTTCACCAGGCTGTGACATCCCAATGCTCAAGTCTGCTCTGACAATGACGTGCACAGACACTTCCTGGGATGACTTTGCCAAAATGATGGTGGAACAAAGCACCACTCTCACCCAGTTTCCCCCTAAAGGTATCCTCCCTAAAATATCCAGGAAAGAAAATGACCCTACACCTTGTACTGGAAATACATCTCACCTACGTTTGCATTTCTCTGGGATTTTTGCTGCTTTTCTCTTGTGGAACCTTGTCTTTCGTGGCATTGTAGGTAAGAAGTGATGGGTGGAGCTGGCAGGATAGTTTATTATTTCTTAGCTCATTTTAAAAGGTTAAAGAACCTCAAAGAGGCATTTGTATTGGATTGGGCAAAAGAATGCAGTGCTCAGAGTTAATTAGCCATCCAGATTTCATACAGCTTTTGTAGCTGTCATTTCTCAGAATGAAAAGGAATATAATGATATATTGCAAAGATTATGGAGGAAGATTGGGATGTATCAGGGGTAGTACTTTAACTGAAAAAAGCATCAGAAAAATGTCCTAGTTTCTGTGTAATTCCAAAGCTCAGTATATGGAACAAAACATCCAGGGGAATTAATTACTTTTTTGTTGAGGTTTTTTGTGTGCTTTTTAAATCCCAAGGAAATCTATGTGCAGGAGGGTATCAGTCATCTATACACAGAACTACATAAAGTATCATTAGAGACCCCTCCAAATACATTGATTTTTTTTTTTTTTAATCCAGCAGTAGTGTATCAATATTTTCACCACTGCCAACAAAATTTAGCCTTCACGATGAAGCATTTTCCAGAGACCCTTGACCCAAGTCCATGTTGCTGGGTACTCTAAACTCTTTTGACCCCTCAGACTCATTTCCAACCTCAGATAAAGATGATACAACTTTTTTTCTTTTTTTTTTTTTCTTCTGCTCTGGCAGAAGAGCTCTGGTAATTTAATATATTGCTCCCTCCTCCCATCAGCAGCTGCCTTATCTTGCCTAATTTTACATTATCTGACCCTTTTTTCCTTTCTTTTAACCCTATGAAGGGAAGACTCCCGAGCTTCCCAGGCCAGGACTGTGCTCATTTCCAGCCTAGCAGTTATTCGTGGCTGGATTATTCCCATTTGTCTCTTTGCCAACATCATAATTTGATTCAATAGCTCTTCTACCTGGCATTTCTCTCATAGCAGCCTCCTTGCAGCCCAGCTATCATTTAGCTAGACTAAACAAAGGTTTTTGGGGGCACCTCTCCAGGGGGATGAGAAGTGAACCCCCCTCCCCAAGTGGAGCCCAGTGAACCCAGTTTGAGCACTGGACTGCCACTAGTCAGGCACAGAAACAACCTCCCATCCCAGAAGATCTTATGGACAGAACATATAATAGTGTACACTGAATTAAAAAACCTTTGGTTTGGTTTTTTTTTCCTTCACTTCCTACCTGATTGATTTATTCTGAGCATCCTTCTAATGTAGCTGTTCGGGCAGTTGCAAGTCTCTTGGCATAAAACCAGCTAATAATATTAGCACTGTTAAGTTAAAAAGGAGGTTAGACATGGTCTACAGTCCTGACATCTTCCACTGGTTTGTTTCATTAATTTGTCCTCTTAAAAGAAGAGCCTTAGTTACAAGCTTGGTTTTGATTATACTTCCTCTTATGTTAAACTAAATGAATGTGGTTTATTCAGCCCCAGGTAATATTACTCTTAACTGTTCTTCTAGAATATCTTTAGTTACTTATCAACTCAAGAGCTAAATCAGTATCACTGCTTGCCAGTTTGGTGTTTCTCCAGTGCAGAAACCTGCCTTCTCCCATACAGAGATTAGCTGAGCTCTGCATAATTAGCAGCAATTTTTATGATCTGTATCTAGGGAGTTTAAAGTACTCCATAATGACACAACTCCTCACCAATATTTATACTTGGAGTAGCACTGCAGAGTCTCTACCACAACCAGTCTAGCCCTGACAATCTAAAACAAATTCCCCAAAGTATCTCAGCAAAACCTTTTTCATGATCACGCTCAAAAGTGAGTTAGAACTAAAGATTCAGACCTATCCAGCCCGGCCCTCCCTATTCTCATGAAGTCCTTTTTTTATCAGGAACACAAAATGTTACCTGCTGTGACTTTTTTTCTCCCCCCAGTAGCTCTTTCTCTTCTGAACTGCTTTTTCCTCTCTGCACCTGTGTCCTGGTCATAATTGCTATTCCACAGTGTTTTTCTTACCTTACATCATTTGGTTTCACAGCTTGTGAAAGAAACACATGTTCTTCCATTTTACTGCCTGGGCTCCAGTCATTATTATAGAAAAATCCTTCCTGCTCATCACACCTTGTTCACAGCCTGGATTAGCAGCACTCCCTTCGTTATGCTGCAAATAACACCTTGTTGTTATTTTGCTTTCCTGAAAGCCATTAATCCATTAATCTGAGCTTCTTAGGGGCATTAGAAATGGGAAAGCAGCTCAGTTCTCTTCTGAATTTGCTGCAAACTTTGGCTTTTTAAACCTCTCAGCTCATGACTGTCCTGGAAACACGGTGGCAACGGCCTAAATGCTGAGAGTGAATGTTGCAGATCCACCGGGCACTGCACATCGTGTGTGACATTGTCACCCGTGAATGGGACTAGTTGTGTCACCAGCAGGGTGTTCCCAAGCTATAATTGTACCTCCAGCTGGGCTTGGACCTTACCATGTCCCTGAACCGTGTGGGATGGCCACAAGACTGGCTCTTGGCCATGCACTTCTCCCCCTTCCCACCATTCCTGTGACAGGGAATTCAGCCTTGGCTGAAGATGTTGCAAACTGATGTTTCTCCTCCTTCCCAGAGATGGAGGGTAGGAGGAGAAGCCTTCCCCAAGCTCCCCCCTGAAGGTGTCCAAGCCAGCTGTCAAACAGGACCTCTGGCTTGTTGTACCCCTGAGCAGCTCAGGGAGCACCACAGCTGGAGGTTTACAGTTTTAATGTAGGGCACATTTGAGCATAAACCAGCTCTGAGCTGGACTTATGTGTGAATATCAGTTACTTGTTCCTGGGTCATTGACTTTCCTCTGGCATGGATTAATCACACGAGGGTTTTTTTGTTTATCCACCAGCTTTCTCAAGGGGATCTTGGGGTTTTGTTGTTTGTTTGAAGTCAATAGGCACAGTTCATTTGGCAGAGATCATCAGGTCACAACACAAAACCACAGCAAGATTTTGCACCTATCTGATTTTTCTCTTTTCCAGAGACTATAACTACCCTTAAAAAAGACCCAAAGACAAGGCTGAGGCTTGTTTTTACTGAGGATGGAGAGCCCTGCAGCGATCCTAATTCCTGAATAAACTGTATTTCTCAACACAGTGAGCTGGCAACATTTGAAGTCCAGTAAACTCAAACTTCAAGGCTATGTCAAAATGTGCAAAGAGGAACTTTGGAGAAACAATCACTGCTGTGACAGTTTCTGAATGGGAAGGCACCTATTTAGCCACATGCTCTTGCAACATGTCTGAATCAAGAAGGGTAGAACCCGACACAGGCTTGGAAAGCTATGTCATGAACTTGTCTGTTCATGTCAAACTAAAGCAGGCTGTGTTTAGTACAGAATAATCAGGAACTGAGCTGTCTCTGAAGGTCAGAACAAAGGCCAGGCAGAGGTGAAATGAGGTACAAATGCTGCTGAGGTAAGGCAATGACGACTCTCAGAATGTCTGGTGTCACCACACGGAACAAGATCCACTGATCCGTCAGTGCAGCATCAATCACAGCAACATCCTCAGAGACACGAGGCTCCTGACACACCAAAAACTGTAACACCCGGTTATTTGTACCTGGTGCAGAGAGTAAACTCCCTTCTGAAGACAGCAGCTCTGCCAATCCGAAGGGAATCGCTCACTTCAGAGGTCTGAATGAAGCCCTAAAGCTGCTGCAGTGCACATCTCTACAGACCACAGAGCCTCCTGCCTGACACCATCCCCCTAACAAACACCATCCAAATAGTCCAGTTTTCTCTGCCATCATAATCTCCTCTTAGCACATCCATACTCTTGCTTTTCCACACCATCCCTACAGGAAAGCCTTTACAAAATTTGTGTTTTCCCTTTGCTTGTGCCTTTCCCCCAGCTGCTGCAGGAGGGCTGGTGCTGGTTTTATTCACAAGCCATTGAGCTGGTGTTTTGGAAAGGGTGCTACTTTAACTGCTGGCAGTTGTGAAATGACAGTATTTCTCTTCCAAAACACCTGTCCACATGCCAGCAAACAAGTGGACTTCTACAGCCTTTACAGGGAGCAAAATCCTGCCTTAGTCTGGAGCTGCTTCTGCCCACCGCAGGCAGAAGCAGGTGGTTCTTGCTCCTCACAACATAGAAAGAGATATTTTAAGCATAATCTTAAATTCTGTCAAAGTTAATTCATCTTCCAGAAAAGATCTTGTCATACAATATATGAATAACCTTTTCACACCTCCTTCCCTTTTGTAAACCAAACCTGACACCTGCTTTGGGATTTACCTTTTCATTGTAACTCAGTTTTATTTAGTTTGGTGTAGGAGCCCAGGAGCATTAGTCAATAAGAAGTCAGTTATTACAACAGAGAAACCACCTGAAATGCTTGGCAGCATATGCATTAAATAATCTGAACCTTAGACAGTTCAGCCAGGCACTTGTCTATCACATGAATTGTGTTTTTCAGATTAGCATACTGTGCTACCTTTGCCTTCCACTCCTCCTCCTCCATGGCAGAAGGAGGGCCCCTAAATCATATGATTGGATAAAAAAGATTGCACACTGTCAAACATTCCTATTTCCCACAGACGTGGGACAAACACACCAAGACAGAACTCAAAGCCAATCAGAGAAGAACAGAGATGAACCTTCTTCCTTCCTTCTCCACAGAGACATGGGCCCTTTTGCTTCTTTTCGCAGCCCTCCTGTTAGTGTGAGTAAAATATTCTTGATTGATTCTTTGCTCCTGCTTTTTTCCTCTTCTTGCCATTGTTCACTTTTATGCAACTAATCTGCTGAAGAGCAAACAGTAGGTGTGATTTCCAGTTTTCTAACATCTAACCATGCTCTGGGAAGTAGCAGAGGAGTCTGAAGGCTGTACAGATGTGTGATCTTGCTCCAAGGTTTGGAGTATTCTCATACAGTTATGATCTTGCTGCTAAACATCAAAGGAATAGTTGAATAATAATGATGCCAGGTATTGGTTACCAGCAGGGTGCTGGCTTCAGTCAGGATCACCATCCCTGAGGTTATTTTCCAAAGACATACAGTTGTGCCTCCCTGACTGAGGCTGCTATTAGAGGGGAGGCAGCAGAAGATGACCCTGCTGCCAAGGTAGAGAGCAGCAGAAAGCACCAGAAAAAGAGTATTCATAGGATCAGCTTTTCCTCCTCCTGATTCCTTCTACAGTGCCCAGGTAAGAAGCTCCACACAGGGGCACTTGGACCAGGAGGGATCCTTTCCAGAAGTTTGATTTGGCACATGCCTGCAGGGACAGCATCCCACGTCCATCCTCACAGCCCATCCCTGCTGGGGGAAGAAGCAAAGCCCAGAGCAAGGTGTGCTACCTGCTCCTGACTTTTCAGACAAAGTCCCACAGGCAGAAGTGAGCCCCACTGGTCCAGGGGAGCTGTGCTAGTGAGAAAATGCTTTCCTTGGCCTTGCTGGTGCCATTCAGCACTGCAGCATAGCAGGGCTGGCTGAACCCCCCTTTGCTGGGACACAGTGGCTCTGTTCACACAGCCCCTGCCGACAAAGCTGAGCTGACAAACTGGGTAGTATTGACAAGCCCTGAGGCAGAGACAGTGAGTGCTGACCATAAACCTTAACAATTAATGTGGTGCACACGAGCACAGCCCATTTGTCTGCCCTAGCAATGCTCCAGCCACAGCACCTCAGGAAGCCCAGAAAGTTTTAGCCATATTTTTCAAACCGTTTCCTGGGATTTGGATCACTCAAAAGCCTGTTTGGGGCAGACTCTTTAGAAAAATAAACAAACAACAACAAACCACCAAAACAACCCAACCAAAAAAAAGCCACCCTCATTATTGACCCTAACCCTCATATTTCAGTAACTCAGTGGCTAAGGTTGCTGGTTGCCAGCCTTCCACCTTCTGCAGACATTTGTAATTCTGTTGTGGCAAAAGGGAATAACTCCAGATCGTTGTGCTCCGATATCTGAGCTAAAATAGAATTTTCACTGCCCATTGGCATAGGGAGGTTGTTTAAATGCTTCTTGTTCATGTAGGGCAACACTGTTCCAGTTCACACTTGGGGGAATATCAGGCATTTCTGGTCCACATCCATGTTGGGAAGAAGTAATGATTATTCTCTGGCTTTACACCGAATGGTCCTTCCCAGCCTGCAGAAAACCTGACACATTTTAGTTGTGTGTTAGACTACATTTTCCTGGCTGTGTTTCAAGTAGATCAAGCCTAGCCTGTGTTCATGTAGTATTTCTGGGCTTTGTAACCAGCCCAGCCTGACATTTCCTGGTCCTCCCACAGCCCTGGCTACCTATAAACATTACAAACAAGAATCCACAAATATTTGATACCTAGTACTGAATTAACCTTTGACAGAAAAGATTAAACATTGACAAACTGGGCTCTGTGAAACCTTTCTGCACCAGAAAACACCCAGTTCCCTGCTTTGCATCTGCCCTGTTCAGACCATAAGATGGGATGTACATTTGTGCTCTGGCAGAACCTGGGCTGGGGGGACTGATCTCATTTGGGGTCCCTCAAATTTAGAAAAGTATTAATAATCATGAGGAGAAACCCCCCACTAAATCTCAGCTTAGACTCTGGCTTTTCAGACAAGCATTCCCAAGATCCTGGCTGAGCAGCTGCTGCCTTATGGTCCAAAGAAGATCTCTGATAACATCCCCCTGCCAAACCTTTGCTGTTTTACATCCCTTCTGCAATGAACTGCTCACTTGGGAAGCTGCAGCTACTAACTAAAAACAAATATTTTGAGGAGCTCTTTCAATACGAGCTTCAAAGGGCTGCAGCCCAGGCCCTTGTTCAGAATCGGAAAGCCCTGAGGTAGAAGTAATAACTTCAGAGCTGCCAAAAAGGGTGCTTCAGAGGAAGGAAATCTGCAAAGCTGTCAATAAAATCTAAAGAGAAAACCATCAAGACGAGACTTCCACTGGGCTAACACCGGACTGAGGGAGGGAGAACAAAATGAAATTAAAGTACAGTTTGACAAAAGCCCTGTTTGGGACATCACTTGTGGCACTGCTTTGATTTCTCTTCAATAAGAACACGTAAGCTTGGTGTTCCTTCTTCCAGCTCCCTTCTCTGCCTCTCCTTTGGTTGGCAATGAGCTCCTCTTTGGACTGTTGCTAAAGGCTTCAAGGTACTGTTTCTGCCAGAGCACCTATGGGGACATCTGCTTTTACATCAAAGGGAGCCCTTGGAGGCTCTGTGTGGCAGCAGTGAGCCTTACCATGTTTATTAAGTAGTTTTTACAGGGCAATTTTCATTTGGGCCACTTTTTTCCCAGCTCCTGCATCAACCTCCTTTACCTCACCTCCAAAGGGATGTTGCCGCAGTCTCCAGATTCAGGAGAGCTCACAGCCCCAGTTCCACAGTGATTTAACACTGTGTTTCCTTTTCTGTCCCACAGATATGGGACCTGGCCGTTTGGTGTGTTCAAGAAGTTGGGTATTCCCGGTCCAAGACCTCTGCCTTTCTTTGGGACGTGCCTGGAATATCGCAAAGTGAGTGATTGAAGCCTTCCTGGCCCCAGAAACGCCTGCCTTTGCTCGTACAGCTGTAGCTGAACAGATACATGGTGATAAGTTATCTCCAAATGCCAAGCTCCGCTGCAACACACAGCTTGTGCAAAGGCCAGTGTGGGATAAGGCTCAGCAACACAGGCCATTCCCAAAGGAGCTCTCCTGGGTGGCTGATTTACAGCTGCCCTGGCAAACAGCTCCTTCACAAGCACAGGGTGCACTTATGCTGTCCCTTCATGATGTTTTTGGGAGGAGAACTCAGAAGGCAGCTCTGAACATCAGTTTACAGCTATTCCTCCCAACCCACCATCTCCAACATCATCCCCTTCCACTGCATCTTCTCTGAGATAATTAAGTACCAACTCTACCAGAGTTCAAGGAGCTTTTGGACACCACTTCCAGGCACACGGTTGGATTTTTGGGGCTGTCCTGTGCAGGGACAGGATTTGGACTTTGATGGTCCTTGTGGGTCTCTTCCCACTCAGGATTCTATCATAGTTTTCAAATTGCTTTCCACAGGGTTTCTTGGAATTTGACACTGCATGTTTCAAGAAATACGGGAATATCTGGGGGTGAGTATGAACAATTGATCTCTTCTTAAAGTAAAACTAGAATCCATATGAAGGAGAAAAAAAATTCATTAGGAAAGCTCCTTTTTTTGTGTTGCTCTGATGGTCCTAGAAGCAATGACAGGGTGCTGGTAGTGCCTTCTATTGACATCTGATGACACAGGGCTGTGTCACTGTCATATGGAAATTGCTTTGACTGATACTATGAAACTCAGTTTAAATCTGGTAACAAAAGGCCCTCTCCTGCTCCTAACAAAATCATCAGCAGAACTATTTACTTAAAGCATGAATTGAAACTGGGAGGTTGGTTGCCTTTGGTTTACCAACAGCAGAGGAATGTGAGTGACTCCCAAGACAGAGAAGAAGTTGACTTCCTTGTGCAGCTGACCCTCACCTGCTGCAGTAGGAGCTACTGCAGTTATGGTTGTTCTGCTCTGGACATCTCCCATGGTTGCTGCTGTTATAGTTTGGGCTACAAACTTGCGTATTTCTCCCTATATCAGCTTTAAAAAATGAAGTCTGGAAAAATATGTCTTTACATAAGTGGGGAGAGTACACAAATCTGCTTAATCTACATCTGTTCCAGGAAAGCATTCAGAGTTGGCAGCTTAAAAAGACAAAAACAAGGATTGAGTTTCATCTCCAAGGATGTTTCAGTGCTGTCAGCCCAAGTCTCCAGACATCCAACTCAAGAGCCTGAAAGGGGTTGAACACGTTTCTTTCTAATACTATAATGTGTTTAAGTGCCTGGAAAAAACACAGAGTCAGGAGAGAAAGTGAAGGCACTTGCTTCATTTAGTATCTGGTCCTTTGAGCAACTGAGCCCTGCTCATTTCCCAGTGAATCTCGAAGGTATTTAGCCCCCTTTATCATTTACAAGGCCAAAGGGGAGATCTGCACGTCCTTTTCCAACTCTACTTCCTACATTTCTGTACTTAAACAGCAGAGCAGCAAGGCTGGTGATGGAGGAGCATTTGTTTAACAGACTTTGTTTTCAGATTTAACAGATTTTGGCATCAGCCAAGCCTTGCACTTCAACTATCTGGGGTTATTTATCTGCTTTCTCTTCTCCCCCCCTAGGATTTATGATGGCAGGCAACCCGTGCTGGCAGTCACAGACCCCCAGATCATTAAATCTGTGCTGGTTAAAGACTGTTACACCACCTTTACCAACCGGAGGGTAAGAGCAGAGCATCGTGATGCACCACAGAGTCCAGAAAACAAAGTGCAGGGGGAGACAGGATGCCGAGAGATATCCTTTGGGGACGAGTGGCTGCACTTTAGGGATTGCTGTACACGGCCACTGTATGTCACTGTTCCCCTGCCTTACAGCCTGGGACTGCACACCCGGCCTGGCAGAGGAAGCTGCCTGCACATCAGGCAAATTCTGTTCTCTCTACATATGTACATGGATGAATTTCAGTCTATGTGAGCATGAAGGAACCTGTGAGGGCCCAGCTGGCACACACGGGGTGCAGGGATGTGACACAGGTACACACAGACACAAGTGTGGGGCTTGTTGGGGTGTTGCTTGCTCTGGGGCTGGATATGGCATCTCACAGCTGGTTTACTGTAGGAAAGGGGATTATTTATGTATGTGTGCCTTGACAGTGGCTGTTTGTCAGGTCACAGCCTGCTGCCAGCCCCTGAAATAGCCTGGGCAGGAACTTGCATGCCACATTGCCATCCTTGCAAGGAAGCTGCTATCTTTTGGGTGGTTAACACCTTGTCTTTTTCCCTGTCTAGCGTGTAGATCTAGTTGGGGAACTGGGCAACGCTATCTCATTAGCTGAAGATGAACAATGGAAAAGGCTTCGTACTGTGCTCTCTCCAACCTTCACCAGTGGGAAACTAAAGGAGGTAAAACACAGAGGAGCAGGTACAGACTAAATCAGAAAGTCAGTAGGCAGCATTTTCAGGCTGAGATTGTCACAGGGGTCTGATTTCTTTAGTCAGAGCCTGGCAACTGTTTAATTTATGCCTAATTTAAAATAGAAAAGTCTTAAAATAAAACCTTAGCAGAGAGATCTTATTTGTAAATATTCATGAAACTCCCTGTAGTTTTCATGAGCCTGTCTTAAAGGAGTAAAATGTACTATACTGAAGTGACCATACTTGGTCTGTGTTACAGATGTTCCCTATAATAAAGCACTATGGAGAAGTTTTGGTGAAGAATGTTCAAAAGCAAGTGAAAAAGGACGACAGACTGGCTGTAAAGGAGTAAGTAGCTGCCAGCAGCAGCAGGGAGAGCAAGCCCTGTTAGGAAGGGCTGAGGATCATTCGGTACCACCAATGCAGAGCCCTCGTTGGGTCAACCAGAGCTCTGAAATAGGCAATGGGGCTTTCTGGAAGCCTGGCTGGGAATTTGAAAGGGAAAAATCTAAGCTGGGATGTTAGCAAAATTTCCTAGAGGTAGAGGTCCTGAGAGAATTCTTCTAAAGGGAACCAGATGGGGAGAAAAGTGCTCCAGCACAGCTTTGGGAATCCACAGATCCAAAATAGTGCCAAGTCTGTCAGGAAAAAAATTTTTTCCTCAATACACTCAGGATCTCTGTGCACCAGTTTCTTATACCACAGGACACTGGGGTTGTGTCCCAATGTGCCCCATTGCTGGGGGGAGTGAGGCTGTGGAGTGGCCCCGAGTGTTTTCTCCTCATGTGCACCCTCCATATGGGCTCTGGAACAAAACCTGGGTATTTCACCCCCAATTGCAAAGCACCAAAGCAGAAGGGGCAGCTGCACACCAGTAACCACACACCAGCAAAGCTCTCACCTAAGAGAAACCCCATCAAGAGAAGGCTGCAGTGGTTTGTAACACAGGGNCAAAGCAGAAGGGGCAGCTGCACATCAGTAACCACACACACCAGCAAAGCTCTTACCTAAGAGAAGGCTGCAGTGGTTTATAACACAGGACTGTGCTGGGTTGAACCAAGACCATTTTCAGGGCATGTTTGAAGCAAGGTGTGTTGCCACCTCTCCCCAAGAAGCTATCATGCTTGAGAGCCACATGCTGTCCTTCCACTAACCCATTCCCATAGCTCCATGCTGTTTTAAAATCCTTGGAAAAGCTGTCTGACTTCAAAACCTGTGCAGGCTTGAAACCAAAGCTCTCTAAAAATCTCTCTCTCTGTAAGTGTTTTTCCGTTACCATATATCCAATTTTCTTTTCAAAACCAGGGCAGGAGGTCTTATGAGAATTTATATTTGAATGTCACATAGGCACTAGGAAAAAATGCATTCACTTAGTCCAAATATTTAACTACAGTCTATCTTTTCTACCTTTCCTCAGCATCTTTGGAAGCTACAGTATGGATGTTGTCACCAGCACTTCCTTCGGAGTGAACATCGACTCCATGAACAACCCCAAGGACCCCTTTGTCAGAGAGATGAAGAAACTGGTCAAGTTTGACTTTTTTGACCCACTCTTCATCTTGTCATGTAAGTGACTCCAGCTATTGCTTGGATAACTTCCCTTGCTGGGATGGAATTTCACTGGCCCTTGTCTCATCACTCCCTCATTGTTATCTTCATGCTAAAACTCTGGGAAGGAGATGGACAGAAGCTTCCTTCACATTTGGCATCTACAGCACAAGAAACATAAGAACATCCCACAAATATCCAAATAAGTGCTGGGAAATTATGCCAAGATCAAAAATCTTGAAAAGAGAGGCTTGAGAAAAGTGGTGAAATGTCTCTTCTGGAAGAGAATAGTGAGTAGGGACTGTAATTAAATGCAATTTCCTCCAGTGCAATAGATTAGCAGCAATGCATTTTAGATACCTTGCTATAACCCAGGGAAAGTTGTGATCTGTGCATAGAGGAGGTTCCAGTGCTGTAGATTTTATGAAGCTATACACAAGCTCAAGATCCAGACTCTATGATGAAGGAAATGCTCTGAAGGGGATTTGAAAATGTTTGTGTGAGCACAGCAGGGCAGCAAATAGCTCGGCCTGAAAAAAGAATTCAGAATTTTCAGTATTTTTCTCCTGAGCCACATTCCTGTTGTAGTGCTGTACAATGTAGAGAAGTAACCTGTCCTTAGAAAACAGTGCCTTAGAAATAGGAGGTGGAATGTGCCTCGGTCATCTCTTAAAGGAATGATTATAACCAGCATGGTTGTGCCCATTTCACAAATCTGGGAGGGAGTTGCACCTAAAACTATCCCAAGGGAATGAGGAAGAGGGAAAAAAAGGGAAAGTCCAGGCTTTTCTCAGGTAAAGAAATAAAAAAAGGAAATAATTTCTCAGTAGCATCATTAATTTCTCAGCAACATCCACAGCTATCTGAGGTGGAGTTTTTTACAGTATGCAATTTAATTCTCAATTTGTTTTTTAGTTGTATTCCCATTTGTTACTCCCCTCTTGGTCAAGATGAATGTAAGCTTCTTCCCTGCTGATGCTGTAGATTTTTTCATGAGATCTGTCAACAAAATTAAGCAGGAACGTGAAAAGGAGACTCACAAGGTGAGTGTGAATTTGATAGCAATTGTGGCAGCAGGTACACTGAAGGGAAATATAATTAGGGTGATGACTTCAAAAAGGTGAAGCCAAAGTACAATGACTCAACAAAACCCTGAATCTACTCAAGTGTAAAGGCTTGGTTTTAATACTGTCAGAAAAGCCCCACCTGACCAAGTGGGGGTCTGGCAGAGAGTCAGGTGGACTTTGTACACCCGTGATCTGAAGCTAAATCCAGACAAAGGCTCAGCAGAATTGGACTAAGCTTTGGTCTGCAGAACTTGTAATGAGTCAGAGACTCCCTGAAGAAGGTTGGGCAGAGGAAGCAGCACATGGGCAGCAAAATCGCCTTTACGGTTGCACCTTCCCCTCTTTCTTTTCAAAAATTGCAGCTTATGGCTGGCAAAATTCTCACTTTCAGAGTTTGGATCCCTTTCCCAAAATTCATTCAAGACTCTGCTTTCTCACCTAATGGCTTAATGAAAGGGACAGACAGGCTTGCAAATTAAAAAGCAAGTGTTATGTTTTTCAGTAAGGAAGTCATATGGAGTTTGGGGACTCTTGTGGCTCAAAAATTGTGCTTAGACTATGAAATCTGCTTATCTGAACCCTCCAAGGAACCTATCACCAAAGAAACTCTCCTGCTTTCTCTCTCAGGGCAGGGTAGATTTCCTGCAGCTGATGATTGAATCCCAGAACTCAGGCAAACATGAGAAAAATGAAGCAAATTCCTTATACAAAGGTAACAACACCCAAGTACTCATCAGAGGAACAGGGGCTGTGGGAGCAAGGAGAACATGGGGAGCTGTTTGGGTCACCATCATCTCCTCTGAGCAGCTCCAGACAGAAGTCTGTCCCTTGCTGCCAGCACCAGGACTAAGATCCTTGGCCAGGGAGCAGGACTGCTGTATCAACTATTGATACTCACAAAATCATCTGGTTCCTCTATCAAATGACTTTTTCCAGACAGAGTAGCTACAAATCTGTTACCAGAAAACAACTGCAACAAAACTGCCTCAACCCCACCTCTTGCTAAGACCGTCAACCAACACCAGTTTTGCTCATCTCCCCACAGCTCTGACTGACAAAGAGGTCCTGTCACAGGCATTCATCTTTATATTTGCTGGGTATGAGCCCACCAGCAACACCCTTTGTTTCCTGGCTTATGAACTGGCCATGCATCCAGATGTGCAGCAAAAGCTGCTGCAGGAGATCGACACGGTTTTACCCAACAAGGTAAGGGGATGCTGAGTGATGGTGAACACCCTCTGCCCTCCTGGTTCAGTCAGGACAATGAGAAATCTTTAGCTCCTAAACAGCCTCCTACTGGGATCTTCCAGGAGCTCTAAAAGACACTTAACTTGGCCCTGTAGCAATTTTCTTTTAGCAGCTGAAACCTTCCAGCCACCCCACTACACAAACCCATTTGCCATACTCTGCATCCATGCACAAGCAGACATGGATTTCCAGGCATTTCCATTACTCAGATACAGAAAATAAAACCAGTGACTCAATTTCTACCTTGCGTTTTGTTCTTCAGTGAATCTGAGTCAACACTTGGGTCACCGTGGGTTGGGGACACTCTGGTCATTTTAGGACAACACAATTCTCATGGCAACTTACCTGGTCCTGTCATCCTACAGGCTCCTCTCACGTATGAATCACTAATGAAATTGGAATATCTTGACATGGTAATGAATGAAACCCTTCGTGTCTATCCCCTTGGAGGGCGAATTGAGAGAACCTGCAAGAAAGATGTAGAAATAAATGGAGTGACCATTCCCAAAGGAACTGTTGTTACAATCCCACCGTATGTCCTGCACCGCAACCCTGAGTACTGGCCCAACCCAGAGGAGTTCAGACCAGAAAGGTACAAAAAGCATAATGACAGAAGAAATATATCATGCTGCTTTTTCCTTACTTAGTAATTAAGTATTAATCTCTGATTAGCTTCCTAATGGTGTTCTTCCTATCTTTTTACAAACAATACGGATGAGAAATTGCAGGCTCATGGGAATGTCATTTTAAGAAGAAAATGAGCTTTGCACTTAAAGCAGGGTTTTATATAACATAATCTTATTGGGAGAATAACACTGATATCTCACAGGATATTGCACCCAGTTTTTAGGCTTGCTGAGAGGGGGTAGATGGTAAATTTTTCTAACTGCTCACCATTGTCTGGATAATCCTCATTGCTGCACCTGATCTCTTCACACAAGCTTCTACTAAACATGCCAGAGTTGATCCTTCCAGAACTGCCTTCCCTCCTTGTTTTCAGGGAAGTGATAACCTTTCCTAGCTGGTTATTTTTGTAGCTGGTATGTACTTCCCATTCCCAGCAAGACTGAAGCCCTAGGCTGCTCCTAACCAAAACAGCTCCTGGTTTCTCTCACTGAGTATAACAGATAGGAAATACCTGTCACTTTGGGACAGCATACTGTCTAGATTTTTATCTCTTCTTCCAATTTCTACTAATCTGGATGGACACCTTTCAAGTGAGATCCCACCCTGTCTGACACAGCACTTGATTGCTGGGGTACCCTGAGAAACCTTAGATAAAAGAACCAACAAGTTTCTGCAGGGCACCAGCAAGAAATCCCTGGATAAATAAAACATGTGGGGTTTGGTTTTTTGCTGCCTTCATTTCTTTTCCCAACCATGTCATTCTCCAGGTTCAACAAGGAAAACAAGGAGTCCATGGACCCCTATACATACCTGCCCTTTGGGGCTGGTCCCAGGAACTGCATCGGGATGCGCTTTGCTCTCCTGACTCTGAAAGTTGCCATTACTGCCCTGTTGCAACATTTCACCTTCCAGACCTGCAAAGAAACTCAGGTGAGGAGCACGTTATGGTGTGAAATCCTCACATTGAAAAGCCAGGTGCCAACACCAGATACTTCGCACTTCCAGGCACTGCAGATCCCGTTGTGCCTAAACCACGGCCAAGCTTCTTTCCTTTAATCTCTACTTATTTAATTTGTCTATCTCCAAGTGTGCTTTTCCTCTTTTTGTTGCAGATCCCCATCAAGCTGAGTTCACAGGGGCTCTTAATACCAGAGAAGCCGATTATTCTCAAGTTGGTTCCCCGGACCAACACTGCGCCCGCAGGGAAGTAAAACCCAGCTGTGTTTGCCACAGTCCCCCAGTGTCTGATGAGTGCTGTGCTAACAGAGGGATCACACATCACAGGAAATCTCTCTACATGTACAGACACAGAAGAGCAGCTCTAGTTAATTCTGGAAGCAATTACTACATATTTACTAATAAACATAGCTGTCAGAAATGTAGCGTGGATCACTGGGCAGTGACAATACAGTCCCCTTAATTTTGATTGCAGAAAACAAGAAATAAATCCAAATGAGGAGCTGATCATCCACTTCTAAGGGGACTTCTCCATCTGGAGAGAAGGAATTACTGTCACATTCCAAGAAAAACAAGGTGTGATGGAAATTCAAACCACCAGACCCTGCCAGGCAGGGACGGGTGCTGTTCTTCTGGGTGTATCGATGCTTGAAATTTCATGTGTTATAATTGAGACGACTGGTGTGAGACTACATCCTAGTTACCAAACCCCTCTTGTGCCATGTGTTAATTAAACTAAAGTGTGTACAAATACTGTCATTAAAAATGTCTGAGAGCCGCTCTGTGTTGTGTATAGTGGCTGATCACTTCCTATTTAAAAACCGCATTCAGCCTCAACCCTTGAAATTATCCATGTACATTGCTTTCCACTTAATTTAATGAATCTGATCCTTCATTTAACGCGATCAAAACCTCCCATTTGTATTTTACAAACACTCTAACTCCCACCTCTTACTTTGATTAAGAGGTTGCCTTCAGTTCAGTACCGGCCAACCCTTTTCCATGCTGGAGTGACAGAGGATGGATTACAGAAAGCAGCAGCTCACAGGAGGTGGGGACAGCACTGCAGGAGGGCCATTGCTCCTGGAGAAATGGTCTGGACACAGCCTGTAGCTGAGCCTTGCCTCCCAGAGGTGGGGATGGGTTCAGACATTGCTCACAGTGGGGTTTTGGACTGGTGTGAGCTGCTCCAGAGCAGTCTGTCTTGGGCCCTATGAGCTGGTCCTTCCATCAGCAGGGCACTCTGACCAAAGGGCTTATGCCAGCCCTGACCATGTAAACAAGGAACACAGCTGGGAAGTTCTCCTGGATCTGAATTTCACATGCCAGTTCACCCCAGAATATTTTGCTGGCCCTGACACCTGCAAACCAGGACAGATGTTAGTAAAATGGGAAAGGTTTTTACAAGAGCTGCAAAACGAATTAAGGCATCCCTTAACTTCCTCCCGGCATCCTTCATTCCAAAGCATTATTTGCTGCATCATGGTCTACAATTTTCTCCTCCTGTGGCTACATGCTTTTCTCTCTAGTGTAGCAGACAAAACTGCAACATGACCCAAATGTCACAAATCCACATAGTCCAAATTCATTCAAGAATTCAGATCCATTCTTTAACAATGGCAACTAAGGGGTTTGGGAGTGGACAGTCAACAGTGCAATACATTCCTGACCAAGGAAATCCCCAGATCAAGGCTGGGGAAGATACAGCAACATTCAACCAGGCTCTAATTCAAGAGTAAGCAGCTTGTGCTGTCCCAAAAGGCAGATAAAGCAATTATAGTGCTCCCTTCTGATTCATCATCTGTGATGGACTGTTTGGGTTGTGCTGTGTACACAGCAAGGCAGTTGGGAGTGCTGCCAATGAGGCCCTTCCTCACTTTAATCTGTTGCCCATCTCTTACCCAAGGGTTAACACCATCACTGGAAGGAGCTGGGCCTGTCTGACTGCTGTGGCTCTGATGGGGAGAGTGCAGTGCCCCTGCACGGACAAATTAGTTAAAAAAAAAGGCACTTTTCCTGTAGGAAAATAATGCTAGGCAAAACTAACTCAGATTCAAGGAAAGGGAAAGGAAAGAGAAAGAAAATTGAAGTCATCATGAAAGCAGCAGGCCACTTACACACCAAAAAGCTGCTTAGAAGTAAAGTCAAGCTCTTTTGGTATATCATGAGAAAACCAGGTGCCTCAGAACTAGAAAGGGTTAATCCAGCCACACCCCAAGACAGGCAGTCCCTGCCTGTCGTGGCATCTCCAGGAATGAAGTCATTAGTGTAACTGTACAGATCATTCTTCCAAATGTGAAAAATGTGACTAATTTTCCGGCTTCAGCCAATTATGACCTGCCAGGACTATCATAACAGCCCATAAATAATGTGTAACAAAATCATGGTAATGAGTCTTCTAGAAGAAAATTAGATCCTCTGTGTCTTAACTCCATAAAATTACTTTGCTTATAAGGGCTGCCTCCATCATTCCCAGCACTTTCCATTGCTCTGCTGGCCACCCCTCAGAAATGACTTGGCCAGGAGTCTGCTGGTCTTGGGAGCTGGGCATTCATCAGGTTTGGCTGTTTCCACTTTAAACCAGACATAGCATTGCTTAACTTGACTTTTGAATGTTGTTTTTGCTGAAAAAGCATTTACTTATCTAGACTCCTTGCTGATTCATAGAATCTTTACAGCTGGAAAAGGCCTCTAAGATAATCATCAAATCCAACCACTAACCAAGGTCACAGTATTTACCACTAAACCACATAAACCACGTCCCCAAGTGCCACGCACATTCTTTTAACTCTTCCAGGGATGGCAATTCCACCACTGTCCTGGGAAGCCAGTTCTAGTGCTTGACCACTGATAAAACACATTCTTGGCAGGCCTGGGACATTGTATTGCTCAAAAATAGCTGGGTCTTGTCAGAGGAAAGAAAACAGTCTAAGTTAGAAGTTCATTGTGGAGACACTTCTGTTTCACCTCCTCACCTAAATCCTCCAAAACCTCAAGTAAGGAGGAAAACAGAATGAAGAAAATGGATGTTTCATCAGTATTTTAAAACATATGGTTTTCTCAAAGACTTTATACCCATCTCTCCTCAGAGAAGTTATTTTCACATCACTGTGCAGCGTAACAGACTCACACCTGGAAAAACACCAGCATCACTCAGGAGCTTCTGTGAGCATCCAGAAATATGTTCCCCTTAGCACAGAAAGACTTGCTTGGAACTTTCCAAGGAGATCTATATCCCATGGGATGAGAACAGTTGTTGCATCAGTCCTGGTGAAAGACAAAAGGTGGTTTTAAGTGAGGAGATTTGTTTTTCTGTTTCCCAGTTAACTACAGCAGAGTCACAACCATCGTTACAGGAACTTGCCAAAATGATGTAATACTTCCAGTTGATTGCAATGATCAAATGGATTTTATGAAAAACAGGCTTCCTGCTTACAATGGGGGAATTTTTCTTGTGCTTCATAAAGTCAGTTATGAGGTGTTTCAACACCAGGCTGAGCCCTGACAGAGAGAAGAATGGTCTGACTATTACCAAACTAAGTGTCCCTAAAGCATTGAAGTCTTTTGCAATTGTGCCATGACTTTAAAGTGAAAAATGAAACATTTTCAGGCATATTTCACCTGAAAAGAAGAATAGGCATCACTGCTCCTTTTACCTCTACTGAGGCACAGTTTCTCTGTCACTCCTCTGGCATCAAGAGTCTGCAAGTCAAGGTGCACAAGTGGAAAAGCCAGCACACAGAATTGGGATTGATCTCAGTCCCTCCTTCCTCTCTCCATCTCCCTGTTAGAAATAACAGGGCAGTGTGGGGAATTACCAGAGAGCTTGGAAACATCGAAAACCTGCAGCTAAATTTATGCACCAACATCACTTTTTTCTGCTGTAATGGAGAGAATTAGGCAGATTGAATCACTCACCACACAGATATGGAATTTTGAAAACCCTTACTATCGCATAAATGTTGACAGGATATTTTATTTACTACATCATTAAAGGTTAAAGAGACTCATTCTCCAGAGGATTCATTTTTTCAACTCTTAATATCAATTAAAGCTAATTTCAGCTCTATCCTAATGATTAACATAAAATATGGAAAAAGCTCTAACTGAGCATTCTGTTCATTACTTCAATTCTCTTGTATTGCTGGGGCACTTTGTAGGTACTGAAGCAGCTTTATATCACCCATGACACAGTTAACTTTCCCCTCAGAGACTTTTTTTTTCCCTGAACACTTGAAGACGTTGCAAAGATGCTCAAAATACCTTTGATGCTTTGGAACTAAGTTTTTATTTAACCATTTCATAGCTGATGACCAGTGATGCTCTCTATGGGCTCAGAGACATGGCTGGATACAATGTGTGGATACAAGTGTACCTTATTCCATGGACTACAGCTTCCATACCATTTGTATATATAACATATAAGCCCACTCAGATGTACTTATGCAGCCAGAGGTTTGCAAATGGAGTGGAGAAGACAATATAACTGTTCAAGGGAAAATGAAAAACCTTGCCTGCCACTTATGAACTGAAGCCAGTCCAGTACAGCTGGATGCATTCACCCATCTCCACTTGGCAAAATACTAATTCTATCCACACACCACGGGGTGCCCAGGAAAATAAGCTGTAGTCCATCCTCTGGCTTTGTGCAGCCCAGCTGAGGAAGCACAGGTGCCACACTGCAGCTCCCCCATCCTGGGGTTGTCCAGCTGGCTTTGCTCTGGAACTGTAGGTAAGAAGGGAAAATACTTTTGGAAAACAGACCACACAGACCAACCACCAGCATGGTGGGCAGAGTCTTGCACTAACTTGCCCCGAGCTTGTCTAACCTTTTCAGAACTTGTCTACTTGTATCCTAATTTTAGGGTATTTATTGTTAACAAGCACTAATCTGGGATCAATCTGTATCCAAAGGTCACAGCAAAAGCCAGAGGGAAGGCGAGGAGTGATACAGATGCTCCTAAGAAGGTCAGCTGCTGCCACTCAGGCTGCTCTCCAGTGGTAACCACACATCAATCAGCCCACCAGCAGCCTTAGCAACATCCATGGAAGCAGCAGATGTCTGATGCTCCCAGTAATTATAACAGACTCCAGTGGAAATCTGCAGGATGTAGAAGTGGGGAAAATGCAGATTCCCCTGGCCAAGAAGGGAAGTGTTTCCCATGCTGGCAGTTGTACCCAGGAGCTGTGATTACAGCTCCCATGGAGCTCCAGCCCAGGGCTCCACACTGAGCTACATGTGACACAGACATGTCACTGAACTCTTATTTTTCCTCATCTTTTCAAGACTGCAAGTGGCTTTTTCTTCCCCCCTCCTGCATTATCATGCTTAGCTTTCAATGACTGGAATTCATTTGGCTGGGAGTAAGTGAAGCTGCTCTCTTAAGTGGAAGAGCTACCTAATAAAGTTTTAATGGAAGATATCATTTCTAATCTTTACATTACATTAAAAGCCAGTCAGGAAATTAAAGCCCAGGAGGGTTAGGAGTGTTGGAAACACTCAGCAGGACAGTCTTATCTTCCAGGAGTTCACAGAATAAACGTTGCCCTAAGTCACAGAATGCACAGCAAACAGACAGGTTGGGCTGTTACAGACTTAGCAGCCATGTGTACATATATATATTTATATTTGTATGCAAATATTTTCACTCAAAGGACTGAAGGGTCCTTTGTCTTTGGATAGACTCTACCAAGCCAGGTATGATATCCAGTTGGGAGTGGCTGAGGTGAGAAGCTTAGAGCTCAGACCATGCCATCGTGCATTTACCTGCTCTGCACCACCAAGGTACACAACTGATCTCTACCAGCATCGTTTAAGTACCAAAACCATCTTCAGGGATTTTTAGTGTGACTTACATAGAATTGGTCAGTTTGGGCTCTTCAGTACTGCACAACCTGAATTTAAGAGACCTTCTCACCTGCAGTCCCCCTCAGTGTTCTTTTCTTATTGTGCTAAACCTCTGTGCAATGACAGCTTAAGCAGTCACAGAAATCTGTTTTCAGTAGCAATAGCAACTCTGAGGCTCCTCATGGACACACAGGGACATTCAAGCACATGTCAGGAAAGACCATCTACAATACATTTTTGAAACACTGGCCTTTGAGTTTAAAAACGTTGAACTTGCAAGTTTTGGTTGGCTGAGAGGGATCACATTTAGTTATTGATGTTTCTGCTCCCAGGTAACAAGTGGTAGGTCAAGACAAAGCAGCCTCAAGTTGCACCAGGGAGGTTTAGACTGGATATTAGGGAAACTTTCTTCATGGAAAGGGTTGTCAAGCACTGGAACATGCTGCTCAGAGAAGGAGTGGAGTCACCATCCCTGGAAGTGTTCAAAAGCTGCATAGATGTGGCACTTGGGGACCTGGTTCATGATTTTAGAGGTCTTCTCCAACCTAATCAGTTTATGATTCTATAACTACCACCAACATACTCAAAAGCTGTTTGAAACTAGCAAAAGGCAAACTTCAAAAATGCCAGAGCATAAATCTTTCCCAGGGACCCAGCAGGCCCCAAGGTGGCAGCAATGAAGTTCCTGCAATAAGAACAGAGAACTTCAAAAGACAGAGATCTGCCACAGTGTCCAAGAAGCAGCTGCCCCAGGGAAGTGGTCAGACCCACTGCTGTGCTGACCCTGCTGTAAGGACAGCGAGAACAATAAGAAACTAAATTGCACAGTCACAAAACCCAGCACTCAACAACTTCTGGCACCAGTTTGGTTTGTTTATTATAAAGCCACACTGGCTTTGTGTTGGGTTTTCTGCCTTCTCTCTGCTTGCTGGCAGCAGCTTCAAGAGAAGATCTTTGGAATTTTGCTACAAGTTTCAGATATTGGTTTCCTTTGCTGTACCTGCTCCATTGTAAAAAGACAGAAGCTCCCTCCAGGCTCCTTCCCTTAATATACACCACAGCTGCACAACTTATTATTTGGCACATTTATTCTACAACCACCAAAACGTTTGGGGTTTAAACCTTGCTGTCTCTGCTCATCTCTGTAGCAGCTCCCAGGTGGAGTTTGAGAGCCCTGCTGGGCTCTTCAGCCCCAGGGGAACATTCCTGTTCTCCAATTCACCCCTGGAGTCATAAGGAAGGAAAATAAACCCATCGATCAGCCTCTCCTTTCCTCACTGCTCCTATTCACAGCTGAAGGAGCAAGGCAGGGAGGAACATCAGGCTCCTGGCTGAACACATGTCTCAGTGTGACCCACACATGCCTCCATCTCAGGGCAGTGCTTGCCTGGGCAGACTGACTCCCCAAATCCTGAGCTTTTTCTGACAAATACCTGCTGAAATTGTCCATTCGAGTATTCATCTCTCATTTGTAATTTCATTTTAAATCCATTTTTGTACGGTTTGCTGGACTTCAACCAAAACTGCTTTCAGAGATATGGGAAATGTGAGTGGACTGTTTTCCCACCTCACTGCAGACTCGGAAGAACAGCCACCACCTAAATCAGAGATGTGATGCCTGGGAAGGGTCTGGCAGAAGAACTAATCTTCAATGCACATTATGTACCTGTTAACCTGCCAGGTGAGAGCCCCAAGTAGTTCATGTCTGATGGCTTCCACCAGAAACCAGTATATAAAAATCCTGGGTTTGGGATAAGTGGGATCTGAGATATTTTTGTTATAACTCGGGTGGTTTCTTGATTGAAGTTCTGTGGAAGAGAGTGGGCACAACCAACACTGAGACGCTGGGAAGAAGGACAGCAAGGCAGACAACAACAGCTGAACCTGCAGAAAGGATCTGAAGCTTCAAACACACCACAAGCAGCGTGTGGGCTCTTTGAATAAGGAGAAAATTCATTAACTCAGTGTCAGAGATCACACAGAATTTAATGAAAACCTTAAGTAAAAGATGCTAGAGCATTTCTGAGGCCTCCTGGATCTTTCCTTGAAGATCTGCAAAGAAATGTGAAGGAAATGCTCCTCTTTTAGTACCCTACTACTAGATTAGATGCTATCCTGCTATACATTCTTTTTTTATAGCCCACTTTCTATTTTTATTCCTGTTCTACTGTGGAAGTGTTTGCTAATAATATATGATAGGATGCTTTGTCATGAAAAACCTTGTATCATTTATCTGTTTCTGAAAAGAAATTCTCAGTACAAATCTAATAAGGGAAAAAATCCTATTCTAGCTCCTGTTGGAGGAAAGGGATTGATTTATGAAGAGAGATGAAAAGCACTAAGTATGTATTGCTTGGCAAAATGAGGAATTGTAGAGAACTGTCTTTATGCATTTGAAGGGTGTAAACATCAAAGAGTCAGAAGAGCTATTTAGAGCATTAGGAGGAGGCACATCTAGGAGACAAGAGCTGAAATTAAATGAACACCCTTAACTTAAAAATCATACTTCTGCCTGCAAATCTATTTCCTGGTATTATTACTTGTAGCACTCTAATGAGTATAAATGAAGCTTATAGAAAAAAAAATCTAATCTATTTTTCATATCCGATCAGCAGATATTCCTGTAAAGTTTTTAAAGCCCAGATCCTGCACTTAATCCTCAAATTTTGGAAGAAGAGCATCTTTTAAACTCCTCCTCCACCCTCCTATTGCCAATAAGTGTTGATCAGTATGATGGGTCACTTCCTCACCTCGATGCTCTCTGATTGCAGCCTGTGTTGGCTGTCTGGGATCTGACTCATGGAAGCTGTGTGGGTACAACAGCTTTTACTGCAGCCAATGGATAATCCCAATCATTAATAACCCTTTGGAGAACCAGCAGCATCCTCGCTCACACCCCACAGGGGACCCATCACTGATCCTGCAGGATGCCCAAACCTGTCTGCCTGGGATGCAGTTAATTGCCCACAGACCTGAGCTAAAGCACTGGGGGAGGAAAAGCTCTGTAGGAAGTAAGTGCCTTTGCTCTCATCCAGGCTCTGCACCACACTCCAAAATGCTGTGGAATGTCCCAGCAGATCTCAAGGACAACGTTTTGCTCTGCCTTCCATCAGGTTTTGTGAGCTGCCTGTGCCCATCTGTGGGGTGGGGTGGCAGCAGAGCTGTGCTGGGCTCTGTCTCAGCCCAGCCTCCACTGCTGCAGAGCCCATCAGCGTGGCTGGGGTCTGCACATCCATATGTATGTGTCTGGATAACTGGAAATGTCATGCAGCTGGAGGTTCATAGATGAGAAATATCATTTGGTACACACCTCCCTTCCGATTCCTCCCAGACAGCCTGCCTGGTTCATGGCTGTCCCTCTCTATCCCTGCTCTCAGAAGCATTTCACAGCTGACCAATGCTGGTGGTGGCAGGGGAGGACTCCCTGCTCTGTTTCCCCAGAGAAATCCTCAAATCCTTCCAGACTTACAGAAACCTTTTATATTACTTTTTCTCCTCCCCAGATTTAGTCCAAGGGCAACACTGAACTGCAGTCTGGTATTAACCATTAAAGAGAAGTACAGAAGATGTAGAGAAGATACTTTCTGTATTCTCCCGCTACCATCATCAGCAGGAAAAGAGGTAAAACCCAGGGGAACAGAGGCAACAAAATTGCCAAGTCAGAGCACAGAGGACATTGTAAAATTACTTGTGGAGATACTTGTCGATGACCCAGCCTCCTGTTTAGAGCATTTCTTCTTATTATCAAAGTTCAGTACCAGATAAAGGAATTGGACTCGCAGCTTCTCAGTTTTTCTTATTGTTTATTAAGTTCTTATCACTATTTCAGTATGCTGTCCTGTACCCCGGATTTCACACACTGAAACATGTGCTGCAAAAGCCATGAAATGGTGACTGCTGCTAAGTTTTAAGGACTCTAATGACCAATTAACAGATACTATGCATTATGTTTACAATTCTGTACCAGTAATCACAACTTGTTGCTAACACGTTTCTTCTACCTCAAATATATTCTACCAATGCCTACGTGCCTGCTGTGACTGCCCAAACATCCTCATCCCTTCAGTCAGGAGCCACTCCATCATCAAACACAGCATTTCATGTGCTTAAATAAAACAGAAGGGAAATGTTCACAATAAGCTTCCAATAATAGCCAAGGTTCACAACTGAATCTGTGATATTTTAACAGAAAGCATATATTAATGTAAAATAAATGTGATGCCTGTGAATGGCAAGCTCTGATTTATATTCCTGATGTTTCCAGCCCCAAAGCATCATAACATGCTAATGAAAAATGTTCAGAAGTAAATAGGAAAGGATGAATCTCTGTGAGCAAGAAGGGAATTACTCTGCTTCCTGTGCCCCTGCCTCAGGGCACCAGGGTCCTACTCCTGTTCATATCCAAAACCAGCAGCTCCTAAAGGAAGGGAGTTTCTGATGTTGTCACAGCTCTGTGCAAAGCCTGTGCAGCTGATAAAAGCTTTTGCAAACCACAGGGCAGATACTCAGACACAGGCTGTGGCTGGGCAGGGGACACATTTAGCAGGGCAGGGCTGTCCCCATTCCTCCCTGGACACTCACACAACTCTGCAGCCCCTGCAACAAGCTCACACTTAGAAAGCATGAGTCACAAAACCACCAGGTTAATCCTTAAGCAAAATAAAGCCTTACCATGCTGGTGGAAAGGCCACATTCCTCAGGTGGAAAACATGGGTCCATGGTCAGACATGGCTGTACTTTTGCTGGAGCCCTTCACATCTCTAACTGAGCTCAGGAGAAGAGGAGTGGAACCAGGCTGAGCTTAAATAGGCTTTGGGCCTGTGGGTGGGGTGTAGAGCCCAGGTGAGGCTGGTCAGGGTCTGTCCCCACCCAGACATCCTTTGGCCACTTTGGGTCAGCTCTTCTGGCCATGCTCCCTCCCACTTTTCATGCGCCTCATCCCTGGCAGAGCACAAGGCACTGAAAAGCCCTCGACTAGGGTAAGCTCTACTCAGCCACAACTAAGCCACCAGTGTGCCATCAGCATCATCCTCATACTCAACCCAAAGCACAGCACTATACCAAGTACTAAGAAGAAAATGAACTGTGTCCCAGCTAAACCAGGACAACTTCCTGTGCCCTTTCCCCTCCCCTTGACAGAGCACCACATTGTCCCTGCAGGCTCTCACCAACTGAGGCAATAACTGGAGCAGAAAGGCAGTAACCCTGCACGGGGCCGGCGTGTGGCCGCAGTGCCCGCGGGAGGAACCAGCCTGCTGTGTGATTCCTGATGCCTCAGGCTACTGCAGGAGATGCACCATGCCAGGGCATGTGGCTTTGTAAGGGAGAGATGAGTCCATTTATTTCAGGAGTGAATTTGGCCTGTGGCTGGAGCTATTTAGAATAAAGTTGGGCTCAGTGACCTGTGGAAAGCACTTGTTCAGCACCTGGTTCAGTTAAGAGCCCAGTGTGCAAACAGTAAAATCTGGATGCTCTGCAAACCAGAACATGTCCAAATGCTGTCAGTTTGCTGGTGAGGTTTAAATTTTCCTGCCTCTTAACAGAATTTCATTCTTAGGGCATTGTGTCCATTTCAAAATACATTTCACTGTTTTCTACATGAATGTAATTTTCTTAGTTCTTCCTTTAAAAGGGTGAATGTGAACATCCTTCCCCAAATCCTAAAGCTCTTCTTGTGGTCAGTTATAAAGCAAAGGCACAAGAAAGATGCTTAGAGTTGAGGAGATCACGATCAAGGAAAGTCTGGATGTGGAAGAACCCAGCAGAGAAGAAAACCTGGAAGAAGAAGGTATGAAAGACTGCCTTGTGCTGCTGTTCCTTGTGCTGGCAGGTCATGGAGATCAGTGCAT
This sequence comes from Calyptomena viridis, assembly GCA_013390005.1. Taxonomy (NCBI): domain Eukaryota; kingdom Metazoa; phylum Chordata; class Aves; order Passeriformes; family Eurylaimidae; genus Calyptomena; species Calyptomena viridis. The sequence goes on along the minus strand of WEIV01027835.1, from coordinate 467,387 downwards.
CACATCACCCAGACCAAAAAACCCACAGTACACATAACAACACAGCCAAAAGAAAGGGCAGACTGATGAATGAAGCCATTGCAGGTGACAGGGGACAGAGACACAAAGCAGAGGAGTTGAATTGTTGCTTAATGAGTTGTGTGGAGGTGTAGGAGAAGGTGGAGAGACAAAACATCCCAATCACTGTCAGCTTCTAATGGGTACAGAATGCTCATTGAAAACCCAGCAGAAGGTCGCTGGCCCCTGGGGAGTGCAAGGAAGAGGCAGCAGCCAGCACCCCTTGTCCTCTGTGTCACCACAAATAACCCTGAACCACCCACAGACACATCTTAGGGCTTGGGAACACGTGAGACTTTCAGTGAAATCAGGTTTGTTTTACAAGTTCACCTTCCTCCACTGCACTGTCCGGAGCTGGGAGTTGCCTCATTAACTGGGCCATGTTGTAGCATTAATTGCTACCTAGGAAATGTGGGATGGGGATTTTGGAAGCTCACTCACCTCCATTTATCTCCCCACCTCTTCTGATCAGGAAACTGTGGGATGGGGAAGTGTGGAAGAACTGTCTGGGATGGCTCTGCTCTCCAACTGCTCAGAAATCCTGGCAGGAAGTGCTGAGGGGTGGCTGCTGCCTATCTGTGCCCGGGGATAAGTTTCTTGCACTTGACAATAAACTCTATGAGCCTAAAAATGAGTCAGGAGAGTCAAAAACAAAGTCCTCATCTAAAAGCAGCCTCACAAAAGGGCTCAACATCTCCAGGCTCCTGGAGGGAGGGCAGTGGGTCTGTGATTATTCACTCAATTCAAGTGCAAAGAGGCTGTTCCTGTGCAGTGTGTGTGTACCTTTGCATGAGAAAATCACAAAAGAGGAGTAATTATAGAAAAACTTATCTCCTAACTGAAAGAAAAAGAAGGAAAGAATAAGCAGGTATGACACCACCTGGGGTACATCAATCAGAGCAGAGCAGTGAAACACAAGCAAAGCTGGATCAACTCTTCATAGGAGCCACCAGCTGTTTGCCTTAATTGTATTGCTCAGCACTGTTGAGAAGCACTCTCCCTTCTTTCCAAGGACAGATGAAAGCAGGGCTCCTGTGATGTCTCTTTCCCTCATCCCTTCTCACAACTCCCCACCCATCTGGGAACTGCTCCCTGCTTTGAGATGTGCCAGCCCACCTAACACAGATCAGGCTCTTCCCTTGGGACCAAATTTACTGCTTTGGTAATATTCTGGCCTCTGCTTTGAAACAGTCTTGTATTGGATTTACACTGCTTTGGGGGTAGGAGGATGTGGGGACACCCCTCATCGGGCAGCAGAGCTGTGCTGCATTCATCCATCCCTCAGACCAAGAATGTTTAACCAACTGATTTAATTACACGAAGCTTATGCTGCAGTTATAGAGGGATTATCTGGGTTTTATCATGGTTATTATAGAAAATGATTATATTGTTACTATTACAGAGTTACAAAAAGTAAAGAGGAATCACAGGAAACTTGGCAAGGGCTCATTAGCAGTGTGGTAGTGTCTGCAGAAGCTAATTAAAAATGTCTATACCTCATAATAACCATTTATCTCATCACAGCCTCCATTCCCTATGTCTCTTTCTCTGGATAGAGCGAGGGGGGATGATCTCTCCTCACTGATGAATGCACACACAGCAATACATCTGAGTACAGCATAATACAAATGGGTTTGTTCCGGGATGTGAAGCCGCCAGCTCTGCTCTTCCCTGCCTGAGCTGGGGGCTGACTGTCCTTGCCTTGCACACAAGGCCACAGAGATGCTCAGGGACCTCTTGGAGTCACTTCAAGAAATATCTCAGCCGACCATGCCATGCTGAATGTGAGAGATGGAGACAGTAAGCCTGGAGGAGATGCTGGTTCAGAGACATGAAAACAGCATTAAACCAGCATAATAACACAAGTGTTTACATTTGCTGTGCTCCAAGTCTTACAGAGGTCGCTGGTACCTCTGGTGTCTCAGCAATATATTGATCTGAATTGCTGCCTTGGTGGGCAGGATTTTCTCAGACAACATTTGTATCTGCTCTGTCAGATCGCTCCTTCTGCATGCCTTCAAAGCAACCAAAAAAATGACACAGCTCCCAGTTAATCTGTGTTATCTGGGAGAAGAAATCAAGGTTAAATTCAGTTTGTCAACAGGGGTGTGAGTGCTGACAGGAGATGGATCAGAACAGGCAAACGCCAGCTGTAGTTTTGCCCGACAAGTCATTTCTCACACTCATGATGCCGGGATGCAGATGGATATTCTGAAGATGACACTTGATGAACTTGTTTTGGATTGGAGTATGAATTGAAGGGGTCTGTAGGCAAAGCAGAGGAATAAATCCCAACAGCCAAGATGGCTGTGATGCCATTTTCTGTTCTGCTCCATGTGACCAGCACAGGGGAGACAGAGCCAAGAGGCAGAGCCAGCCTGCCTCAGTCTCCAGGGAAAGGGAGGTACTTCTTAATCCAGCCAAAATATCAGCCTCTTGGAAACAAATTCCCCGTCTTGGTTAATCTTTGCATACTTATTCAGTAATGCAGGTGGAGTAGATGCTTAATAAGGAAATCTTTGAGCCTGCCCCACTGAAGTCAGATGTAAAATCACCCTCAGCAGCACCGAGATGATGCTTCTCATGACAGCAAGGACCAAGTCTGAAGTCCATTGGCCTCCACAACCTGGGTGGACCTCAGTCCTCCAAGATGCTGCTCCTCTGTGCAAGGGTTTACAATCTCTTGGCCAGCTAAAGGCTCACTGCCTTCCCAGCCCTCTCCCTGACATCAGTTGACCACGGTTTTACTGTGTTTCTTTGTCCAAGTAGAGCCCTTGTCCATAACCTCAGGCAAAAGTCAGAATGATTATGTCTCAAACCATACATTTTTTCAATTGTTCCATCCTAAGGAGAAGCTCTGTTAGCTCTCCTATTATTATTATTCTTATTGCATGTCAACACATGATGAGTAGTGTCTGTTCTTATCCAGCATATCCAGCCTGACCTCTTTGGCAATGGGGAACACTTTTCCTCAAAACCAGTCAATTAAACCTCACCCTGTCTAACACTCAGAAAACAAAACCAGGTACTCCAGACTCTGGCACCTCCTCCAGAATAGCCTTTTGAAAACAACACGATAAAAATCAGGATTTTTTCCCTGCAGTTTCTATACACTTTCTCCTTTTCAGCTTTCCTTGCCAAACTCCATCCTCAGCTGCATTCCTGCCTGGGACTGTGTTGTATCAGCCTGTCTCCCAGACATCCTCTGCTTTCACAGGCAGCCCAGCTGCTGCCCCAGGTGAGGAAATCTCTGTTTGCAACAGCAGCAGTCACCGATGGTCCTCGTGGATGAAGCAACCCATGACTCACTTCCATGGCTTTTCCAGGAGACACAGGAGACAGAGGCAGGACATTGAGCTTTGCTGGGACTTCCCAATACAGAAAAGAGTCAAAGAGTTGTTGTAATGTTTGGGTGGCCAAATATGAGTCATTGCTAAGCCTAGAGCATGCTTTTCTCCCCTGAAATCAGATTATCTACTAAAACCAAACCAATAATCCCTGGTGAAATCAAGATGGGTCAGCTTTCCTGAATTGAGGACACTTATGAGGGGCATGAACTTATCTTTCCTTTGAATTGATGGGATTTCCCTCATACCTGGGACAAGACTGAGAAAAGAGGTGGGAGGCAGCACATCCCCATCAGATCCTGTCCTCTGAGGCTGGGCCTGGGCACCAAACAGGGATGCAATGCTGCAAAATCTCACCTGAAACAAAAACAACCCCAAAAGCCTGATGAAAAAAAATCTTGATTTTCCTATGGTAAATTACTAAAATAGTAATTAAAATAACCACATGGGTTGTTTTAGAATTAGCAGAGATAAGCACAGTGGTACAGATTGCAATACAGGCTAAGAAAGGCAGGATTTTGCATGTTTTCCCTGAATGAAGCGTGAGGTGTCTTGACAAACACAGCAGAAATCAGCTGAAAGGATGAAGAAAGAGTTCTGAGCAGCAAAAAATTAGGAGACAAAAAAGAGGGAGAGGGATTAATCAGCATTAGTGCTGCTTTCAATCACGGGGTTCCCCACAGAAATGAAATTGCTGGACTAATAGCAGGTTACCCATTATCAATACATGTCTTTCCTTTCACCCCTCCCTTCCCTGGGCAGACAGCAGCAATGTGCTTGTGCTGCAGCCTTGACTCCAGCACAAAGGGGTTAATTTGCTCTCACTCCCCATCTCTTTAAATATGTCATAAACTTGATTGTTTGCTTGTTTTTATTACAAGAGCTGTAGCTCTTCTGCAGAAAATACACCTTGCACCAATACCCTGCAGTTTTCCAAAGGGAAGTTTAAGCCTCCTTCAGCAAATGCAGTGGTCACAGGTTTTAAATCTTACGATGTGGACAATAAGCTGTTATTGGCCACAGCCAAAAAAATAGCCAAAAGCTATTATTGCCACAGCATAAAAGCAAAATACAAGGTCTCACAACACAGAGCCTGCAGCTCCAAACTACACATGTAACATAACTAACATATATAGATGTAATTCAGGTATGTGTCACATACATATGGCACTTGCATTCATATATAATTATATATATATATATATATACGTATAGTTGAAGTGGCCACAAATGATATTGGAGAAAAACAAGTCTGTTTTTTATTGCCACCTGTAATTCCACTTGGGCTCATTACTTCTTTCACTGAAGCAATGAATAAAGTAATAATTCTTCCTAAAAGCTGTCCTGCCACCAGCCTGACATATCAATGGAGCACTGGGACTGGGTATTAGGAGAGGTCAGATCCAGGTATAAGAGCTAAATTTTCCTCTCTACTTCAAATTCAGAAGAGACCCAGCAGTTTTAGGAGAATTAGATTTACTTTCATGCTGTAAGCCAGACCAAACTGGAGCTGGGATGAGGCTGCAGGCATCTGGAGGTGCTCATGAAGCCAAAGCTCAGCAAGAGTTGGAAACTTGGCTTTGTATCCCTGAACAAGCCAAAAATAGTTTGTCCATGGGGACCTGCTGACCTCTGTGCTCCCTTCCTAACTCTGTGTATTTTATCTGATGGGCTTCAAGGGATTTCTTCCAATTATTGCAAATGCCTCTGGAGACACATTCAAAAGGATCTTGAATGTCAGTAAAACCTCTCCCTGTGAAGTCAGCCCACAGAGAAACCTCACGGAGGAGATGTAAATCTTGGGAGGGTTTATAGCAGCTCCTCCAACATCTGTAATTCCTGTATCAGCAAACACTTTACACGTTGCTCTGGGAGTGAGATGTAGAGAAGGGAGAGTTATTTCAGAAAGCAACCACTTAACATCTACAGCTCTACATGACAGCCAAAAAAAAACCTAATCCCAAACAGCTTTCCTAATTCAGACGGTATTAAAATGTATATATATGAACTAACAGCATTTCCACTCACATGGTCATTTTCCACTGGCTGGTCATGGATAAACTCTCAATCTCCTCCAGACCCTGCTGTGCTACCACGGATGCTGGAATAGTTAAATATTCGTGCTGGCTCTCCTCTACTGGTTTTCCATCCTAAAAAGAGGAAAATGATTGCCCTGTTCTGGATTAAAGGAGATGTGTGTGTTAAGAGCAGAGCTGCACAAGGAGTTTTATTGGGTTGTAACTGAGGCAGCAGAACTGGGATAAAAAAGAAGGGAGAACGAAGAGGGTTTTGGAGCATGTTGGTATTTTGATAGCATCCCTAATTCTGGGCAGACTAAAACCTCAGCCTGCTTTGGTTGCAGTGAGGTGATGGGTTTGTAGCCTATTTTACAAAACCCAAATGCATTTTGATAAAATGTGCCATAGCAATGAGAGGAATCAATACAGTGGTGCCTCTGTGTGTGTGTGTGTTTTATATTAAGACTTAGTTGATGACTTCTCATCATTTGAAAGAAATGTTCAGCCTCAGTGCTTGAAATTATCCAGCTGCAGCATTTTCTACTCAATCCAATCTCCAGTTAATTTGATCCTTCATTTATCTTGAACAAAGCCTCCTAATAAAAACATTTGTATTACAAATGATACACTTGATCAATGGGATTGCTTTAGGCAAGTATTTGATAATTTGAACACTAGCTATAAAAAGTTCTCATTTAATCAATGTGGCTGGCCAAAATTTGGTGCAAGAGAGAGCCCCAAACCTGTACATCACTAAACAGCCAGACTATAATTACAGATCAGGTTATTTAGATGTTCTTACCAACATTATTGTTAGAACTGGGTAGTGTAATCTGTATGATATTAGCCCTAATTATTTTTGGTAACACAATTAATTATTTAGTTCACTCAAAGTGACAAGAATGGAATGAATCAAAATAAGGAGCTGGCTGGGCAGGGAACTATTAATTTTCTTTCAACCCCGTAATTCCTTTGGTCAAATCAATGAGATAAATAGGCAGATGGAAAAAGCCAATGGACATTTCCATTGAACATGAAGAGTTTCCAGGTGCCATGCAGGTCAGGAGACACTAGACCCTTTGTAGGGGCTGGGAAGTGCCCTTGGGACCACTCAGGTTTAAGATGGTTTTTCAAACATAAGAAAGCCCCAAGGTCATGGGCTGTTCTGCTAAGGGTGGTGTGTTCCCCCTCCCCAGGCTTGTGTCCAAAGTAGGAAACATTATCCCTTGGCAGCAAAAGTGGATTTCTGCTTTATTGCATCTGTTGCTATCCTTGGATACTTTGAGAAGCAATGACGGTGCTTGGAATTTTAGCCTGTGTTTATTTTCATTAACAGTGTTATTAATCAACATTTTCCTCTGTTCTCCACAGACCGCTCAGGGATGCCTTTGGAAAGGAAAGACAAATTCCAGGTCAGGGTTCCTGTTGTTGATATTATTACATGTGAAAAGCGAAATGAGTCCTCTCTTTGCTCAGATTTGTTCAGGAACATTGAAAAACTTCAAGCTGTTCCAGCATCCCTCCTGCACCTTGGTTGAGGATCTTTATTTTGACATAGGCACCAACAGATATATTATGAAAATAAGTTCAGAACATCAAACTATATTATTTTGTTTCTTCAACCCTTTTAAATCAGCATTTTCAGGACTTCATTTAAAGTGGAAGACAGGAAGCAGCGCAGTGAGGACCCTCTCCTGTCACATCGTGCACAGAGTTGTACGACAAAACAACCTCAAATCTCTTTCAATCCATCACTTATTTCCCTCTAGAAACTTCTTTTTTTTTTTCTCCTTCGCCGCATTGTCTTTGACTGTTATTTATTTATTTGGTTAGTTGACTTCAAGGGACATTTCTCCTGGCTGGATAAAGACATTTTCCAAACAAATGCACGGAAACACTTTTGATAGCGCTGCAGAAGCAGCAGCCGGCGCGGCGGGTCCCTGTGGGCAGGTAAAGCTTTGTGTCATTCAGCAGCCACAGCTCTGCTCGATTAGGGAACAGCGTTTTTCACAGCTGGCGCGGCTGCTGCAACAACAGGCCCCAAGCAGCAGCGAGGACCAAAGTGTGAGGAATTAAAGGGCTGCTCGAGGTTCCATGGGGCTCTAAGGACTCCCCCGGGCAGGATAAAAAAGAATTAGAAAGGGTTTTATCGACAAGGGTATGTTGCCTGTGCTTTGATACGCACACAAAGGAGGGTAATTGTGAGTATGGGGAGGAGGGTTCTCCGTAGCTGAAACTATCATTTATACCCTGTGGAGAGCTAAAATGCCCCTCAGCTCACAACTTGGGTAGACACTATGGCCCAAGGCCCAAACAAGGGGTATTAAATAGGCAGAAAGGATTTATAAGGCAGCAGTAGATAACACTGCTCCATTTCAAAGAGCTCCGTGTCTCCTGCAGCACCCCAAGACACCGAGAGGGAAAGATGTGCATCACCACCAGCAAAAAACCCACCTCTGGGTGAGTCTGCAGCTGCCAGAGGAGAGGCAAACACAGCAAGGCACCCGCTCAGCATCTGGAGGGGAGAGCATCTGCTGTGAGACACCTCGACGTTTACTTTGAGTGAGAAATCACGGCTCTGTCTGTAATACTTCATGAGTGAGACATATCAGGTGAATGGAATCCACACAAATGAGGTCGTTAGCATAACCGAATACGCTCTTCATTCCTTCAAGAATGAAAAATATGAGTAATTCCCTGGCAAGGCCCAATTACAGCCTGCCAGCACTAGCACATGGGTTATATCTATTATGAAATAATAAGATAACATTAATAAGATTCCCAGAAAGGACATTAGACAGCTAATCTCAGGACTGTGTACAACTGGTCTAACTATTCAGGCTGTCTCCTGCCTATGTGGCTCAACAATTTCCAGGTCTTTCTTGTCATCTTCAGTGGGAAAGTTTAGGTCTGCCAGCCTTTAACCAGGAGGCTGAGTGGGAAATGGGGTGAGCGCTCTGGGAGTGCTGGGAAACACTGGGCTGAAACTCTCTTTTAAGGAGTTTCAGTATCAGCCATAAATGTGAGAGCTACAGCAAACAATCATATCACTGGTAAAATGCTCCTGTAAATGCAGAGAGGTGCTGGCAGCTGTATTTTGGGTCGTTAACCTGAGTGCAACAGGCACAGGTCAGACACAGTGCTGGAAGTGCCTCCAGCCTCTCACTCCAAGAGCACCTGAATAATCTTTTTTTTCACCCATTTCCTTGTGTCCTGAGGCTCACAACCCTGCGTGCACACACAGACCTGTTTCATGGGCACAGGCAAGGAAGGGGTTCATGGTCTTTTAGATAAACATCACCCCAGCTTCCTGAGATACCCACAGAGGTGAGCTTAAAATAAAAAAAATGGACAAAAACATTAGACATTGCTCAGAAGCCCGGTAGGACAGGAGGCAGCTGAGATTCCCTCACTGTAATTTAGCAAGATGCATCTCAGGCGCTGGCAAGGAGCATCCAGCTCCCCAGGACCAAGGACACGTCGATAGCAGCAGTCAGACACTGCAAGTTTGGCAGGTGGCTAAATTGGCTTCACAGCCTCGCTGGCCCTCGTCGGGGAAGGGAAGGTGCCGAGTCTCAGCACAGAGGGCCGTAATGAGGATTAATAAGGCGTGTGAAGACGCTCTGTAATTGTCCGGCTGGCTGTTTCCTTTGCACCTTATGCTATCATTAATGTCTGTGCAAAGTGGCTGTAAAACGCTCCAGGTCTGACTCGATAGAACTCTGCAGACTCCTTGTACAGGTGTAAATTGCTCTGTGACGTTCAGGGCAATGTCTAAACGCAAACTAATCTGATCATCTCTGTTGCCTTTTTTTTTTTTACCCTTCTGTAAACTCCTCTGCAGCCAATTGAACGTTTTAGTACCTAATAAACTACAAAATATCAGGTATTTCATGCATGAACTTGTGTCCCAGAAAAAGAATTTGCGGTGCTGACCTCAAGGAGAGCTGGAGTTGCATCAAGATGCCACAGCTGGGCCACCAGCACCACAGTCCTGTGTGCTGGTCACTGCCCACAGCCGTAAGACCAAGCAGAGGAACATTCACATCATAAACCTCAGGGGCTGGTGCACGGTGGCAGAGAGCCTGAACCCAGGAGAAACCATGAAAAATGAGCTAACAACATAATTTTGGAGAGAACGGGCAAAAAACAATGCCTGACCTTGTTCAGATGTAGGAAAAAACAACTGCAGACCTACAGCAGCTGTAAAATGAGCCTGAGCTAAAATGTACAAGCTGGTATTAGAGGGAATAACCCTTAAGAGGTGGAAGGCTTTGATAGACGCACTCCTACAGGTATCTTCAATCCCTGGCAGCTGCAAGGCTTCGGTAATGAATGTCAGACTGCTGGCCAGCTGCGAGGGGAATAAACAGCTATTTGCCTTCAGTGGAAGTAGCATCAGTTTGACATATGACATTCAAATGATACCAGCTTTAAAAGTGTGGTTAAACGACTGCTGTTTGACTTGAAACCTCGAGTCTGCCGAAGCAGCACCGCAGCCGTTTACCTTTGCTCTGTGGGGGATTGGATCACTGAGCTTAAAAATGAAAGATCAAAGTGCTTCTGCAAATTCAGCCCACAGTATGTCGTGTGTCCAGCTGCTACTGTATGTGTGCAGGAGTGATGAGAGAGGTAAAGACAAGTCCTCCCGTTGCTGTGTCCTTTGGCTCCGATGATGGCTGTTGCCAGCACACATGGAACTGAGGAGACACAGATGCATCTGTAAGACAGGTGGGGAAAGGCTGAGGGGATGAAGTCTGGGGCACTGGGATGGAATAGGGTGAAAAAAAGGGGGTATCTCCACCTGGTCCTGTCCCATGGTCTGGCGCCCTGTTCTCCTGACATCCCCTTCCTCTACACTGGTGGGCTCCTCTTCAAGGGTCTTCTGCAGTTTGCCTTGCAGGACACCAGCCCAGTCTGCATCATGTCCATCACCTGCTCCTCTGAAGAAACAAGCACTGCAAAGAACTTAGCTCTCCATTTTAGGGGACCTTGTTATGCATTTGTTACATCAGCCTGTCAGCCAAACACCAGCAGTCATAACCCTTTGATAACTCAGCTGCTGAAGTGCTTTTGCTTGCAATCTTCACACTAAAACAAGAACTCAGGACCAAAGTTGCTGCAGGAAAAAATCACTGCTCCTTGACCTTTGGGCAGATGCTGTGGGCTGATTATTCCATCGATTTTAACCAAATTGAGCATTCAGTACAGGTGTCTGGAGGCCTGTACTCCAGCAGTGGGTCCAGTACAGCACTAGCAGCAATACAGACCACCTCTATGCAAGCCTGGGTCAGGGTCAGGAAAGTTCCAAGTGTCTGGCAAATTGTGGCAGGCACAACTATTCTACCTGGGACTGGCCCCAGGACCTCCCACTCACGAGGGGGGAACAGAGAGCCATTGAAGCACTCGAGCACATGTAGAGCCCAGCAGTGACAGCACTTCAGTGAGGGAGCAACGTGTTAAGTGCAGGTGGATGCTCCCACTTGAAAGAAGCCTAAAGGATTGAAAAATGGGTGAGTGGGGCCAGATCTGAGTGATGCCAGTTGAGGGTGGACTGTCCTTCTGGAAGGAGCTGGTGCTGAGCTGAAGCTTGTTTGCACTAGGAAGCAGTGCTTTGCTATAGGAGGATACCCAGAGCAAAGGAGTTTATGCACAGGGCCCTATAGTCATATTCTACAGGGATTACAGGACTTGCTTCAGTATGTCAGTAGCTGGAGCATGTTGGATGAGCTTGAAGCACTTCTGCTTTAATGTCCTCCAAAAGGAAATGCTGGGACCTTGCTGGGATCTGAATCAAAGCATGGCATAAGGTAGACATACATCAAAGTTCACTACTGCCTAACTGTAAATAATTTAAAAAAATTATACGTGCAGGTAAACCGAGGCACAGGGCTGTTGAAGAGCAGAGTTTTATTTCCCCTGGCTATGGGGGAATGGTGCATGTTCATTACCTCTGGCAATCAGACCAGAAAGAGTTGACACAGAACATCTCCCAAACAGCTGCTCGGTCTGGAATAAACCCAAGAAACACTGTCCCAGGTACTGTGCCTGCTGGAAAACCCACAGCGTCAGAGCAATTCCCAACTGCAAGGTCCCACCCAACCACTCCACAAATCCAAAATCTGCTGGCAAACCTGGGAAGTGATGAAGGTGTGAGCTTTCTGCTCTGAAGCAGGACTGAATTCAGCAAAACAAAGATGAGATTTGGCACAGCTCAACACGGCTCTGTTTCTTGCCAAACCCCGTGCAGGTGCCGGGAGGTGCAGCAGTGCTGTGCCGGCCTCTCTGCAGGAACATTGGCATTGCCTGGCACAGCAGCCTGTTCACCCACTTCATTGGCATTGCCTGGCACAGCAGCCTGTTCACCCACTTCATTGGCACAGGGTGCAGCAGATGAAGAGGCCTTTGAACAGACACGAGCGAGGCTGAAATCCTTTAACACCTGCAAGTGAACTGTGTATTTCCAAAATGTTAAGCAGCTTTGTGAGAGCGATTATCATGAAGGATGTTTTCCATTGTGTTGACATTTGTGTGTGAGTGATTAATTCCAGCATGGGCATCGGGCAAGGAGGCAAAACCCTTCCCTTACTGGCACTGGAGAAGTTATGGCCCTCCCCCCCAGCAGGGTTATTAATTCATCCCTGACCTGTGACACTGCGTGTGACTTTGTCACCCTCATCTTCTCAGTCACGTCTCCAAGAAGAGACCCAAGGATTTTCCATGCCCCTTTTTATGAACCACTGTGACAGTGCAGCTGCTTTTCAACTCTTTGTTCTCCAGGGGTCCAAATGCCTCTACATTTTGTTGTTCTCCCTTGAGATGTGCCGTCAAAAACACTGCAATGGCTTTAAAAAAGGGGACAGCAACAACTGAAAACAAAGATGAATTGTCACTTTTGTACACTGGTGGCAGAAGGGAGCTGCACTGCTGCAGGTTACAAAGGCAGAAGGGGAAGCCATGGCTGCCCGAGCTGCTGGGAATTTTCTAATCTTCTCACACAGCTCATTGGTGACTCTCTAGAGAAGCAGCTGGGACTTCCAGTCAAGGGTGTCTTTCTCTGGGGAATTTCTTTTGTTGCAGAAAGGTTATTATATCTCTTCTGAGGTTTTTTACTTAATTCCTAAAAAATACAGAAAGTATAAAAAGAATATATAGTATGTATAATCTATCTCTATATAAAGGAAATATTACAACTGCTATGTAGTGAATAAAGTTCCTAAGCCCAATTTTGCAACAGGAATCACTTCACACCATCAATGATTCTGCTCAGCAGTTCGTTTTGGCTGTTGTACTTTAAACTCTGCATCTCCAAAAGCAGCTCTTGGTACTGATGATACACACAGGGTTTCATTCAGGACAAGTTCTCATCTCCCAGGAATCCAAGCAGCATCAGATATGGTAGTGAGTGGGCTGGAGGTATATGCACATGAAAATACTTCACCCAGTGCTGAAATCTGACAGCTTGGAAGCAGAAGACATCCTCCTGTGGAAGGGTACAGGCAGAGCAGGTGCAAGAGGTGCTTAGGAGAGAGCAGAGAGCTCTTTAAACCCTGTATGAAGTCAGCTGCTCTGTGGCACAGAGCACATGCTGGAATCAAATCCCTTCACTTTCACAAAGAGACAAATGCCAGGCTGAGACCAGCAAGACCATGTCCTCACTGATCTGTGGTGCCACAAGGTGACAGTGGAAGAATGAAATGCAAAAGAGAACTTCTATCTCCACTCTGCAGCATGGATTTTTGAGGATCCCACCAAAGAAGTGAGGAATCCAGCTGGGAGAGGTGATGGGACATTGTCACCTGGCCATAAGGCTTGTAAGACCTACAGATGGAGTCACTTGTGTATGAAGAAAGCATAGAAGCAGAAACTGGCATCAACTGGTTATAGAAGAGGTAAGTGAGCTTTTTACTGCAGTTAGCACTCCAGCAGCAGTTTCTGGAGGAATAATAGGAAATATCAGCATACAGGTCTTTTAGAATCTACAAAAACAACAAAGTCCAGCAAGACTCAATAGCCAAAGACATTTTTCTTCCAGACTAGGACTGTCCAGGACATCTGAAGGCTCTCAGTACTGCACCCTGCACCATTATCAATTCAGTCAAATTGGTCTTACAGTGGCCTAATACAAACCAGGCTAAAAGGTGTCATGATAACAGTATGGATGTGCCTGTGTTGACAAATCCATGGGAGATGGCTGCATGCCCATGGTAAAATAAGCAAACAATCAGGAAACACATGTGGGACACTTCTCTCCCACTTGGCAAATCTCCAGTCATTAGGGGTAACTGCTTCTCTCTGGGCTCCTCCAGTTAACTCATCTGCACTCAGAATCATGCAAAAGCCACCTAAAATCATACAAAAATCTGAATAAATCAGCATCAGAAAACTTGCTGCAGGCATTCAGCTCAAGGATGTGACCATTTTAACACTTGTCAGGGTCATAGCACAGAGCTGAGGAAATAGCCCTGGACAACTCTGCATTCCCAGGAGAATAAAACCAGAAGACACACAGAGTTACCCAGCAGGCAGTGGGAACAGGAGCAATGGCAGCATTACTTAACTATGTGCAATTTGCTCTCCCTATCTTGATTTAAATTACACTGCCAGAAGAGACTGACAGTGTCTGGAATCAAATTGCTTAGAAAGTGCCTCTTCAGATGGAGAAAAAAAAAAGCCCAAATAACTCGAGTGCAAATGGTCTTGGAAAATGCCTATTGTGATTGGGGACAGCAGGGTCTGGGGCTCATGTTCTTTAGGATAATACTCATGTAATTATGCTGGGCCAAACCCCTATGAAGTGGGGGGAGTTGCACCTCTGACATTCCTAAAGTGCACACATCAACCTGCTCTCCTCTCAAGAGTTGTAGAAGGCACCACCAAATAAGAGCCTCTTGCTCTGTTCCTCCTTCTTTCACTTCTTCAGGTCAGCCTGGGCTCTGGGAACCATCTTCAGGACAATGGGCTTCTTTGGTTGCATGAAACCTTTCGAGTCCAGAACCAGAGGGATCTTGAGCAGGAGGAAAAAACCAACAAAACAGCCGTGTAAGCTGGGAAAAAGGACAGACATGACAACAACAGGAGCCCTACAGCCCACATACACCCCAGCTACCACTTGTTTTCAATGCACTTCCTACAGGGCTACTTGCAGCAGGACTATCACTAGTGCTTGTGCAAAACAGGTACCAGCTGGTGCTTAATAGCCCCCAGCTCTTGAATAAACTGGTTAGTGAATTCTGGCTTTCACGTAGCCTGGGACAAAGATCTCGGTGCACTGATCAACAGGCTGCACGTGGAGGGAGAGGCAGCCAAAACCCTTCTGGGGAGCTGCAGCCAAGGAAGGGCACACAGTGCCATGTTTTTTAATGCCCAAGTGTGTCAGCACTAAGGCAAACTAGACCATAATGGGAGCTGGAGGACCAATAAGGTCTCTGGGAAGAACAAAACTAAGATTGCTGCTCAGACCGAGTACCAAATAAAAAGCATCCTCACATGAAAAGGTTTTGATGGGGTAGGCTGGAAATCTCATTAAAACCAACTTTTAAAGCAGGAGTTGGAGGGAGTCAATCTTGCAAGGGAGGGAAGAGTGTTTTAAATCTCTCCCAACAATGGATGATGCTTGTGTCCCAGCTCTCCCTTCCCCATCAGGACAAGAGTGATACATCCCCAGCTCAACAAGCTACAGTCAAAGCACCATATCTCAGTAAGCTTTGTTTCAGGAAATTTAAGCAATGTGGCTTGGTGCCCAATGTGCCATCAGTGGAGGAGTGAGAGGAGGCTGCAGCTTCCATATACATACTCCAAAGGGATGTTCCAGCATGATTTTTTCCCTCCTACTCTAATCTGATGTACACATCTTCTGTAGAAAAAAGGGCCGAAAGAGCCCCATAAACCTGTGGGCACCAATAATACAATACATATTTAACTTGTCTCCTTTTAATTAAAGGCAGTTATAAAAAGAATCAATTTTATGGATTGCAGAGGACTAGAAAAATGTCATTAGACTTGGGGGAGGGTGGATAGGTCACTGCATTGTTAATGGACTATTACAGTCTTTCACCTCCAGGTTACTCGTCGAGCTGCAATCTGAATCTGCAGAGATTCCAGCTGAGCACCCGTGCCAACTAATAATTTAATAAGGATTTTTTTCTGTTTCTTACAACAAATGTCCTTTGAATGCACTTGCTGGCCCCTCTGCTCTGATTTCCCAAGCTCATCTCACTAACGAAACACATAAATGGCACAGCTTTTTACAGCAGCCAGTGCAGAGAGATGGGTTGGGATGGAAACCAACACCATAGTGACACCTCTGCCTCTGAGGCACAGGGAGCTGCTGTGCTCTCAGGGCTGGCTTGACATATTTCCAACAGCTACTGCGTTTATTTTATGTCAAACAGCCCCATCTTACAGGGCCTGTCCCATCAATATTCCACTGGGATCCCAGGCAAAACCAAAATCTGATGGGATCCTGCATAGCCTGAAGGAGGGAGAGGGTTGCCAATTCAAACTGAACTCAGATTGCTCTTGCTGGAAAATTGCCACCCTTTAGGGCTGCCTGGTGGCCCATAAGAGATGGTGTCTTGGGATGTCTCACAGAGAACAGCCATGTTTGTGCTGCAAAGCACAGCTTTAACGTGGGCTGGGGGGGATATTCCCTCTGGACTCCTCTCTGGAGCAGGGTCTCCTAAGCTGGATCAAGGCAGACCCTCAGTGCACAGTGGAGGCACCCGAAAATATCTCACCAGCATTAAATATGTTTCTGTAGAGGTTTAAGAAAACCCCAAAGGATCGGTAACTTGTGGTGAAAAACTTACAATTAACTTAGGAGATTTAAATAGTTATTCCCATATAACTGTAGGACCATCTCAGTGGGAATAAAGGGCAGATAATGAAACACATCACCCCACATCCTCACCGGTGTGTCTTCGCAGGTCCTGAAGGAGAAGTTTTGCAACACAACGACCACAGCAACTTTCATAACGAGGAGAGCAAATCTCATTCCTATGCAGTTTCTGGGGCCAGCCCCAAATGGCAAGAAGGTGTAGGGGTCAAAACCCTCTTTGTTCTCTTTACTGAACCTGATTACAACCAAAAAACCCAAGTTAGCAAGAGCTCCTGTTTCAGGGTGTGTCAGCTTCCACATCTGAAGTGATGAGGGATCTGGGAAGGCAAAAGCTTTTTGTGTTTCTGTGCACATTAGAAGAATCCAGCTACGTCACTTATTTCTGTCTCAACAGATATCTTATGCCTCTGCTTTTATCCCACTGCTCAGAGTTGGTTGTGCAACTCCAGGTGCATCAGGTGACCAGGGAATACCTGAAATACACTAATGGATTTCATAACTACTCTTTTCTCAGACCTCCCTCTCAGCTCCAAAACTGAATCCAGATTTCAAACCCTAAAACACACAGGTCTACAGCTTCACGGCTTCCCCGCAGATCAAAGGACTGAGTGAACACAAAGATGTTCTCCCCCTGTGTGACTAAAGGCAGGGTTGCTTTTGAGACATGCCAGCCATTCCTCTCCTCATCATGAAAAACAGGGAAGAACAATCAGCTTCACAGAGAAATTTGCCACTGAGCATTTTTAGTAATACTTCTTGGTGATCAGGTAGTTTTCATGTCAGGAGGCTTTTCATTCCCAGTGCATGAGGTCCAGGTACAAACCTCAGCCACACTAAGTCAGTAGTGAAGTATCTCGCTACTGAGACACTGGCACATCCCTCTGATAAACTCTCAGCAAGGCAAGTGATCCCTAAAGAGCTCCTGTCCAACCACCCATGGTGTCTGACAATGGAGTAAGGATGCAGCTACTGGAGCAACTGGTGCAGCCTGGCCATTGCCAGAGTACTCCCATTTGGGTGTTTCCTTCTGAATTCAACATAAGATGACCACGGTCTCCTGATACTGCTGCCACATTTTGTGCCAAAGGTCACCACATCTCCACACCAGAACTAGCTTCCAGAGGTATTTCAGCTCCTGGTGCAAAGGCACAGATCTGGTCCTGCTCTCTATGGACCAACCTGCAATGTTTTCATGGCCACTTGAAGACCAGCAGGCCCAGGGTCTCCCAGATCTGCCTTGGGCTATTGCCTCATTTTGCAGGGTCTGACGGAGTTCCTAAGCAAAGACTGCTTCAAAAATTAAGTTTTATTTCCTACCCATCTTTGCCCTTCCACTGCTGATTTGCAGGGCATTGTGCCAGTCACCCAATGGCTCTTGCTTTAATATCTGGCCATAAACCCCTCAGTGTTACAGCTGCTGGGAGCTGCTCTCACTGTTGCTCCCTTCAATGCAGTTAATTAAATTCCATGCACAGTTTATGGATGTAGATCATAAAACTCCCCTCATGGTAATGCTGGGACTAGATGTCAGACAATGATAAATGCCTAATTTAAATGTTATAATCACGCATTCCCCACTTTTGCTGCCATTCCCACTCCCAGGGCTGAGGCTGAGCATGCAGCTACTCCCCCTGCGTGGCCCTCACCTCTCAGGCCTGAACTCATCCGGCTCTGGCCAGTACTCCGGGTCACGGTGCAGCACAAAGGCTGGGATCATGACCACCATCCCCTTTGGAATAGTCACACCATTGAGCTCCACTGTCTTCTTGCAGACCCTCTCGATCCGGCCCCCAGCAGGGTAGAGCCGGATGGATTCATTCACCACCATATCCAGGTATTCCATCTGTGTGATGGCACTGTACGTGGGAGGAGCCTGGGAGAGGAATTCGGACAGCTGTGAGCACAGGACTTCTATTCTCAGCCCTGCACTTCCACAGTGCTTCCCCCTCAGGCCTCAGAGACCAGGGCAGGGGAAATCTCAGTGCCAGCACCTCAGGCACTCATTGTTTCCAACCTGACTTTTGGTTCAGGGCTGGCAAGGCACAGGTGGGAACAACCCCAACATCTTCCCACCCTCCTTTACCTTGTTGGGCAGGTTTGCATCAACCTCATCCTGGAGTCGCTGCTGCACATCAGGGTGGGTGGCCAGGTTATAGGCTATGTAGCTGAGGGTGGAGCTGGTGGTCTCATAACCAGCAAAGATAAAGATAAGAGACTGGGCCAGAATCTCTTCATCACTTAATGCTGAAAAAAGGCAGAAAAGCACATACAAGCTGAAAACTACAGTAACTAACCCCTGGGAATTCAGGATTCCACTCATCGATGTAGTAAAACTACTCCTAACTACTTAACAGTTGGTAAAGGAAACTTCCAGCTTACCCTCTGGTACCACAAAGGGGTGGACCTGGCAGTTGGAGAGCCAGCAAACCACTGTCAAGATCAGCAGTGTTACGTTGCTGTCTTTAAAAACAGAACCAAGGTACATGCAACCTGAGCCTGATTCAGAAAGTCTCCGCTATCTTCTAGGACCATGCTCCTGGGCCAAAACAAAAATAGGAGCACATGCCAGGAAAAGATAGATAAGAAGAGATGTTCAGCAGCTACCCTTGCATTGCCAAGGGATTAGTAGCCCTGGGCATTATGTGGCAGTGGCAATGAGCAGAACCCAAGATTTCACACTGGCACTGCAGCAGTGTCCAAGTGCTGACAGGATGCAGTCGGCAGTGCAGGGCATCCTACAAATACCCTGTCCCAGCACCTCAAAATTTACAAGCATCCTGACTTGACTGAGGTTGATGGACTGGCAGTATGCCTTGGCTGAGCCATTATTTTCTTAATCTAACAGTTTACCCCAGATGGGGGACAGAGATGAGCTTACAGATGAGCAAGGTACACACAACATATGTGCTTTGTGTGCTGTTTGAAATACAGCCAACATCGCTGGCCTTCAGAAAAGACAAAATTAAGGAATGGGAGCAAGGAAATAGCCCCTCGTTTTATCCTTTGTTGCACAAACACGCCTCAGGATTTATCCCAAGAAGTGGGATGTAATAAAAATATGGCTAATCTGTGATAAACATCATTACAGCCCCACTACTGAGACCTTGAATCTCCCATGGGCTTAATGGCTAAAATCCTTTCCCTACTTTCCTCCTTTAACCTGACAAGAAACTACTGCTTTCTGCTGAGAGGATGACAAATCTCAAGACCTACTTTTGTCCAAATCGGCCTCGTCAGACCTGGAGCCATTGTCTGAGCTCTGTGATTCAATCATGAGCTGCAGGAAATCCACCCGGTCCTGGGGACAAACAGAAGCAGTCAGAGATTTGGAGGGGAGGGAGGCAAACCTTGTCCAGCACAAGTGCCCTTGTGGGCACCTGCTCCATTCACACCCCAGTGGGACCTCATGGCTTCAGTGCACAATGAGGTCCAGACTACAGACCCTCTGTGAACACAGGCACTTTCTCCACCTGGACACCCAAACAGGGCACAGTTCTGGCTTTCCTCAGGAATGGTGAGCCATGAGCTGCTATGGAGAGCAGGTGACACACCACAGCTTCTGAAGATGTCACCAGGTCCCTCCTGCACTCAGGACAACACACTTCTCCTGAAGAGAAGAGGCCACCTGGGCTGGACTCACCGTGCTGCTGCCCTTTCCTCGTTCCTTCTTCATTTTTATGAAGACGTCCTTGAAGAAGTCCATGACCTCTGAGGGTAACAGAGTCACCTTCATCTTTTCCAGCACAGGGACAATGAAGGGGAACAACACTAAGAGGGAAGAAGACAACAACGTATTTGAGCTCAAAGGGGCCCCAAGAAACTCAAAACTGGCACAAAGTATAGAAAGGAGAGGGGTAAATCTGGACCTTGACCCAAAAAATTGCTTTTTGTTGCCTTCAGCTCTTTTTACCTAACCATGGCTGGAATGCAGTAGCACTCTCATATGGAGAATCTCTTCCATAGATTACTTTATGACCACAATGCCACACCAAGTACAGCTCTCTGTGACAGAGGGTCTCTTCTTGCAGGAGGATGCTGCAAAGACCCACATGGGCTGTACAAATCCTGACTGTGGTTTCCCTGAGGAAATATTTCTGCAGATCTGCTACAGTAAAACTAATCCTGCAAAGTGCTGAGAATCTCCTGTGTGGCAAAGAGGACTCAGAGCTACCAAGGGAGCTACCAGGAAACACAGGTGGTCACCACCTTTGACATGGATTCAGGGCTGTATGAGATGAGGTGTGTCATACCTAAGAATAAGAACACAGGACTTAGGAAACTGAATTGGAGAAATTTCTTAATGTTGGTAATAAAGGGGTCATTGGGGTTGCTCATGGAGTCAACATTGACACTGAAAGAAGTGCTGGCCACCACGTCCATGCTGTAGGCTCCAAAAATGCTAAGTAGAAAAGAAGACAGAGTGAATGAGATGAACCCAGCCACAGCAGTAAATAAGAGCCCATCTAGGAACACTCACTGTGAAAGGGAATCTCTCTTAATGCAGAGTCCTAACCTAATCTGGCTCTAACTATCATTATATTTTCCCAAGTTTCCCCATTTGCATTCATTCCCCAATTTTTCTCAGCTTCAAAAACCTAAGCTGTAGTTGGAAAGCACTGTAGTCCAAGGTAACAAAGACTATGTTCTGATTTCCATCTGTAAAAGAGATTGCACAGCAATCTGCTGCTGAGGAACACACCATGCCCATGACTGCTGTGGAGTTTGCCTCCATATATGACAAGGGATCTATGCTGCTGCATGGAAAAGGCTCTCCAAAACAGTCCCTTTCCCCATACCAAATACAAACCCTTTCCTGTCAACCCCACACAGTTACTCACTCCTTTGTGGTCACAAATTCATCATTAGCCACTTTCTTCTCAATGTTTTTCACTAATTTTTCACCATAGTGATTAATAATATGGAACATCTGAAATGCAAACCAAAGCAGAAAGCACTGGTGACTTTCTCTGCCACCAATCTGGGTGATTCCTCACTGTCACCTGCCAAGTCTGGCTTGGGAAGGAAGGGCAAGCAAGGGGAAGGTCTCATTTTCAGGCCTCAGACATTGCTTTCTCTCATCTTAACAATCAGTCTACAGAAGTCATCTGACTTTGACTGAGCAAGGCTCTCCTCCCAGAATCCACACACAGCTCCCATTCAAGCTACACATTTGCTCCAGTTGGGAGTGAATGTGGCTCCTGAGTGCAAGGAAAATGGACAACCATGGTCTGAGTGATGTGCTCAGCAAGATGAAAACACAGGTCATAGGGCCAACAGCTTCAGCTTGCAATACCTCGTGTGCCATTTGATCCCCCATCCTTTTCTCCTGACCCCTCCCCAGGATGGCAGACAGACACTGCATTGCTGAACTGCACCAACAATGCAGGTGCTCATGGACATGGTCCTGACAAACAGAGCAACTTCCCTGTTTGAGGGGAAGGTCTGTACTCAGAAACAGCCCAGTCCTCCTCTAGCTATTGATGCAAAGTATCAGTGGGTTGTGCTTTACCTCCTTCAGCCTCCCACTGGTGAAGGTTGGAGACAGCACTGCACGAATCCTCTTCCATTGCTCATCTGCTGCCACATTGAGGGCTGACTCCAGGAGCCCGTTCAGACCAAAGTTCTGTACAGGGGTAACGTTGCAGCAAAAGGAACAAGGTTATACAGGGAGACAGGTGAAGGTTTACACCTGTCTTCCATATCACAGAAATGCAAAGAAAAACCCACAACAGAATATCCACTTGGCCCCTGAAATCATGTCAGCTCTGCCTCAAACAGCAAACAACAGAAATGGAAACAGAAGTGTAAGAGTCATAAATTACATCATCCCTAGGGCACATCCAGGTTGATGGTTCAATGTCCCAGCCAGAGTGGCCCCTACATCTCCCTAGCAGAGTTTTGATGTTGGTACCATCAATAAACCAGAGCACATCACAGAGACAGTACTTGCTGAAGGGCTCAGAGAAGAACGGAAACCAAGAAGAAACTCATTCTTTCTTGCTGCATGTGGAGAGCAAAGCACAGGACTAAGTACCTACCCGGCGATTAGTAAAAATGGTGTAGCACTCTTTCACCAGCACGTTTTTGATAAGGATGGGGTCCAAAACAGCCAGCACAGGCTGCCTGCCATCATAAATCCTAAGCCAAGAGAAACCCCCAGTCAGTCCATTGCTCATGGTCAGCTGGAGCACAAGCAGCCTGCTCTGTCTGTGGCCAGAGCCATGGCACAAAGGGTTTGGGCCAGCTGAGTCCCCTCTGACAGAACAGCCAAAAAGATGAGGCTGAA
This sequence comes from Calyptomena viridis, assembly GCA_013390005.1. Taxonomy (NCBI): domain Eukaryota; kingdom Metazoa; phylum Chordata; class Aves; order Passeriformes; family Eurylaimidae; genus Calyptomena; species Calyptomena viridis. The sequence continues at coordinate 444,839 of WEIV01027835.1, read as the reverse complement.
ACTGTTTTATTATATAGTAAAACAGAAGAAAGGGAAAGAAGGTGCCAAACATGGGTAGCGTGAGCATTTCTAGCAATCATCTGTACTACTAATGAGTTGCCAAAGCAGTGTGGGTTTATACAAAAGGCAGCTTTTGCCACGACATTGATCCTCTGCACTTGGGCTGTCTGAGCTCTGTTTCTGCTGCTGATAACTGGAGACAATAAATCCAGGCTGAACAGTCTACCTGTGGGGTAAAGAGATTTCCTGCCTGGACTACAAGGCACTGAGAGGCGAAAAACTCATCTGTCTCCTCCGTTTTCCAATCAACAGAGACAAAAAAACTTAAAAGTCGTGGTGTGGGCTAAAGGGCAGGGAGCCTTGGGCCACAGCTGAGGAAAGCTGCCATCTTCAAGAAGCTTGAGAACATTTAATCTTTCAAAAAAATGCACCAGGTTTCAGGAAGCCTCCCAGGATTTTTTTTTGCACAGCAATTTTACTGGAGTTTGAGAGGTTCTCAATAGAAGCACGGTAAGAGGCCCCTGCACACACCCAGCACTGTGCAGGAGGTGGGGAGGCAGGTTGAAAGGTAGCTCGTGCCCCAGCTCTGGGAGAAGCAGGGAGCAAGATGAAAAACCCTGTGGCAGCCTGCAGCTCGCTTTCTGCTCCAGACAAGCAGAAGAGCAGCTTCAAAGGCAGGAGGCTCAGTCTGACACCAAGAAGTGGAGGTTATTTTCAAAGCTTATGCAAACAAATGACCCCCCAAACCGGCCACCATCCCAGCCCCACGCTACACTGAAATTCCAGCAGGAGAGAAGCCTTGGAGAGATGGGTGGAGACTTTCCCAGTGGTGAACTTGGTTTTTCCCAAACTGTCGCTGTTGGAATTACAGTGCTGAGAGACATGATGGCAATGTACCTTTTCCCACTCCATTCTGGGGCGTGGTGCACCCCAAACAGGTAGTTTTGTTCTGCAGAAACTCACCCCCAGATTCTTCCATATTTTTCAAAGCACATCTGATCAAAATTCTGGACACCCTGGAAAAGAAGAAAGGAGAAATGAGAAGTCTGCCAGTACAAAGTAATCAAAGCAGGTCACAGCTGGCAGCACAGTGCATCCCACAGACCCATTGTTAGTGGCAGAGGATGAGGTTGGGAGGTGCATGGTTGTTCTTAAACCTCATGTAGATGCTTAGAGGACATCTGCATTAGAAAAAAGAGAGGACAGAGAGAAAAAGAATAAAAAAAGCACTTTCAACTTCCACCAGGCAACCTAAAACTGTAATGAAGACAAGGTATGAGAGGGTACACAATTTTAGTGTGAGCAGAGTTAGGAGGCAGAACTAGATCCCAGGGTGTCCTTTCACCTCCAGCTCAACAAGTTAAGTGCTGCTACTGCCTTGTCTTCATATGATCTTCCACTGCAGTTACTGAACTGAGCATAGCTTTTTGTTTTGTTTCCATCAGGGTTTTAACTGAGGTTACATATAAGGATGAAACTTATGGGCCATGTAACACTCACTAAACCTTGGTAAGAGGCCACATGCATGCTGTAAACCCAGCAAACACAAGTAAAACATCTCTTTTATTGCAGCTAATACATTTGTTCTTCATCTGCAATCAGCTATTTGGGATCAGCTGCTACCTACTTATTTGATAAGGTTTGATAACTCAGTAATTTGAGTTTTATTTAAAAATCTATTTGTCTGGCTTAGTCTGAGGGTGGCCCAACAGCAAGTGGCTGGATCAGGCATTGCTGGGGCTAATTCAGCCTCTTCATGTTGATGACAAAAAGGGCAAAGAAACACGCAGTTCTCAGAAAATAGCTTAGTCTAAGGCATCTGTCCAGTATTTCTTTTGCTTTGTTTCTAACAGAACTTTAGCTGCTCAGGAGCAATTAGAAACACAGGGGGAAACTAATAATGTAAATTACAAAGTATTTATAAGACACAGCCACCTCATTCAGATCAGCCTGAATTTTTGTGTTGCATGCCCAAAGAGCTTCCTACCTAAAAGCATAATTTCCAACTGACTGAATCAAAGGCAGAGGAAAGAGATGCCCAAAGAAGGGGAAAACCAGCTCCAGCCACAAGAAGAATCTAAGGCAGCAGCTGCTGGTACTCACATGTCGGTACTCCAGGAAAGTTCCCACAAATGGCAGAGGCCGTGGGCCAGGAATGCCCAGCTTCTTGAAGGTCTGGTAGGGCCATATCCCATAGCTGTCAAGTAAGGAGCATGTGAGATCCGTTCATGCAATGAAAACAGCAGATTCATCATCCCGAGCACAGTGAACTGATTAAATAACTGGTTCTTGTCACACAGAGAAAGCTGAAATTATGGACCAGCAGCAGCTGCCCTACTGAGAATACTTTCTTTGCAATAAATGCAGGATCGCTGCATTTGTACTTGGGGTACAAGATAATCTGGGGTACATTTTGATTAGAAGACAAGGGCTAAAAGGAGCTGCAGCCCAGTCTTGCTAAACCTATGTACGTGGGCACCTCAGGTCTTTATTCAAGGGCTTCATTTAATTGCCCAGATAGACAACTGTGACTCAGGTGACTGAGGAGAGCTCTCAGAGCGATTAAATTCTCGAGCTGAGACCTGCCCTTGTGTTTGTCTTTGCAAAGACCTCCTGCGATGCTCAGGTGGTCGAGCCACAGCAGCACAGCAGGGACATAAATTACCACCGCAAAATTAAGTTTTTGCCTGTATATCTCGCTACAGCTCCCCTGAGCCACATAAGCCGAAGTTTTGCCAACATAACTACTTAATCGGGGGATTCTGCGGGCAGCAGCGTCGGCATCACCCTGCCGTGCTCCCAGCTGGCACAGCCCAAGGACTCCGGGCTGCCCTCAAACACGCGGAAGTCGCTTCTCCTTGAGTGAAAAAAAGAAAAATAAATCAAGCATTTATTTTTTTATTTCCCTCTGCGCCCCAACCAGCTTTCTCCTTCCCTTCCCGCTGGCAGCGGGGCCCCTCAGCCCCTCGCCCCAGCCCTCGCCGTGCCCTGAGGGCAGCGCGGGAGCCCCGGGTGGTTTCGGCGCTGATTCACTTCAACTCCCCGGCTGCTGGCACCGAGCTCGCCTCCTTCCCGGTCACCCGGGGCACCGGCCTCTACTTACAGGGCCACGAGGCAAAGGAAGGCGACGAGGAGCAGCCAGGTGACGGGGGAGAAGCTGGGCAGCAGCTGCATCTTGCCCTCAATCAAGCGGCTCCTGCTGCCACCGCCCCACACGGCCCAGACCTTTGCCCGCCATCACGTGAGGGAGGCGGCGCTTTCCCGCCCGCTCGGTGCCTCAGGGCCGAGCCCCGGGTGAGTCCCTCCGGGTTTGGGTATTGATCCCCGAGGTCCGGTCCTTTGGGCTGGAAACTGCTGAAGGAGTGATTTGCACAAGCGGAACAAAGGGCGTCAGCTTCCCGAGCCGCTCCCGCTGCCTCTGGAGGGGATAATCGGGAGGAACAAGGAGCTGCTCCTGTGTCTCATCTGCCCCAGCTCCCGGAGGGTGTCTGTGCAGATGCACCTTGTCCTTCCTCTCCCACCTCTATATATCGTGTCCTGCGCCTTCTACTTAGCGTCCAGGACGGAAGGGGCTAGAGCAGACAGACATGCACAAACCACCTGTCCAGGCTGAAAGGGGTTTGTTACCCTCTGGACCTCAGGCTCTGTGGGAAGAAGGGTACTGTACTAGGATATGGGACTATGGCAGCACAGAGAGCACCACGCTCACATGAGTTCAGCCAGTGCCAACCGTGGCGTTTAGGGATGGATTCCCATTTCCCTTTTTGCCCCGGACACGCTGTTTGCTCTCAGGTTACACAAGATGGTGTCATTTGGCTTCAGACAGCTCAGTAACCCCTCCCCGGACACAGACTCCTTTCTGCCAGAAAAATGGGCAGTGCATTACAGGTGTGGGCAGACTGTGCAGTGGAGCCTAGGCCAGTTTAGCTGCAAACACCCTGTGCTGGTGGCTGGGTGTGGGGATGGGTCAGGACAGGGTGGCTTTGTCCCCATCACACTGGGAAGGGTCACAAATCTCTTTCTCTGTGCAGTCTAGTATGATCTCCTTCCCCATGTTCCCTGAGTGCACCAGGAGACCCACATGGATGAAGGGAGATGAGAGCCAGCTGAGAACCCCTGTGCACATCGTGCTGCCCTGCATCAGGTATCACTCACTTGCCTTTGGAACACTCAGCCATGAGGAAACCTAAGTGTTTCTCCAATGACCTGCCACTCAGATTGCATGTGGCTGTGCCCACAAGCCAGCGCTGGATTTTGCCTCTGCCCAAACATTTATTTTGCCTCATAAAACACATGCAGCCTGTGCTGCAGCTGCTGGTAGATTCAGGAGTCACCTCCACACCTATGTGGAAGAGCTGAGCAGCAGTACTGCCAGTTTTGGTAGGACAACACCTCAGGCATCCCCAGTTTCACATGGATGTGATGAGTTTGATGATTCATGTAATTAGTGGGTGACAGTAATCAAATAAACATTTTAAGGAGGCACATGCATGATTCCTGCTTCTCCCAGCAGAGTGTGGTGAGAGGAATCTTCTCTGTTTTATGAGGTCTCCTCCTTTTTAAGACACGTTGAAGCAACTGTACCCTGGGAATTATCTTTTTTCTTGCACCCAAAGGCTGGTTGTTCCCTTTGACGGGTCCTATACCAGGAGGACATAAAGAGCAGCAATGAGAGGCAGGGTGAAAACCAGGTGCTGGAGCAGCACCTCCCCAGCTGGGATTAGCTGCATTTCTTCCCTCTCACAAGCCCTTTGATTTTCCAATAACTTCTGCTAACAGCTGTTGTGATTTCTCAGTGGGAAGCGGGTTTGTGGTTCAGTATTTTCTCCTCTCAGAAACTGAGGCAAAGCCAGACTTCAGAGGAGAACAGGATGTTAGCTATCCCCCCAAATATGCAAATAAACTGTGCAGCATCTTTACACACAAAGAAATTACTGGTTTGGCCAAAATAGGTTGGAGTGGAAGCAATCTACTGATGTAGAAGTGACTCTCTATGGAGAAGATAAAATGCAGAACCCCATCAAACCCACATCATGCAGCTGGGGGAGGGACAGTGACACCATCCCCCTGACCCATTCGACATCAGGAGCAATTCTCTTCCCAGCAGAGATGTGCTAAATGTCCCTGTGACCCCACAGTGACAAACACTCAGGAGGGGAAACCCACAGGGCTGGTGGCAGGGACATGGCTGTGCAGGGCTCCCACAGCTGGGCTCTGCAGCACTCTGCTGGAAACCACATCTGCAGGGTATGCACGTGGCTGGTGAACTTCTGCAAACTCCTTGTTTATCTGATTTTTGGTTTGGTTTTTTTTGCTCTTCTCTCAAGGGGCTGTTGTCTCCCTAGCTCCGCAGATTTGAGAAAATCATAGCTGACAAAAAAGTCCACCTCTCAGTCAAAATTGCTGCCATGACTCAGAGCTGCAGGTGGGGCCATCCTGAACACTCATTGTCAGATAATTTTAGACAAATTGCATGTATTATAGTAGTGCTTTTATACTGAAGAAGCCCTTTGGACAAAATGCAATGGTAGAGTCTGTATTTACTGTGACTATTTTTCTAATGTGGATATCACTGAAATGGCACCCACGAGGGATAAAGCAGAGGGAAAGGCTCTCCACATCGTTTCTCTGGCAACATTTAAAGGAGTTTAGCATTGTGGGCAACCAAACCACACAACAGTGCTGCAGGTGAGGGGCTCCCATGGCATCTTAGCACCTTGTCTAAGAGAAAGGAAGAAAATTGCCCAGGTTTGGGCTACATAACTCTTGTCTGCCCAGGGCTGGTGATCCAGCAAAAACATCTCGTGGTATGAAAAGGGGAGCAGTGAGTGCTCCCCACTGCACTCGTGCAGTAGATGTGCTAAAACAAGTGAAAAATAACAGCAGCAGACTGCAAGTTGACATCAATGCTGGTTCTAGTTCACCTCTTTTCACAGAATTGTCACTTTCCCCTCTTCTCTCATTTCAGATAATAACTTATTTAATAGGAGGTATCTCCAGGAGAGCTGTTAAACCCCATTGGTAAGAGTCACATCAATGGCCAGTGACCTCTTTGATGCACTGGTCTACAGGCATGGTTATATATTAGAAGACAGGGCTGGTTTACAGCCCCAGTGATGTTTCCAGGGTTAATGATCTATACCTATGAAGGACCCACAGTAGTCCAAAAGTAATGTCCTTCTCTGGGTCAGGAGCAGAGGTAACCCCAGCCTTGCTGGCTTTGCCCTTCTTACTGACACCAACACAGTGCCACTGCTTCCCCCATTAATAACAAATCCCAAGGGCTCTAAAAAGGCTTGTGGAAGCCCTGGTGATGTGCACAGGGCTATAAAAGACTATCAATTCTTATACCCTGGGGAGAGGAGGAGTGACTCAGTGTGACCCTGCTTCCCCCAGTGTCCTGGACAGCACTGAAGCCTTGGCCTTGCACACCTGCCCTGCTCCTCCACTGGCCACCATGTGACACATCACACTGGGGTGGCTCCTGGTATGTTTGCTCTTGCCACACCACCCCAGCAACAATCCTGGTTCAATATTAGTTCACATATTATCTATCACTCCTTGTCACAGCAGTGACAGGGTGCTGGGCTTTCCTGCATTGGATGCTTTCCCTGTGTTTGTGTTGCTATCATCCTGGAGCACAGTGCCACAGCACCCTGCACTCCTCTGTGCTGAGAGGGAACAAGTGGCCAAGAAAATAAGATATGTGGGGATTCAAAAGCTGGTGGTCACCATGGTTAACACAAACAGGAGGAGATATGAGCTGTGATATCTGGCTGTAGCTGTAAAAACAGGGCAATAACCCTTAGACAAACTGGGGGAACTACGACTGAATTGATGGGGCACAGAAGATGATATTGAACCTCATGCAGAATTTCAGTTTGTAAAGCTACCAAAGAGATACAGAAACTTAAACTACAGGGGTCTCCCTAGAGGAGAGGTGATTTTAGCACTGTCTGCTTGGTGGGACTGAACAAGGCCAGTGGGAGAGAAGTCCTGTGTGAGTGCAGACCATTGGGTAGAAGGCCACCCCCAGGAGGCACACACTGTGCTGCACCTCAGGCTTTTTTGTTGGCTGCTGTATTGTAGACTCAAAGGTTTTCCTTTCCTCCACACACTATGGGAAAAGTCACGTTGTAACACACAACAGTCTTCTAACAGACATAGCAAAATGTCAGCCTCGTTAATAACCAGGCTTTTATTCACTGATTGTCCCATCTTTAACAATTCTCTTCTTATTTTCCTCTCATCCCACAAATGGGATCACAAGCTGTTAATTCCTGGCTCTTCCTTATAAACCTTACTGTCAAATGAGCCTCTTGAAAGGTCTAAATGGGAAAGCACCAGATGTATGACATCCTCAAAGAGCTCCAGCAGCCAGGGAAGGACCAAGGGCTGGCATCAGTTTCTGCCTTCCCTCTCACCAAGCTCAAAACCACACAGTGCCTCACGCCTGGGTATTTCTGAGACCTCTGCAGAGCAAAAACACCATGTTGCTCCTTTCATCCAGCAGCATGCTGAATGCTCCTGAAGCGTTGACAGCTGAAACCCATCTCCCTTTCACTCCTCTATAATTTCTGAGCAAGGATGGAAAATTATAAGGCACAGCCAGTGTTACAATATAGGACCAATTACAGAAAGCACAGAGAGGGCAGTGCTGTGTACACTCCCTGCTCACGCTTGGACACCAGCTCCTCCAAGGACAACTTCTTCTTTGCCCATCTTACATTGTATCAGGGAAGAACTTACCTGTGTTTTCAGACCTCCCAGCTGGTAGCTGGGTCTCACTGAATGAAGCAGCCAGTGCTTTCCAGAAAGTGTCATTGCATCATTTGCGATGACCTCAATTTCTGCTGAGCCACTTCCAACCAGAAGTCAAGCCAGAAAGAAAAAAAATTCATGGCATGACCCTGAACACATCAGCCTTAAACATGTGACATACAGCTCTTCCTACCAGAATCCCCTTACTTCCAAACCCACCCTATCTCACAAAGACACACGTTAGAAACAGCTCAGTGGGAGTAATCTATTATAGAGCCACGATTTCTTCTTGGCTGGATCCGGCACTCAGAGCCACTTCCCTGCCAAAGGGCAAATTCTGGCCCATCACTTCTGTCTGCAGTGCCTGGGTTCTGGATGATTTTCTGGACACTTTCAGAGTATGGACTAAGGGCAGGGATGAAGCTGTTTGGCTCATGATTCATTCAGCATTGTGGACTTCCTATGAACAGCTGCTGGATGGGAGCTGTCCCAAACATGTTCAGGCACAGTCCTCAAGAACCCAAGCAGGTGTGGCTGGAGGCTTATCACCCAACCTCACGGGGAGGATTTCTCTATTGCAGCTAAAGCCAGGCATTTGGCTGGTCGGATTAACCCTTACTGGCTTCATGAAATGGGATTCATTGAAAATGAGCATCTTTTCCTCACCTTTTAACTTCTTCTGTGGTGTGGAGACAGCTATGGATCAATAAAAGTGTCTTCATCGATCACCCTGGATGTTTTTTGCTGGACAGAGGATTGAAATACCGAATCCTTCTTCCACCAGTTCTCCCCATAGTGGGGCATAAAACATTTCCTAATTTCCATCAGGTTATGTGAGGTTTAATCCCAGAGGATACAGTTTCCCAGGAGATTAAGTTACAGTCTCATAAATCAATCTGAATTTTGCCCTTATTCATCCCAAATTTTCCATAGTTCAGTTTTCTGATGACTCCATTGCCTTGCTTCTCCCCTGCTCCCCACCTCTGGGGTGTTTATACCAATCAGATGTACTTCTACATACATTAAAAATAACCCAAAATTCGAAAAGTTTGTGTTTACAAGTTGAGCCTTGTACTGTTGGAATTAGACTCTAATTAGGTCAGTCATGCTCCCCTGGTAGGGTAAGAATGATAGTGCTGGAAAACAGACAATTTATAAAGACCCAAAAATAACTCATCCTGCTGTTTTGTAAGAAAGATGTATTTTCTTTGCCCTGTGCTGAGGACATTTGCAATCAAGGCCACTTGGGCACACTGATACCAGGCACAGACTGCGGCTTGGCCCCACAGGCAAAGCTGCCCTGTGCCTCAATTTCCTCCTACCAAAGGCAGATATTAATCCTTCCCAATTTGACACGGCTGTGATGAGGTCACCTGTTTTTGTAAGGCATTTTGTCACTCTTGGCGTGAGGCCCCAGGCTATATTACAAGGTGTTTTTTTTCAAACTTGCCTTTTGGCCTTATCTACACCTTCTCTTAAGTGCACAAAGGGCACAAACTCAGTTCTCAAGGTGAAGAACAAGTCCATGGCTTTGCCACTGCTGCTTTCCTAGGGTGTGTTACCAGCTCAGCACGAGGGTGCACTGAACCCCTTGGAAGTTGCACAATGCAGGGAATTACCTTTGAATGACACCGTGGGTGTTGGTTGCTTCTTTCTCTGAACACATTTTTGTCATGCCACCATAGTTTGTGGTTTCCTTGTTTCTCCACATACAGGTGCAGATTCTCTGATTCCACAAGACTTCACAGGTTTCGGTGCTGCTGAAAAATTTGCCTTTTAAAACCTCAAAGAATGACTACACACATCAACCTCATCTGATTTAGGATCATCCTAACTCATTAACAAACGGTGATGAACATTTGCCTACTTAATGAAGGTCTCTACCAGCCTGGGAAGTCAGTGGCCACACCGCCTTGGCTTGGAGGGACGTGCCCAGCATTTCCAAACAAACAAGGCAGCAAAACTAAAGAACTCCTGGGGCACAGTGGAAGTGAACAAAAACCCAACGAAAACATGTGTTCACGTAAAGTTCCTTTTGATTTTGTGGGAAATGCAGGTTTGAAATGAAAATAATTAGTGAGGCAAGAGGAGGAGAGGAAAAATAATAAAAACAAGAGGCAGGCTTAAAAAAGAAGAGGAAAATAAAAGGAACACGGAGAAAAATAAATAACCCCGGAGCAAAAACGCAGAGGGAAAAAGGGGGAACAAAAGAGACAAATAGCAGGAAAAGGATCAGTAATGAAAGCCCAGATTACTTGATTCAGTCAAGCCACTGCTTGTGCTGTTCAGGACGGGGCGGGAAGCCAATCTGTTTTCTCTGGTATTGTTTAGGCTACAAATGCTGTGGCAGATTTCCCATCCACTCCCATGTTTATGTCCCTGCTCCAATCCTAGCCACAAAAACGTGTGGAGGAAACACATCCTGAGAAGAGTAAGGGCTGGAAGCTGGAGGATGATACATTTCGGAGCCGAATGGCCTCAAAAAAGCACTTCTGCATCTTATGGCAATTTTGTAGAATAATGTCTCGTTCACGAAATGCTGTGGCGGGAGGATTTTCATCTTCAAAATGGGTACAGTGATACCTCTGGGTTATTACAAGCTCCCAGCCGCAGAGGGCTGCCTGTATTTATACAACACTGCATTATTTATAATATCCCTTTCAGGAGCAGGGGAATATGAGTTCTTTCCTTCACAGTTTGACTTTTTCTTTTTTCTTCCCTCTCCCATTTGGAAAACATTGATTTCTTGTCTGCATTTCTCCTACCAGAGCTGTAGATTACCTGTGTTGAGTTTACTTCTCTAGGCCAGATGCTCTTTGGGTGACAAGCACAAACAACCACCCCGGAATAACAGAACTGCCCTGATTTCCCCCAGCTGGGATCTGGTCCTGCCTCCTCAACATCTGCACATTTGTGAGAACTGATGAACGGCTGCTACAGCCCTGCAGGGGAGGACAAATATTATTTGCGAGAGGACAAAGGCATAAAAAGTTTTGGCAATGTGGGTTTCTGTTTCTAAGTGGGTTTTGACTCTCCCGTATTAAAGATCCGGAGGAAGTTTATCACTGTGAAATAATAAAATATTTAAGGCTGATCAAATTTTGGATGGAAACTATTTGAGAGTGTCAGTTTAGCTGAGAAGCAAGCAGGGGTTATAAGATTTTACAGTCCAGAACAAACAGCAAGGAATTTCAGCCCGTTACATTTTCACTGTGAGCTGTTAACTCGTGAGCATGCTGGCAGGGCACCCAGAAACTTCTGCAATAACAGAAGAGTCTGGAAAAATACTTTTTTCCCTTCCACAAAATAAATGTACCAAGGACACAGAGGTTTCAAAAAGGGTTCTTTTAATCAGAAGCGAGTTTGCAAAGAAGAAGTAACTTTCTCATATAAAATAGTGGAGTGGTGAAGGTGAGGCTAACAAGAGGTGTGGAACAAAAATCCAGGGGAAATCTCCAAGGAGACACTGAATTAAAAGCAATGATCTGATAACCGTAGTACACTGAAGTGTAACTCAAACACAGCTGTGTAAGGTGGTCCTACCCCTAAACTGACAGCAGATACCAAATCAGAGGATGGACTCCATCCCAAGAGTGGCAAAGTGACCAGGCACAACTCACCGTAACAGGGCATTCCTGCACCTTTCTGCTACCTGAGAGCTCCCACTGCCCAGGGGTGTAATGGCATCAAAGGGGGAGCACTGGTGGCACTTCCCGGGTGCCCCAGCTGCAGAACACCACCATTCTGTGGTAGCAGAAAGTCCCAAATCTAGAGAACTGGACATAAATGGGAGAACATTTTGATATAAAGCTCTGTAACCCCATTCCTATCTCTATATCCAGTGATTCAAGCCCCAAGAAAGTGCACAGTGATTGAACAGCATCAAAATAATGAATTTCCTGTCAAGTCTTGAGGCCCCAAGGCTGTTAAAAGTAGGCAGGTGGCAGCTTTGAGAAGATAAAATTCTGAATCTCAAGTGCTAATGGTATTTTCACTCCTTGTTCAAACATATCTCACCTGTCCCATGTTTTCCATGTGTGCTTATCCACTGTGGCTCTCTACTACCAGGCATGGCAAACTTTGAACCTTCACAAAGTGCAAGCCAGCTTTATTTGTCTGGGGGGGGCTGGGGGAGGAGAAAAGGAGAACAGAAGTACAAAGAACCGAAGGGACTGGAAGTGTTCAAGGCCAGGTTGGACGGGGCTTGGGGCAACCTGGTCTAGTAGAAGGTGTCCCTGCCCATGGCAGGGGGATTCAAATGAGATGATCTTTAAGGTTCCTTCCAACCCAAACCATTCTGGGTTTCTATGACTTGTCAGGTGGAGCCATTTCAGGCCCAATATGTTCAGTCTTGGAGTGAATGTGCTCCTGATCCAGGGGTGGCATTCCGTAAGTTTCAATGGGCACTGTACAATCACATCATCACACGGGTGGCTTTATCTAAACACCACACCAACATACCTTCCCCCACCTCTGGTAACCTCGTCACCTCTGGTAATGCCATGACAATGTGTGGATTCCACACATAAAAACCTACAAAAACAACCTAAGGAATGTGAGTGAACTAGCAGGAACTCCAGACTGACTGAGGCTGTTTGCAGTACAGCCTGCCCATGTACCAGCCATTCTGTGATGGCTTTTCCTCTCCAAATATCACCCCTCACTGCGTGTGCCCTTCTGGCTGCTTCTGATACAGGAGATAAGTAAAGACAGGAGGTCTTGGCATCATGGTCAGTCTTACATGTCATGGGTTTCTAGACTTCAGGATTTCTAATGACTCTGCCAAAGGTTATCTTTCTGGTGTGGTAGTTTGCTTTTTTTTTGAGTTTCCCGATAAATTCCTTCTCTAAAAGGATTTTTCTCAAACAAGTTGCCCTGCTTATCTGAAAACATAGAGTGTGAGAAGACACCAGTGCTCTGTATGTATAAACATCTCTCTTTCCTCCCTTTTTGGAAAGCAGACTGGATAATCTTTGGATGACCCAATGGATTTCTTGAGGGAAGCAATGACAAGGGTAATAAATGTACCCCCATGTCAAGACAGGCTTGGATATTTAGTCTAAACAATTGCTACAGCAGCTTCTGGCAGAGACTTCGGTATAAGTAGGAAAAATGAGATCTTGGCCCATCTGCAAACCATCACAGGCTTTAACATTCAAAATGAAGAGGGGAAAAAAAAATCCTTTTCAGTAATAGATCAGGGGGGGTTGTATACTTTTCTTTCGTCTCTCCAGTAATGCCAGCTGCTCCCAAAAGTGGGGTTGCTGGCTGCAGTGTGATTCCTTTAGTAAACCCTTTGCTCTGTGCTCTCACCTCTCCCTGCCCTGCCAAGGAAGGCATTTCACATGGGTGACTCCCAGGGCAGGGAAAAAGTGACTGTCACTGATGAAAGCAAGAGTGCCCTCTCCTGTCCCTTGTCACCCCTGCCACCTGCACCCACACAGTGCTGGCCCTGCACCAACATCGGACCATTAATAGGTGGGAATGGAAAATACTCCATCCAAGGGTGTGGGCTACGGTACATGTGTGATACAGACTTTTCGGGGATAACTTCCTCCACTTGGTGTGGGCTGGAACAGCACAGCTCCTCCAGGTCTGTGCACTTTTGCATGTGATTTATGAGAGGGACAGGATGCTGGGAGCATCACTGACAGTGGTGGCTGGTGTCATCTCAGCCCTGGGAGGGGCTGAAGGCTCGGGCACTTTTTCCTGCAGGAAATTGGATATTGCCATGGCTATTGCAAGAAAAACCAAGCTCCTGTTAAACCATTTGCTGAAATGTCTCCCTTGGTCATTTCATGATGCTGTTTTTATTTTTTTTGTAACAGCCACCAAGAGATCTGAGAAAGGGGAAGGTAAATAAATAAATAAAAGTAAAATATCCTAAGAAGGCATTTTAAATATAAGCCTTCATTTTTCAAGACTGTTCTGAACAGGAAGATGGAAATGGAAGTGGATTTGATGGGTGAAGTTACTGTAACATGACAACTAATGTTTAAAAGTCGTATTTCAAGGCTGCAATTCCAAAAGATTGCAGCTTTGAAATAGAGCTTTCTTTCTAACTGATGGAGTGTTTCCTTCCAGATAAAACAATTTACCTGATAACTGAAGTAAATAAACCTACCCATTAACCATATTTTACAAGTACAGCATGTTAGCAAGTAGGCACAGGCATTGTGCATGTAGCTACACAGGATCCTGGGCAGCAGAACACATGTCCTGTGCTCAGCTGAGGGCTGAGCAGGGCACTGAACCTCCATGCTCTGCAACTGCCTGTTGAAAATAAACCCCCATGTCAGAAAAGCCAACTCCTGACTGATATAACTCCTGACAAATATAACTGAAAGCTACAATAGCGTGGACGAAAATGGAACAGAAATACTGTTGTTTGGATCAACAGGTCCTAAAGGAATCACACTTAACCTGTCATTTTGGCAGCAGTCAGAAGAAAAGAGCCATACAGCCAACTCAGCAGGTCCTCAACATGCTCAGGCTTTTTAGTTGCAGCTGGTTCTGAGAAAAAAGGAATAGTCTCTTCTCCTCGCTTTGTATGGATTGTGCTGCTCCCCATGTTGTCCTTCAGAGGGGCAGTGGCCACATAGTCCATTTCCTTTATTCCTCATGGTTTGCTTGCCTTTGTTTTTGCTCAGTGTGGTATCAGATCAGCCCCAGGGAGTAACTGCACCTTACACCAAATCAGATCTGACAATATTCAGGAGATATGGAGCTACTTGCACTATGCTTTCCTTTGGAGCAAACTCTTCAGTGTTTGATTTACTTCCTACTAATCTATATCCCTAAATCCTGAGTGATCCTTGAAAGGCTCCTCCTGCAGCACTACCTCTCATTCCTGTTGGATAAGCACCATTAAAATTCCAAGAGCATTGCACTGCTATGTCAAATGTATAAAAACAAGATGTTTAAAATATGTAATCTGATGCAGGAAAAGACAAAGGAAAAAGAAAACAAATCAGAAAGTCACCTAGATAATTCTGTCTAAGAAACAAAAAACTCAGACTGAAACAAATTTTGGCAGTTCAGTAATTAAAGCAAAGTCCATATGGCTTAAGAGAACAGTCAAAGTGCACAGAAGGCAGTGGGTTTTTGTTTGCTTTGCATTCCTCTTCACAGCATACTCCAAGTCATCCTCTTTGGAGTCCCTTCTCCATCCCACACACATCCTACCCAGGTGCAGAGAGGGGGATGACTCACAGGGTTTTGGCTCCAGCCCCCTTTGCATATCCCTTGCCATCTAATGAGCTGTGGATCATTATCCCAAACTCAAAAGCCCTTTAAACACACCCACTGGAGTTTTTGGTTTTGAACTTTTTCTTTCTGGAGCCTTTGGAGAGGAACAGCAATCCAGTGCCAAAGCTATCCAGAATCTGCACACACCAAGAACAGCAGGGCTCAGAGGCAATGCCGAAGAGTAAAAGCAGTTCTGAGATCATTTGCCCTGTCCAAGAGGCACTGAAAGGTGACAGCAAGGCTGAGCTTGCCCTTGGACCTCAGCTGTTCTGGTGAGGTGCCCCCAGGACACTCCTAACCAGGCCCAACAGGCAGGTGGGTTCCAACAACCTGCCTTGAAGTCACCACCACCCCCCTGTGCCACAGATGTCCTGCATCCCTAGAGAGGACAGGGGTAATTTTCAACAGGAGCAGTGCCCACAGGAGCCCTGATGGGACATTAGCAAGCACCAGTTTTCCTGGCCGATCCCCCTGGGAGGAAATGCCAGATGCTGGAGTGGCAAGGATTTGCCTACTTCCAAACTCACCTTTCAAACTCTCACGATAAAAAGTCTGGTGACCTGGGACTGTTCAGGTCTAAGGGCTGGACTTGGATTCTTTCAATGCCTGACAACTTCCTTGTGAATGAATAACTTGCTGCTAAACATGACAGACTCAGGAAAAGGATAGAAAAGAAGAAAACAAAAAGTGAGCTGTACAAAAGGATGGAAAATAAACTAAAAATCCCCTCTCTTCTTTCCAAAGGCTGTAGTTTCAAGTGCACAAAGCAGACTGTAAACGTGCACAAGGTAATTCATGACCCTAATGCCTGAAAAACTTGGTTGGCTTTATTTGGACACACTTTGTTGTGTCTCCCAGATACGAAACTGAAGAATCAATAGAAGGCACCTGTGGACACCAACACTCACCCAGTCTGTGTGATGTGTCTTTGTATTAAAAAAAAATAAAAGCAAACAAACCCTGCCACCCTGTACTTTTTTTACAGACCAGTAAACAGGACTGCAGGGTCTGGGTGAGAAAGGATGCTCAACTTCTGTTGGCAGGGCAGGATAACTTTGATGATCAAACCCCTCATCAATTAGTAGACTCTCCAGCTTGTCACTGCAATGTTAATTGAAAAATTCCTCTGGCTTGCTGGGTTGTGTCCTTTGACTTTTAAAAAATGACTGATTCAAATGGTAAATGCAGTCCACAGGGGAGCATTAGAGCCACACCAAAAATAAACTGACCTTCCTTCTGAATTCTTCCCACTTGCTTCACCCCCACTCCCTACAGCACTCTTTTGAGCCATCTCCTCTTCCAAAGGCCCTGGAGTTGGAATATTTAAAGAATGCAGCAGGTCCCACTTGAAGAAGAAAGAAAAGCAGGTCAGTAATTCACTATAAATGCACCAGTAGTGAGCCTAGAGCAGACACAGCCAGTGCTCCTAATGTGAGGAGCAGCAATGAGGAGAGAGGAGGTGTTTGCATTTCACCTAAAAATTTGTCCCTTTTCTATGTTTTTCTACTTGACCTTGATGACAGGGAAAAATTAAAAAGAAAGAAAAAAGAAAAAAAAAAAAAGAGTAGAGAAAAAGGAGGAAAAAGGAGCCTGGAAGGTTTTATGTTTTCTCTTCAAATCACATCACAAAGTCACTCATTGCATCTAGGGAATTCACCTGCTTGTTTGGGAACGGTGGGACAGAAGGAGGGGAGAGAAAGAAAGAGGGAAGAGAAGGGCATGGGAGCTGCTTCCTGAAGCAGTGTTACAAAAAGCGGTTAAAAAACCCCTACTATTCACAAGTGGTTAAAATCATCGCTTTTCAGAATTCCTTTTTTTCTTTTTTTCTTTTTTTAAAACAAATGTTCAGCTAGTTCAGCTCCATGTTCTTTAGAGTTGATTGTCTTCCGAAAAAAAAAAAAACAACCCCAAACCCAAAACAACCCAGCCCCACGTGTGTTCCCATCCTTTTCTACCCTGACAGAGGAGTTCCCCGCAGTTCCCCGCCCCGGCCACGCACACACAGTCACTGCCACGGGTCCCCCGAGTGCCACCAGGGGGGCTCAGCCGTGTCCCCCAGCCCCGTGTCAGACGAAGGAGGAGAACCCTGTCACTGGAGTCCGGGAGCCGGGCGCGGGCTGTCCCGTTGGGGTGTACACCCCTCCTGAGCTCTGTGTCGTGATGACAGTCTGGAAATAGGGCTCTGCCTCGCTGGCCGTGCACTCCTCGTATCTGTAGGACGCCGGGTGCTTCACCCCTTTCTGCTGCCGCTTCCACGAGTTGTAGTAGGTGGGGTCACTCATGTAGTGGTTCACAAAGGAGTGCTTTGGCAACTCGTCTTCGTAGTCTGAGTCGGTGACCTGGAGCAGCAGGAAAAAATGTAATTAAATAATCGGTCGTTGGCATCTGTGGTTTTTTAAGCCTGTTCCACTCGCAAAGAAATTTAGAGGCAAGTTTAATATCACCAGCTGATAAAAGCTGGGATGTTAAGGCAGGATGGTTGGCAGTCCGGGTGTAATACAAGCTGGACTGTAGGAAAGCACTGTGCTGTGGTTTAGCCAGACTTTGCTGCTAGAGGGAGAGGCCCCTGATGAACGCTGGTGATAAGTGATGCAGAGAAATCCCTTCTAATTCACTGCAGAATGGTGCAGCAGGAGCCAGGAGCTCCTATTTGGACACAAGATGGAGGGAAGCGTAGAGACACCACAGGGAAACCCAGACCTTTCGATTACATAATCAGAAATATTTCAATTACGACTGAGTTTCTCTCTTCTGATGCAAGGAGAGCAAGAATGTCTCCCATGAAGACACACTCAGGTTGGCCAGATGGGCTGTCGTTTGTGGTGGGCAGCCCAGGCCACCTGCACACTACTCTGGGTGTGGTCTGCAAGCCCTGTTAAGTATTGAAAATTAATTATATAACTGAAAGAGAATTAAGCAAAATCAGATTTTTTTTACAGGCAAACAACTCTATCTGCATGTTCCAGCTGATTATTGATAGTACAAGGTGCACATCCAGCAGCAACAGAAGAAAGAGAATACAAAATCTGGAAAAGAAGAGCTGCCAGGCAGGAGGGGCTGCTTTCTTGGGATGAGTCAGACACAGCTCTGTGTTCAGAGCTCATCCTACCCCTGAAACATTTATGCACGGTGGCTGGAGAGCTTCAAAGCTCATATCAATATTGAGCGGGAGCTCTATTGAGATGTAACCAGATAAGCTTTGTGCATCTGCCCCTCCTCTGAAGTGCTGCTCTGTGATGCAGCTGGAGGAGTCACAGAGGGCTTGTACATCTCTGCTGAGCACAGAGACCACGGCAAAGCCTTGGCCATGGTATCTAAGTGCACATTTTCCTTCTGTTCCCACTAATGTTCCCACCGATAACAGCCATATCCCATACAGCACGCTAATATTTATCCAGTCATTTCCCTCAAAATCTCCAGATTGAGTATGCAAAAGCATTTGTTCCTTTCCCCCCCCAATAATCTGCATAGCCAATTCTAAAGGTAATTATATATCAACGTAGTAGCTGCCTAAGACATACAAGAGGGACAGGTAAGTGCAGCTCGTAACTGTTAGTTGCTGCAATTAGTTTCAAAAGGTTGGTATCGTTCTGATCTATGACACCACACAGCAAACACACATCCTTCTTGATCCTGCCTGCCATGCAACTTGTCTCTCCTTCTCTAAAGCTCCTTTTTAATGGTCTCTGAAGAACAATCCTCAAATGCCTTGCGAACCATCGTTTGAAAAGGGCACAGCATCCATCATCCCACTTCTTTTCTTAGGTAGCTGCTTCAGTACTATTTCGTGCCCGTTTTCCAGCGCAGAGGGTGACGGACAGAGCTGGGAAATTTTTCTCAGAGCTTTCCAAAAGTCGAAGCAAAGCAGTTCTTTAAAGCTTTGCAAAACTTCCCTTCTACTATTACCCAGGCTCTATTTTTTTAGGAATTATGTACTGTTTGATTTTTAAGAATGAGAAGCTTCAGGTGCCTTGACACGTAATTACTAATACAACAAAGCCCTACCAGGATTTAATAATTATTCCAGAAGGAACTCAGCAAGTCTATCTCCTAGAAAAACTCTCTTTCTCACCAGCTGCCAGCCCCAGGAAGCCAATACCCAACTCCCCCCCAAGACCTTCAAGAACAGGTGGTTTTTCAGCATTCCTGGAATATCCCCAGATTTGGACCACTTCACAGCCAGTGGGTGCAGAGAGCAGCTCCAGAGTCTTGGCACTGCTGCTGGGAACATCCTGCCAGCACTGCCCTGCCTGTTTCTGTAAGGGTCTCCAAAAAGAGTGACTGCAGATGTGGCAGGGCATGGCAGCAAGAGCTCAGGCAGGCTGGTCCTCAGCTGCACACACCACCAGCTTCACCAAAAGACCCCCAAACCCTGGCTCCCTCTGTACTCAGCAGGAAGCAAGTTGTTGCACTTTGCACCAACCTACATCTCCAAACATTATGTTGTGTCTCCATAGTCTAATTTTAAGAAAAATGCCCGAGAAGCTGGGAGATGACATGGGCATCCAGAGGAAAAGCCTCTGCATCCTGAGGAGAAGCACGTGGTTATGGATCACTCACCAGGAGCAACACCTAAAGATGTGAACTCCTGTAGTTCACCATGGATCTGCTCTCTCCATCAAAGGCACAAGGCTACAACTGCCCTTGCCTTGTCCTCTGACTCCTTCCCCAATCCACCATCACACTCAGCCACCCCCAAGGAAACAAAGCCCTGCAGAACAGATGGATCACAGCTGAGTCGAGGTAGCACAAGTATAAGGAGAAAAAAACCCCCAGGAATTTCTAGTGGCTCCTTACTGGTCTTCCTGATGTCCCCATAAAGGAACATAAAGCCAAGGAAAAGGCTGGAAGCTCTAAGGAGGAATGCAAAGAAGCTGTATCCAGAATGACACACGACTTTATAGGTATAATAGTACTGACACAGACCTTAATTTCTGTCCATTGCTAGAGAAAAACACTCACCCACAAAACTAATACAATTTCTGTACCAAAGCCAAGTTCTTTTGAGATTGCCAGAAGTCAACATAATAAAGAGAAGAAATACTTGGAACACTTTTAGATGGGCTGCAGCCATTTGAAATACGGTGACACTTGGACTTGCCATGAATGGAAAGAGGGAATTTAAAACAATACCACCTGCTGATAATTTGTCCACTAATTAGTCCATTATACCAACTGAAAGGAAACACTAATTTGGTGTAAACAAGGCCAGTGCCTTTCAGAAACAACTGTCATAAAACATACATAGCTGCACTAACTTCAGGCTTTCAGCATCATTAGCCCTGATACTGGAAAGGATAATCTGCTTGTTAGTGTTGATACAACACGTTTTCTCTGTGTTTCCTTCAGAACAGGCAGGAACTGACTATTCTATGTTTCTAAAGTATCTTCTAAGGCCTGCTCCCAGCAAGACTCCAATAACCACCCTTATCAGCAAGGAATTGCCTTTTCACAGCCCCGATGAAAATCAAGGAGAAGCAAAATAAACCCGTTTAGCATGACAATACAGGCATCTTATACCAGAGGATTACTTTTTAGTGGTTTTTAAACTATCGAGTAAATAGAAATGCTGCAGGGCTTTTTGTTTTGTTTTCGGTTTTCTCCTTTCCTTGTGACTGTGGCTGTGTTACCTTGGAAACCTCCATAGGCTGGAGCGTGATTGGGTGTGTGGTGACATTACAGACTGTCAACCAAAGGTGCATGGATGGCTGTGAAACAACAAATGCACAAAATGAGAGCCTATTCAGGTATATTATTGATAGCACAAAATGCACAAGTGCTGTTCAGAGGCAAGTCAGTGACCAGAGTTGGCTGCCTTAGTCACTGGGAAATTTGATAATAAATTTGATAATAGTTCAAATTATACTTTTTTTAAAAAGTGACTGCATAAGAAACAACTTATAAGATTACTTCTAAAAGTGTGGATAGCAGCAGTTTCTTCTGGTTGACCTGAAATGAATATGCTCTAAAAGAGACAAGGTAACCTAGTATGTGAGAAGATTTCTCTGGACACAGGAACTCCTGCTTATTTAATGTGTCACCTGCAGATGGCTTCCACATGGTGCCCAACTTGTCAAAATCACTGGAGAACTTTACTGGAAACAAGTTAAACCATATTCCCTATGAAGTGTTAGGTGGGAATCTGAATTGCCTTCCTACAGAGCTGAGAAAGCAAAAGCCAGTCAGACTGCAGAGAGCAGTGGGAAGACCAGAGCATCACCAGCATTCTGCCTTGACTGATAAGGTGTGCAACCTGTGAGAATATTTTCCCTTGGAAACAGTTTTTGGGAGACCACACAGATATGTGAGAACACACAAACATGCACCACCCTCCCCTCCCCTCCTGTAAAACTGCTCTTCCATGGCTGGATGACATCGCAGATTTATCATCAAATTTCTGTACATGGTGAACACCAGATTTCTTCAGATTATCTGTCCAGGGCCTTGTCCACTTGACTCATTAACTAAAAGCCTATTATTATTAATCATTTAGAAATTACACTCATAGCAGTCTCTTGCTCCATACCTGCCAATTAAACTTCTTTAACCTCATTAGCAGTACTGGTGCTTGGCTTTCATGACATGGAGTAAGTTAACCACTTGATTTATGAATATTAAGAGTTCTACTTGATTTTCTCTTTGTCTCTCTCTGGCTCTCCTCTTCAGGAGGGAGCTCCCAGGCAGCTGTGTTTTAAGTGCAGTCAGTCAGACTGAGAGTTTCTCACAGACTTCATGTTCAGTAAACCCCATAAGACTTGAAGCCAGTGAACTTCCTTCTTTTCCATAAAAAATCTTGACACCTCAGGCAACAGGCAGAAGACTAAGCAGTAACACGATTGGCATGTGGATTGAAAGCAAAAGCACAGTTTTGGCCCTGCCTGCCCTTAAGTGCATCACATGAAGTGGAATTTGAGATCCATGCACAGGTGTACTAAAGGAAAACAGCAGCAGCACCCTTTGTTGCAGAGGACCCAAACTAGGTAGAGCTCTTATATAAAAAAATATCTTTAACTCTTCATATAACAGCAGACATTTCTGCCTGCTAAGAGAGATGGGGATTCTGAAACTCTCGGAAACCAGAGTTTATCTGTTAAGGTCTCCTTTGAGAACAGAAACAAGAAGGAAATAAAAGATAAACAGGAAAAGCTAATAGGCACAGGAACACTTGAAAAAAGAATGGTCAATCATCTATACCCACCTCTGCCCCAACCCACCCTCACCTCCCATCTGTATCCACCAACAAAAACAGCATTTCCAGGCTGATCAAAAGGCAGCATGTCCTATTGCTACCTCTACTGGGAGCATATTAACATTTCATGACTAAAAGCACTCCTCACCACAATTAAAAAAAAACAGCATCAAAGACATTATACAGACGGGCTGCATATCTAAGCCCCAAGGAAAAACAGGAGGCATATTTTGTGCACATACTCACATGCACACCCAGGTTCACAAAAACACTGGAATCTCAACTGAGACCTCCAGGCTCAACAGCAATACACAGTAAATAAACAATATTAATAATAGCCTGAGAAGAAAACCACCCAAATCACTTCCTTCTCCGCTGTACAAACTGTGCACATAGGAGGCATAATGACACCCTGCAAGGAGACTTTTGCACATTACCAGGAAATACCACATGGGACATTGAAATTAATGTCAAAAGGTGCCGGTGCTAAATTCACGATCATGCTCAGCAAACTGTTTTAATGACAGGTTTAATGCTGGGTTGTTACAGTGACATGACCAAAGCTCTATGGGTTTAATCTGGAGGGTAATGCTTGTGCATTGCAGAGACAGCAGCTTGAGCTCCACCAAGGAAAGCTGCCTGCACGACGGGTCAGCCACAGGGCAGCACAAAGCAGCAGGCTGTCTGTGGTAATTAGCAGGAGGTGAGAGCTAGGTAGCCAGGAAAAGCAGCTGTAGCTGCAGGTGCAGAAAAGCTACAGATGAAAACTGTCATCTTCTTTCACTACTTGCTGCTCTTGATTTATTCTTGCTAGAAGGGTCAGGTTTGGAGTGCTTTGGCCCACTGCTCGCTTCTTGCGCTGTCAGTTCAGATTCGTCAGGATCTCAGCTGACAGTGTGTGATTTTAGAGACAGATTTACCTTTCTGGATATCCTTTGAAGTCTGTCTGTTCAGCCCTGGCCACTGCTGGACTTTCACAGATGACAAGGGTTTTGTTTCTTCTTACAGGGAATATGAGGCACAAGATGGAGCAGTGCCAGGTGGATAATCCTGGCATACACCCACCTTCCTTGGAGAACAGAGTCTAAAGGCAACCTGAGCAGAAGGCTGGGGTGTTCAGAAAGCTGAATGCTGGGCTGTCACAGCCATGGCCATGTGCTCCCTGGAAAGTTACTCATTCCCCTCTTACTCCCTCTGTAACTGGGGCAGTGGTTATCACTCTGACCATTCTGAATTGTGGGGTTTGCTGTAGCTCTCTAAAACAGACACTGTGAAACTTCAAACCACATCTCATAATTCAGTTAGTGCAACACTTCAAAACTCATCTCACTTTTAACCTCACCTCAGTAGGTGGTTATTTTGCAGCATCTGTGTGTTTTACCAAAAGTGCTCCAAGCTGGCAGTCCAGGGGCAGAAGGGGATGTGCAGAGAGGTCAGCACACACTGACTGCCTGCACTTGTCTTTGTACTGACACTGGAAAACTGAATATCTTCTAAGGCCAGGTCTGGAATCTGCTAGGTCCTGCTTGGCATTCTTTCCTTTGATATTTGAACTTTAATATGTGATGCAAACAGCCCAGTGCCCCAAAAGAGACAGTGACCACACAGTATGACACAGGTATGGGACTGGGACTTCAAAGACTTGCCAGGATTCAGCAAGGAAATGATTGTCTGCAGTGGCTGGGCAATACTTGGTGAGGCAAAAGGAAATCCTTACCTCTGACTCTGACACTTCCAAGGGCTTCTCGTTCAGCCCCAAGCCCTCGGTGAGCACAGCTCCATTGTACTTGTTGCAGATGTCCTCATCAGAGTAGTGCAGCCCCCCTGGGCTTGGGCGAGGAGGAGACCTAGGAAACATAGAGGGTGAATGTATGGGATGTTGTCCTTTCTCTGGAATGACACAATTAAATCATGCTTAGAAGGCAGAATGGAGCCTGGAGCCTTGGGCATTAAAGTCCTCCCTAGGTTCTCCAGACAAGAGTCTCTCCCCTTTGCCTATTTAACAGTTGCTTGAAGCTTCATAAAAAGCCATTTCCAAAAGCATGGCATGCCCAGCTTCTTACCTGGTTCCATTTTTCTTTGAAAAGGTGCTCTTGATGTTCAGGTGTCTGCTGTTGAGCTCCAGAGCAGTGAAGCCTCCATTATCCAGGGTGACTGACTCTTCCACATTGGAGATGGTTTTACCTGGAGCCAGGCAATGACAGTTTCAGCTGAAACAAAGGCACTTTTCCCACAAATAGAACTGTAGGAGCTAACTTGTCCTTCTTCCTGTTTTATGACATCATCAATAATTTGAAATTCTCTTTACTTTTCATACTGGCAAAGAGTGAAGGAAAGGAGTGTACCAGGAGTGTGAAGGGTCAGAGGGAGCCAAAAGAGGGGAAAGAAGGAGTTATGAATGGATGGATGCATTTCATTCAGAGGTAAGTATCTCAAACAGCACAGATAAACTGTGCTCCAGAAGTGCTTATTCTTGTCTTTTGACTATAAATAGAAACCAGGTGACTAATTCAAGTGGCCACTGAAGCTGTCCTAAATCAGGTGCTGTGGATCCCATTCATGCTGGCTGAAAAAAAACAAGAGAAAGTAAAGCTAGAAAAGGTAGAAAAAGAGGAAAAGAAGAGAGGAAATAAAGGACAAGAAAGAGGGTGAGAAAAGGGCAAGTGGATAGTAAATGGGAAAAAGATGTCAAAGCTGAAATGGGGATCAGATATGGATAGGAGAAATCACTAGACATTGTGAGGCAGGAACAAGGACAGGAGACTGGAAGAAGAAGGAAAATACAGCAAAGTGTATTATTTCTTGTGATCAAATGTAGCAGGAGTTTGTTCTCTCCCGTGTTCATTCTTTGTAATCCCAAAGGTGTGAGCTCAGCCTGTGTCCCAGGGAGAAGGGCTGGTTACTGTGCAGCAGGCAGGGGCTTTATCCTCAGCTCCAATTTCAGTGCTGCATTAAGACTCTGTGAACATGGATTTCTGACAGTACAGGTCAGACCTGTCTTTTCATGTCTGTCCCCCAAACACGGAGCAAAACTAAGAAGATGAGAGATTTCCTGTGAGCTGTGCATACAAATATGTAATAGTATTAACTTGGTAAAATGCCACGGTATTCATACATCTTGTATCTCATGGGACTGAAATCTGATTTTCTAACACTTGTTAGAAGTGAATTACAAAGAAAGAGAAGATCTTCACTTTGGGACTGAATTACTAAATACTGCCTGGAAGACTTCATTACATTAATCCCTAAGAAGAGGTAGTGCAAAGACCCATCCACCTGATCCTACTCATTAATGTGCCTTTTCTGGCACCTCCTGGCATCAGAGCAATTCTTGCTGCAGGTGGAGGAGGCTATCAGAGAAATACACATGTGAACAATCCTTCCAGGACTTTATCATGTAGGGAGAAGAAAAGGTAACAACAATATTCAGAGCTCAAGAACTAGGCTTTTCAAAAGGGGACTATTTAACATTCCTGTTGTAGAGCAGGTAGCTCCTGTTTCCTTTCAAGAAAGGAGACCGGTAAAAATCGTAAGTAAAGGAAAATTCAAAGCTTGAAGCTCATTATGTCTTAAAGTCTAACAGGTCCAGATAACCAAGACACCTCCTGGCCACTTGGCCCATGGCCCAGAAATTCCAGCTGGGCTTTGGGAAGGAATGTGAGATACAGGGCACTCAATGCAAAGAAATTGTGATACAATACTACGCATACAGATCTACAATATCTGCACTGAATGCAGCCATGGAAGAGCAGAATCTTTCTCCCTCTCCCCATCTATCAGGGAATGATGACAAAACTAAACAAAGTCTCAGCTAATTACTTATTTGTGGTGTTCTGCCAAGCATTTGACCCAGACTCCTTGGCTTTTGCTGCAGTCCCTGGGACTTCCAGATGCTGCCCTGTCTGAGCCCATGGTCAGTATCCAATCCCTGATCCCCTGTGGTGCTGGGAAAAAGCCATTTCTACCAAACCAGACAGCAAAAAGATCCAAGTCTTCTGCCAAACAAAACAGCTGTAGAGTCCATGCTGATGAAACCAGGGGTTCAAAGGGAAGACATTTCTGATTCCCACAGCTCCTGACAGTGTGTGCACAGCATGGAGATGATGCCTTACCTCCATTGCAGTTCTTGTACTTCTTGCTCTGACCATGCAGGACCAATGCAAACACCACCAGGAGGATGAGGATCAGGCTTGAGAGAGCCATCACCACCAGGAACCACCACTCCTCATAGAAAGGCGCTTCTGTTTGTGCTGAAAGAGCCAAAAAACAAATAACAGTTCCTCTTTCTACCCATTCAAAATTTTCTCTGCCTCCCCACAGTGAATGTTGAGTCGATGATGGTGCTCGGGAGAGAGAGATGTTCAAAGGAAGTCACAGAGTCTGTTGGGCAGTCAGAATTTCAAGGGGCTTCCTGACAGTTCTAAGATGGTAGAGAACAGGAGCATATCACAGCTCCAACACAGAACCACAGAATGGTTTGGGCTGGAAGGGACCTTAAAGATCATCCAGCTCCAAGCCCTCTTGCCATGGTCAGAAGCCATGGCCTTGCCACTAGACCAGGTTGCTCAAAGCCCCATCAAACCTGGCCTTGAACATATCCAGGAATGGAAAAGGGGCAGCCACAGCTTCTCTGGGCGACCTGTTCCATCTCTACAAGCATCTTTCACACACCTGGAGCAGGGCTCCAGAATCCCTTGGCTAAGAAGAAGTTATCACCAAGAGAAGAGAGGCAGGTTTCTTCCCAAAGCTCTGCATACCTACATTTTTGACTACTATGGGTCAAAGGAACCACTAATACATCCGTCACAACCCATGATTATTCGACTTTTTAAGAGGCCTGCCTTGCCAAAATGCTGCTCAGTGGTTCTGTGAAAAATACAGCCAGTGCCAGGGAACAAAGTACACTTGGTTCCGTGTTTTTCGATACCTTCATTAACTCCAAATTTCAACATTCACTGCTGCTCTGTATCACTTCCCCATCCGTTTAGCCAAGCCTGATGTGCAGCACAGGGGTATCAATTCAGTTGCCTGGATTTGGTGCAATCTCAGATCATTTCACCCCATCTGAACTCACTTTGAGACACAAAATAATACCAAACTTCCCCTTTCCGGAGTTATCCTGCCAGCCTTGGTTTAAAGTAATAACTATTGTTATTTTCTTGAGGTGATGTTCTCTTCATCTTCTCTTGAGCTCCCTCAGCTTTGGGCAAAAATGCAGCTGCTGGAGCAGGAGCCAGCAGTTGTGTATAATTCCCCTGTAGTCCATAAGGTGGAACACCACCTGGCAGGAATGGGCAGTGCCAGGAGACCAACGTCAGCCTCTCACTAGCACAGAACCAGGCTCTCTGTCCTAAGCCTGGATCTGAATACAAGTCTGTTGTAAGCCTGAGAATATGAGCTTAAATTTGTTCCAGATCACTGGGCATTCTACAGTAGGGAAAAGCAGCCACGATCTCTCTTTGCTAGGAGGCCAGTCCAGGCCAATAAAGACCTAAAGGCAAACTGCACAAGCCATGCTGGGCTGAGCAGATTCAGGGCAATTTATACCTCCCAGTGCCAGCTGAAGTGGCCAGCCTAAAATGCTTTACACTTTTATGACTGTGAATCTCAACAGAAGCCTCTTACTTTCATGCAGCAATTTGAGAGGAACACTGAAGCATCAAAAGGAGGTGAATTAAATAGTTCTATTCAAGTGGAGAACTTACAAACAAGCAGTTTATTTATAGAAAGCATCACAAGGAGATGCATGCCCAGCTTCAGAGGAATAATGTCTTCCAGGAAAGGCAAGACTGACATGATTGCTGATCCTTTACATTGTGTTACAGCCTCTGCAGAACCAGAGACAGCAAAAACAGTGACTCTTGGTGTCTGAAGTGTGCTGTCCATGCCCTTGTCCCGAAGAAGAAAAGCAGGGGTAGCACTCACACTGAAATCCATGGAAGCTCTCACGGGCTGAGTGGTTAATTGTGTCAGGACAAACACAGCCACGATGGTGATAGCAGTGTTTGCTGCTCTTGCCTGCTGGGTAGCTGTTGAATGGTGTTTATGCTTTTCACTGGAGCAGCAAAGACACAAAAGCCACTCCAGATACTGGAGCATTGCCAGGTTCTCAGGACTATCCAGAATTTTGAATCACAAAGCCGCTTTATCAGGTTCTTTTATTCCCCTTGTCTTTGCTGACACAGAACGATGAAACCTGCTGCTCAAAAGCAACCTGGAGTACAGCTGGGAGGGTGAGAGGAGACCCAGCAAAGCCTCCCCAAGGGCAGGGTCTCCCACCTCACCACAGGCCACTGACCTCCAGCTGCCCAGCCCTGGCAAGCTGAGGGGAGTTTGCTTTTCAAGGTATTGAAGTTCCTTCAGAAAACCAGAGCCCTGGGCTGCTCACAGGGATTTTGGAAGCACATTTAGGCCTTAGCCCTGTTTACTGGGAATAAGCAAAAGAGAGCAGGGAGGGTGGGAAGAACACCAGAGTGTCATCAATGAGCTGGGGCATTGGAGGCATCACACTGGACTGGAACTGCCAGCAGAGGATTATTGGGAATAATTTTGTGAAGCTACTCATTCATATATTTGAGAAAATTACACAGAAAATGTTTACCACAGAATCTTGGGGAAAAGAAAAAGGGGAAAGCAGAGCAAATAACATAACAAAAAGCAAACAAGTTGTAGATTGTGTAAATTAGTCTTAAGACAAGAGATCTTACAGATAAACACACTGAGTAGTTTCTCTGTCAAGTTTAAAAATGGCATTTTTTCCTCTTGAGAGTAAAGCATACTTTAATTACAGACCTTGATTCACCACTATTTTACTCCAGTTTTATCCTGAAACAAGTGAAAACAAGCTGCCCTTGATTATTTGTTGCAACTAGAGAATCTGGGTTGTTCCTTTTTTCCCTCTTCTCTCCCAACCCCAAGAAAGTCCATTGAAGAAGGTATTTTTAAAAAACCCACAATTACCTGATACTGCCACAGATGGAACACTTGGCTCTCCATAGCCAAATTCATTGACAGCCACCACCCGAAATTCATAGGTGACCCCTTGTTTGAGCTTGTCCAGGCCGACCGTGTAGGAGGTAGCACTGCGAGGGATGTCCTTCACAAACATGTCCCAGAGTCCTTCATCTGGGAAAGCAGCAAGGAGAGAAATGGCATGAAGTGTGTGACCTGGCACTTGCTCCTGCTCACTGCAAGGCGTTGTCATTAATTGTGTGTTGGAACTGCAGGCACTGGAGGTGCTCACCTGGAGGCTGATACACACCAATGTCAGAACGCCCCATCTGTAAATGCATTTATTCATGATGGGGCCTTAGCACAGCCCAGATGGAAGAGCTCTCCTCTAAACTCAGCAGCAGCACCCACTGTGACCTGAGCTGGCTGGAGCAGCTGCCCAGCCATCTGGGCTCCTCCTGCTCAGGTAAGGTCACCCATCAGCCTGGCACTTAACAGAGCAGGTAAACCCAGAGCAACTGCTACTTAACGAGTCCTGATCACAAAGGTTTTGCCTACTTTTTACATTGCAAAAATGGCTTTGCTATCGAAGCACATAGGTGAGGCTTGCACTGGTGTAAGTTTTGGGAAGTTTTTTGTTGACTGGTGTCACTGAGTGCTGCTTGCTCCATCATATCAACAGTGTCCTTTGCATGGCACAGACGTGTGCCATGTGCCAGCCAGTGCTGCACTCTGTTATGTGCATTTTCAAACAGGAGTGAATTTTTCTTTGCATTATAAACCTCTCAAAGTTGTTAGAAGCACAATGCCATTCTGATGGGAGTGTTTCAGTAGGGCAGTCTTGGTTCTCCACAGCCATAATGACTTTGATCCCGACACACATCCAGACCAGGCACCACTCCCATCCCTCATCCAGATCCGTAACCTTATACTCGCTTGACTACAATGGAATGAACTTTCAACAAGATGGATGCTGGTACCAGTAAGAACAAAACCAACTATAATTAAAAATGTCACTCAATAATTTTGAGGGCAGGAATCAAACATTAATCTAACCAAATTACCTTCCAGTTCCCAGCACTTCTGCTGAGGAAATGGAGTCACTGTCTACGTGTGGAGCCAAACTCTCAGCTCGCCTACGCCAGCTCTTACAGACCTGACCTCACAAGCACCCCGTTGGGATTTTACTTTTAGTTATCAAAGCTGTTCCAGCAAGTCTGTTTTGCTCTGCATGTCCCTGAGCAATGGGAATAGGATGATAACCTCTGCACAGACACGGATCCAGCACGGGAGCTGCCTGCTTTGAAAGACAGTCCTGTGCACTGTGAGACTCAAGCAGCAGCAGGACTTCTGCAGCTCGAGGTGTTATCAAGGTAACAATACAGCAGGAGCCAGCAGCACTATCCTCAGTGACTTGTTCCACTGCTGCAGTGTTAGGCAGGAATCTGTGCTCATTTGCTTTGCCTTTACCTGAGTGTAAACTAATTGGAGTCACCGCAGCGATTCCAGAACTGTGCTGGTGTAACAGAGCAAAATTTGGACCTTAGCCTACTCCTGTGCAACAGGGAATAGCAGCAAAGATGGATTGATTAACACTGCAGGTGCATTTCCATGTGAATGTTTTAACTTTGGCATCAGTAAATATTGGCTCAGTAATTTGCACCGTGCTGCACGTCTGGAGACACACACAATGACTAACAACCCCCAAACTACATCTTTCCTGCTCGTGAGGATTGGCAGTCTCAGTGGAAGCAAAAAGCAGGCTGAAATGTTATTGTTCCAGCTGCATTTGAGAAACACCAAAGAACAATAAAAATAGGTAATTTTCCTGCCATGCTTAAAATTCAGACCAATACATTATTCACCAGCATGATCAGACTATAATGAAGTTATCATAATGTACCATTGTTATGTATTAGCTGAGTATTACAATGGCTATAAAACAAGAGATAAAATATTGACTTCCCTTTTACAGGGCAATAGAAGCCGAGATTATTTCTACCATGTAAAGTTACAATGTAATAAAAAGGGAGTTTGGGATTTAGTTTCTCTGAAGAGGGTGGAGTGAGGGAAGCATTTTCAAAGTTGGATTGTTGCAACCACCGATACTAGGGAGATGCATCTCACGACTATAAAATATTGCCATAATTGCTAGAATTGCCTAAGCTTTCATAAACACATTTGTAAACAGCAATAAGAGAATTTGAGCCCATTGTGAATTGTCTGAAAAGCAATTTGTTTGCATTGAAAGCCACTTAAATGGGGGAAGAAAAGGCAACAATAAAAATGAATGTTCAGCACTCATTACAACAAACACAACTGTTCAGACACACACTCTCTCACTCATTTTCTCAAACCTATCAGGGTGCACAATGCAGAAAATGCAACAGACCAAGACCTGTAAATTTAACCACTATATGAAGCTTGCAGTAAGTTGGGAAAACCACCCCTGGGAAGTCAATGCTGCATTTCTACCTCTCTGTCCCCTTGGCTGTGGTGGTGATGGTGTGGGGCAGCAAAGGATGGTGGTGGATGTTTCTTCATAGGGATTTCTGTCTCACAGGGACTCAGAGATGCTCCAGATGGTGGCCATGTATTCTCTGGCCCACCTTCCTTTCACTCATTGAATCTTTGCCCAAATTTTTTTTTAATTTTTTTTTTTCCTAGGGTAGGACCAGCAGTGCTGAGTTAATGGTTGGACTTGATGATCTCGAAGTTATTTTCTAAACTTAATGATTCTAAATGAAACCCAGCTTGTTATCCTTGGGGTCCAGAGAGGTGCTGATGCAGCTCCAGGGTTCAGAAGTCTGCATGATGACAGCCTGGGGAGAGGGATACCCTACATCTTTCCCACTGCTGACCCCATGCCAATGTTATGCACAGGATACTCTGTGCCTTCCCAATCCCTGGCCAACAAGATTTTTAATCCCAGATCCTCAATTAATTTATCTTATCTCCATCTGGAACGTTCAGACCCTTTTTTGTAGACAGTGATCACAGTCAGATATATCTGAACTAAAAAAACACTTTATTCCAGCAGTGAACTTTGAGATTAAATATTGAACAACACTGAATGCATCCACTGCATCTCTTCCCCCATGCCTCAAAACTAGGTGTGCTCTAAATGTTAGAAGTTCAGCTGAAAGGGAATTCATTAGAAGGTCACCTATGATAGCAAAGACTGGCCTTTTAGTTCAGTAGAAAATCATTAGTGCACCACACAGAACATTTTCCACTCAGTTTAGGGAGGAAAGATGCACATACTGTAGGCTGGGACATCGACTGGGTATTAACTCATAGAAACTGCTGAAAAAAGTAAAGTTTGCAACACCAGACTCATGCAAAGAGGTGCAGGGCTCAGCCAGTCCCAGGCAACAGCCCAAGGGAGGCTGCCCTTGCTTTTCCTTCAGTAACATCCATCCCTGTCTTTGTTTCCAATTGCCTTTCACTGGGCACTCAGCCTCTTTAAAAAAGCCCAAATGTGTGATGGAAAAGGGAGGGCTCCTCAAAAGAGATAATTTTCTCTTTGCTTCTTGTTTCTGTCGAGGCTTCATCAGCCCCAGCCCCATCCTTATTCCTGCTGGTGAGGAGATTCAACCTTCACCTCCCAGCTTCGGTGCCTCCATCCCACCTGGGCATGAGGCGCAGGGACGGGGAGAAGATCTGGATGACAGGGGAAGGTGAAACCACCTCTTACTTAACACCATGTCCAGCCCTCCTGGCCGGGTGCCGACCATCCCGTGTCGGAGCTGCCAACTGCAGCCATCCGTGGTCCCCGCGGGCCAGCCCGGCTCACAGGCCATTAATCAGGGTCTCCAGGCTAAATAAAACTGTCAGTCAGTGACGAGGGCTCCCAGCTCCTCTAACTCAAGCCACTAACAACCCACTGCCGAGCTGCGGCGGGGGAGATGGAGAGCTGTCAGTTATTTGGGTCTTAAACACCAGCCTTCCCCTCTCCTCGGCCTACGAGGAGAGCCCGGCCATAAAGCTCCCTCCTAATTACACATTAGGAGGTTTATGAGGGGAGAAGCTGCTGAGAGTTAAGGCCCGGCTGAACGCCGGCGGTGTTCCTCCTACAGAGGACACAATTAAAAGGTGGATGTGTTTATCAGAGGCAAAGGGCTGCATTATCATGCAAAGCGGTGGAAGGACAAGAATGGGAAGTGAAGGCTGACAAACTGTCAGCCCCGACATGTCGCTCGCCAGCAGAAGCGAAAAAGGCCCCATGGCAGATGCCGGCGCTGCAGCTGCACCCTTCACTTTGAATTTACTGACTTCTGCTGGTTTGTGTCCACGTTTGACACTGCGCCCCCCTATTTGGTTAAAAATAAATAGAAAAGGAAGAAAACAGAAAAGCACTACTCAAGACACCAGAAAGGAAACTGAAGCGAGATCTGCCCTCAGGGTGTGGGGAAGCAAAACCCAGCATTTATGAGACAATCCTCACTCCAAGTAGGTGGGTTCTTCTCCCAAATGTCTGTTGCCTTCATGGAGCTCATCATCTTGGAAGCTGGAGGGGGACTTTTTACAAGGGCATGGAGTGACAGGACACGGGGGAATGGCAGAGTGTAGGGTTAGATTGGATGTTAGGAGGAAATTATTCCCTGTGAGGGTGGTGAGGCCCCGGCACAGGTTGCTGAGACACAAGCCACGACGATGGGGCACTTAGGGACGTGGTTCAGTAGTAGACTCAGCAGTGTTAGGTTTATGGTTGGACTTGATGATCTTAAAGGTCTTTTCCAATCTAAATGAGTCTATTATTCTATAAAGCAGATTGGCTGAACACCTCCACAGCTGCCCTGCAGCTGAAGATGACTGCAGCAGGCCAATACATGGCTGAAGGTCTCATGGGGGCAGCCACATGTCCAGGTACACTCCTGGAAGTGTGGATCCTTAGGGCATGACACAGAAACACCTCCTTTGTAGACAGGGGATAATTGGGAAGGCAAGTCAGTGTGAGACTGCTGGATACTGTACAGACAACTTGCCCACCATTAGAACACAGTGAGAGGAGCCTTTGGATATGACCTGGGGTTGGAAAAAGAGGGGTGAAAGCAGCTTCTCCATTCCTCCCAGGAACCTTAACATCATTGTGACATTTCTGTCTTTTCCTCTGTGTGTAAAAGCTGAGGACATGATCTATTACCCATTCCTCAGCCAGACTGGTTGATGTCTGGGGAGCGCTTACGATGGCAGAGACAGAGGCTGCTTAATTGCATTTCTTGTAATGCACATGGAGCTAAACTGGAATCCATTTCTCCAGGGGCAGAGAAGCTGAAGGAAAAGAAAAACTCTTCTGTTTCTGTAATGTCTTCCTCTAACACAGATCACTCTGGAAAAAATATTGGTTCACCTGTTTCATCCCTGTGTCTGAGTATACTCAAAATGCAGAGGAGGTAGTGAGCCTGGTCACCTTCCATAAACCCAGCAGAGAAACAGAGAAATCAAATGAGCAGTCTCAGCTGCCTGCTGCCACCATTGCTAAACCCAGCAGGGCAGCAGAGCCCTGGGAGACAGAGCAGGGCTCCAAAAAACTTGAACGGAAGTGACAAAAGGGAGTAGGGTTTGCCATTTCTGACAGAAAGCCACCTTCCTATCCTGATGGAAGAGTCTTGGCAGGGAACTACAGCAGGGAAAATGAGATGATACAGCATTTAACGTTTGGGGTAATGAGGCCTATAATAGATGACACTTGAGATGTGAAACACTAAGGTAGTAGTATTGCATTTAAATATTGGCAACAAGCTAAAGCTTTTCATCTGTCGGCTCAGTGCCCCGGTTTTGACCGCAGAAGAATGAATATATTTTCCTTTCTTGATTTTATGTGAAGGGCACGAGTCAACTGCTCTTCTCTTGGACAACAACTCCTTAAAAACAAAGGTTCCTCCAATCCATGCTCTACTACCCATATAAATTAACGTACAAAAGCAAATTATTAGAATGTTATTAAAGCAGGAGCTGCTCTGAATGACCAGCCCTGACAGGAGGAATTAGTTCCCTGCTTTTGTTAAGCTCGTAATTCAGATTTCAAAGTCTTCTGTGCAGAGAAGAGGAAGAAAAGCAGCACAGAGAGGAAGCCGACGCTTGGGTAGAATAAGCAAATCTTCCAATTAGTCTGTCTGCTCTCCTGGATCACATTTCACGCTTCCTACAGCTGCACCAGAACGAAGGATGAGAATCCAGCATACAAATGCCTAGTTCATTTGCTACAGCAGCATGAATAGGATTAAAATAATCTGAAGAGGAATTAAATGCCTCAACAGTCAGGTTGCAAGAGCAGGAGAATAAGACCTCTTCTGTGTGTTTCCAGGATCAGTGGAGTGGGGCCAGCAGAAGTGACCCAGGGTTAATGCAGCTCAGACCTGCCTTGGAGGGACTATTTTCTTCCTACTCAAAAAAAAGTGGGCCAGAAATCCTACATCCTTAGCCATGAACTGAGAAATGTTTGTTCACATCCAAGAGTGAGACAAACAGGTGAGTTTGCAATGTCACCGCTCACATGAGTTGAATTTCCAAGCTTGCAGACAAGCTGTACATGGGCTGCAGGCTTTTCCCCAAAATACTCTTGCTCACAAAAATCTGTTTGAGGAAAATGTAAGCTGGTAAGTGAACTTCAATGAACAGATTTGGTTTAAATTGCTACCTAAACAATGCTGTTCAAATAAGAAAGTATTTTCTACCCATGAAGAAATAAGAACAGAAATAAAAAAGCTGATATAAGTGAAAGAGAAGCACAGCAGTGTTATGCCTCTAATTGAAAGAAAACTTGATCACACTGGGAAACTCCAGTGCTTTCAGAAGGTACACATTTCCCTTGCTTTTGTTTTGAAAACAATTGTCAAGTTAAATGACAGAAATAAGGAATTTTAGGGTCAGAGCAGAGCCTCACTGCATCTTCAGTGATGACCTCAGAAATGCAGGCAATAATCTTGTTACTGGTCTGCTTAAATGGAATTAGAATCATTGTCTTTAAATGCAACCTTACACTCAATACACAAATAAGAAACAGGATCCTTTATATAATCAAACAGATAAGGATTCATTTAATCAATATATAATCAAGCAGTGTGCAAGCACCTAGGAGTAAAAAAAGAAAGAACAAGCAGCCAACATGGATATGTCAAGTATAAATCATGTCTAATTTCCTTCTGTGACAGAGTAGCAGACCTTGTCAATAGAGGAGAAAGAGCAGACATCATCTATCCTGACTTCAGCAAAGCTTTTGACTTGGTGACATTCAAACACAGCCCATGTGAAACAAGTATCTGGTAGATGTATCACCAGCTGGAAAACTGTACCCAGAGAATAGTTATCAGCATTCACTGTCAGAGTGGAGGGAAGTTATCAAGTG
Organism: Calyptomena viridis; assembly: GCA_013390005.1. Taxonomy (NCBI): domain Eukaryota; kingdom Metazoa; phylum Chordata; class Aves; order Passeriformes; family Eurylaimidae; genus Calyptomena; species Calyptomena viridis. The sequence continues at coordinate 408,339 of WEIV01027835.1, read as the reverse complement.
AGATTACACAGGGGTCTGGCAGCGTTCACTGGTTTTTCTTAATGATTCAGTTACCAGAAAGTGTGTGCTTATTGAATTTGCAAGGGGTACCAAGCTGGGAAAGGCTGTGAAAAGGCTGGAGCACACGCTGACTTTTAAAATTACCTTGTCCGAGTGGGGAAATATTCCAGAAAAAGCAGAGAACAGCTTCAGTAAGATGCAAATCCCAGAAGCAAAGGAGCTCTGGGAAAGCACCAAGACAAACTGTGGTGATGGGGGACTCCTTCCCCCCCTACACAACGCCCTCCCTGCAGAACAAATGGGGAAAGCAGTGTGTTCATGGTGCTGAAGTCCTGACCCTATTATTAACAGTAAAACAGTAATTAGCTGCTGTGTTCTGCTGCAGAAGAGGACAGATTTCTATCTGTGGTCCTCAAAATACAGCTTGAAAATACTTATTAGTCCTTGTGCATGAAAGATGCTGTAAGCATTTAAATGAGTTTTAATTATTAACTATATTAGTTCATCTGTTGGATGATTTTCCAGTGATGTAGCACAGTGAAAGCCAGAGCAGTTGGGGTAATTTTCTGTGACTACTCCTAAAGAGGAGAAAATATGCTAAACCACATAATAAACCACTAACAGCTTAATAATGGATCGAGACACGTTCTCTCAAAAAATCCCATTACCTTACTGGGATCACAACCAACCTCTCCACTGTGGATGGCTCCCAGCATGGACTGAAGGAAGGGAAGTCATGACATCAAGCTGTCTGTGTTTCCCAGGGCTTACCTGAGGGTCGTGCCTCTATAATGTAGCCAGTTGTGGGTTTTTCTCCTGAATCTCCCTCAGTCCATTGCAGTGTCAGCCCAGAAGCAGATTTTGTCACCAGAATTTCCCGAGGGGAGCCGGGAGACCCTGAAGGATGAAAAGAGAATGACAAATGGGGGTGGCATCAAAGACAGGCTGCAGCATAAATTTCTTCTACTGATTTGAGGGAAAAAAAATTATCTAGCAGTGTCAGTCAACAAATATGCAACATAGACCAGCTCAATAGGTTACTGACCTGATTTTTTTACTAGTTCTAGTACCAGCAGTTACATATCAATAGCTGGGGTTTACAGGTCATAGAATCATAGAATAAATGTCCTGAGTTGGAAGGGACTCACTAGGATCATGAAAGTCCAGCTCCTGGCCCTACACAGGGCAGCCCCTAAAAATAAGGTATCTGTGTGAAGGAGGCAAGAGGAAAAAGCACTCTCATTTTACCCATTACCATTACAAAGTTTGCACATTGCCACCACTATTTCTGACTTCAGAGGTGAAGCCTAGAGTTTCAGGGAGAGGGTAGTGGGGACAGCCACTGCCCAGTGGCTTGGGAAGATGCCACAGCCACCTTAGAGAGGATTCCTGAGCTCTGCTGTCAGTGCTGGGGCATGAGAGTTAGACTGTGGAAGTGGAAAAGAACCAAAAATCAGAACTGTGACCACTGCACTGAAGTTCTGTGACTCACCTGACAGGCTGGTATCATTGGAGGGCATTTACCTTGTTAGATGATCTGTTTATCAAAACCACTGATCAAATAAGGAACCCAGCTCTTTCTGTACAGACATTGACCCAAGCAGGGAGCGCTGCTGCACAGCCCATAACTGCTCCTGACACATCAAGAAATCCACAGATCTTTCCTTCTGCATAAGCCAACGTGTCAGGAGAGAATAATTGTAAATTCTTTCTGGTTTTACATCCAGGAACCTCTGCTGGTTTCAGCAGTTATTCCAGTTCTGACTCCCACGACAGAGCAGTACAGTCAGAATTATGCACCGTGCTGTCAGGCTGCAGCTCTGAAATCCCTGGCTAGCCCGTTTGCATTATGATTTATTTACACTGTTTTGTTTATTCACATCAGACTTCTTGCTTTCAGGAAAAAAGGAAACATGGGCAGTTGTGAAACCCACTGAATCACATCCTGAGCTCCTGTGACTCAGCTTCTCCTTCACTTGGAAGTTCCTGTGAAGCCCTGAGTGCACTATTCCCTGCTGGTGGCCTGTTTGTATAACTGATCAGGCTTGTGACTTACCTTCTGCTGGCCCAGCTGTGATGTTGGCTTGGAGTTCAGGTCCATAGGCAATGGTTCGGGCTTGAACTCTGAATAAATAAGTCATGCCCTTGGTGAGGTCACGGACCTTCAACCAGCGCTGCCAGTTGCCTTTAATGTCCACGGTCACCACCTTGCTCACCCCTGGAACAGCCATGTAGATAACAAAATAAAGAGAAGGTTGCAATGCAAAAATAGAAATCAAGTGGAGCTTATTACATCTAGATGGTAAGTAAAATTATCTAACAGTTTGCAAAGAAAGTATTTCTTACAATTAGCAGGAGTTTAAGTAGTGATAATAGCCAATTTTCAGCACTGATAAGTATAATTAGAGTTTAAGCTTGATAAGTAGGTACTGACAAGGAAAAAAACCTTACAACACAACTGGGAAATTACCAAGAGACTACATGTAACTTCACTAATTACTCTGGGAAGAAAGAGGAGGTAAACGAAGAGGACTGCACATTGCAGAGTGCTTTCTAAGCAAGCATTTCTCCATTGCTGCTTCACCAAATAACCTGCAACACTGCCTGGAGGAGGAAACAAGGCCCAGGATTGTTGCATTCACCTCATCCTGCCATGTCCACCCTCACCACATGGATGCAGAATGAGGGATGTGCACCTCACAGGGACCTTGGGCAGCAAATGCACATAACTCATTCCAAACCAAGAAGATAGAAAGGGGGAGGAGGTTTTTCCCACTAGAAATGGCTGCTTGCTAATACACCTTTCCAGAAAAATGCAGAAGGAAGATGTTTTTCAGTCCCAATGCTTACTTTATGCAAATCAAGATGATGCTTTCAGTTTTTGTCAGTCAATTAAAGAATAATATCCGAGCAATTTCTGTTCAAAGTTTTTGCCCAGATACAATTTATAACTCAGGGAATCTTTCCTTGGCTAACGAGGAAGCAGTAAAAGTGCTCCCTCCTTCCACAGGTGAACTATTTCATTTCTCTGAGACAAATCAGGAGGCATTTGTCATTTTGAAGTTATGTTCTAAAGAAAAAAAAATGTTAAAAAAGGCTCCAGGGCAACTTTGTTGTCTATTATTGTGTAAAACATAACAGCTTAAAGCTGAAACAATAAAAGGTCAAACAAGAAAAAGATTCTGCTAAAGAACAGATTGCTGTTGGAAAGCCTGGAAAAATGGGCAGGTAAGTGATGGGAATGGGATGGCAGGAGGAGTCACCACAACAAGGATGCTCAGCCAAAAATCACTAATGGCTGGAAAGTCAAAAGATGCAGGGAAAAAAGATCCACAGGGTCTGGTCCATCCATGTGGTGCTATGGAGGAATGTAAGACAGGGGGCTGGGATGATCCTCTGGGATCATGGGATCCATCCGTGGTGGCCCCACAAACCTTGTGCTGCTTTCAGCACCATCACCTGCTCCATCTTCAAATCTGGCTCTACCTGGCTCTCTAATTCTATCAGAGGAAAATGATGGCATCAAGGGAGGGATTCCTTACCATGGCAGGAGAATAAACACGTTTGCTGAAAGAAAAATGTTGGCACAAGAGCAAATGGGTAGAGACTGGAAAATGAATTTCAGCAAAAAATTCAGATCTGAGGAAAAGCCCTCCATAACCTCCCTGCTCACATCAGAAATTTTCTACAAGGGAAGGAGAGACAAGCTGGAGTCAGAGGCAGCACAGGCAGAGGTGGGGAAGAGAAGTAAAGAAAACAAAGATCTTGAGGATGTTAAGTCAAATGCATGAAGAGAAAACATGATCTGACACTTACATATTTTCAGGGAAAAAATGTATTGTTAAACATTGTGTAGGAATGAATAAAAGGCAGGAAGTGCCCAAACAGCCTGGACCTCCTCCATACCCTCTGCACATTTCTTGGTCAGAATTAGAAATGCTTTTTGCATTAGCTCTTTGTGCTCAGACCTGCCAACCATAAAGGCTGACAGTGCTTTTATTCTTGTGTTTTCAAGCCTCAATATAACTTTCTCTGTGCATGAGACATGGATATCCAGACAATATAGATCATAATTCTTTACAGAAGAAGCAAATATGAGTGATTGATATCCTTATTTCTTTGGAAAAGAGTTTAAAATGGATTGACAATGGCTGAAATTACTCTCCTTGCTGTCACCCTGCCAAAGCTGGACATCCTGTTGAACAATTGGCAATCTACCAGAAATAAAAAAATATTAATAAGGCCATCCACAAACTTTGTCATCTTTTCTAATTCACCTTTGGAATGAATTTACATTTGTTTTCAGAGAAACTGCCAAATCCTTCTGTGTTGCTGTTCTGGCAAATGAATGAAACATTTGTAGGCCAGCACATCGTTGTGGTCTAACTTAAATCTAACTTAAACCTAACTTAAATCTACTCCTGGGTTAAAAATGCTGCTTGAAAACTCTGTGTGAAGAGACACAACTACGTCTGCACCACAGTCACCTTCCCCTGTCAGACAGCAGTGGTGCCAGGGATGATGAGCACATTTGATGCCCAGGCAATATCTGTGATAACAGAAGTGACACATGATGTGATGAGCAACACAAATGTGTCTGATGACTATTCTGGGATGGAGCCTACTCAGCAATTTCAAAGTACAGCGTGGGGAGACGATCAGAGGCTCTCAGGCTGAGCTTCCTCTTCTCCCACACCAGGTAACAACGGCCATAAAATGACTTCTCAAATCACACAGACCACAGTTTGTGCAAGAAAATGAGAGAGGACACACAAAAACTATATTCCACAATATTATGGCTTGCTGAACACTTTTGGCAAAAGTGGAATTGTTTTACTTACCCTTTGCCACCTGGCTTCTCTTGGAAAACGGCAGAGAGCAAGTGGGAAATTGGGCAGAGATGAAAGGTAGTACAGTACTATTCTGTCATTTCCCCATGAATATGTATGATCAGAGGTCTTTCTTACCCTGGACAGGAGCCAGAGGCTCATAGACGACTCGATAACCCTGCAGGACTCCATTTGCTGCTGTCGGCTCTCCCCAAGACACATTGAGTGTAGTACAAGTGATTTCAGAGAAGGCCAAGAAGCTGGGAGCACTGGGTGCTGAAAGGATTACACACACATTGAATTGCAGGAGAAGTAGTCAAGTTGATATACATATATATTATAAAACATTGGTTTATTTGCCCAGCCTAAATCTAAAGGAAACAAGCTGAGAATGGGATTTGTCAATTGTCTCCAAATGTCTTGTAATCAGTCAAAAGCCAGCCTGTTCTAAAAACACACTCAGCTGCAAAACTGAACCTCAAAAGCAAGCAAGGAGATAGGACACAGCAGGGAAAGACTCTCAGAAGGGTGCTGTGGGACCATACAGCTCGAGTGCACAGCTCCTCTTCCCAGCCACCATAAAGAGCATTTCCTTCACCCTGTGCCAGAGCACTCCCACCACGGCATGTCCAGCACAGGGACTCTCAGCCTGACTGGGTGGCTGCTGATTCAACTGTTTTAAAAAGAAAAAAGGAGAAATTCTAAAAACCATGCTAATTTTCCCACACTGTTTGCGCAACTCCCAAGCACTGGAGACGAGTTCCTCCAAATTTCCAGGTGTGATAGCAGAAACAGGAAAGAGACCCACAGACTGTCTCCTGCTGGACCAGCTTGTGAGCTGGTCCTTCTGCCCCTCTGCTCTCATTTCTGCTGTATCACTCCCCTTCCCACACACTCCACTTACTGATGCTTTTTTTCCCCTCCAAGACCATTACAATGTAGTGACCCGTTCAAAAGCTAAAACCCCTCCTGCATCCACCCATTTCCCTCAGGCACTGCCCAGGTACGTGCTGGTCGTCCCCAGGTCTGTGCTGTGAGACAAGACGAGGCTCCTGTACCCGCCTGGTGTGTCCTGCCCTGCGAGGGGCTGCTCCTGGGGCCGTCCCCGGCGGCGTTGAACGCGGAGATGCAGATCATGTACCGCGTGTGGCTGGTCAGGTTCTTGAGGCGGATGGTTGTCTCTGGGAGGAAAAGGACCTTCACTTTCTCCGTGTCATTCTGGGTGTCGCTCTCCCAGTAATAAATCTGTTGGGACAGCAAGATGGAACTGTAGAATCGTTAAGGTTGGAAGAGCCCTCTAAGACCATGAGTCCAACCATCAGCCCAGCAGCACCGTGTTTACCACTAAATCATGTCCTCAAGTGCCACATCCACACGCCTTTAGAACACTTCAAGGGCTGCTGATTCCACCATTTCCCAGGGCAGCCTGTTCCAACACCTGAAAACCCTTTTAGAGAAGAAAGTTTTCCAAATATCTAATGTAAACCTCCCCTGGCACAACGTGAGGCCATTTCCTCTCATCCCGTCAAATGTTTTAGTATATCCTACACCTACAAAATATCTGGGCATTGCAGCTATAAAAGACCAGGAAGACAGTGCTCTGGACTCCTCTGTTAAATGGTTTTACAGCATGTGCCAAATCTTTTCCTTTGGCAAATTCCCCCGAGTCCAGCAACCATGTAGCTGAGTACATCACTCAAAAATAGAGTACAGGCTGAACAATATGGCCTAGTGACAGCAGATATGAGCTGCCAGAGTTCAGCAAGGAGAGGTCAGTTTTTAAATTCTCCCAGCAATGTGAGCTGCCTGTCAGCACTGGCATCCTCATACGATGGTCCATAAGTCACCTCTGTACACACACAACAGTTACACCATTGCTGTTCACAGGACAGCCAGGCAAATGCCTTCCTGAAGAAGATAATAAAGATTTTCCCTAAAGTTCCTTGAGGGGCTTTCCCCCATTCCTCCCTTACATAATTTTTATCCCGATGCCATAAAATTAGGTTTTGGAGAAGTTGTTTCCAAGAGGAAAAATGGTGCCAGCCCTACTTATTGGACAGGCCTGGCAGTGAGAGCCTTACAACAGGCCAAAGCAAGCCAGAGAGCTGAGAGAACAAGCCAAGGCAAGACTCCACCTTGGCTCTCCCAGCCAAGCTGCTAAAGCCATCTATATACATACAAAAGGGAATGGACAGGAATTGATATATAAGGATGCTTGTTACTGCCAAGAAGGGATGCCAGATTGTTCACATTGGCTTGGCTTTCCTTCACTTATGGATCTAAATTCATGGAGAGAGGCAGAGCCAGACACTGAATGCAAGCCAAGCTCCAGTGTTTGTAGACTTGCCCATTTCCACTCTCTGAGGGTCCATTCTTATGCTGGAGATGCTGAGCAACGTGCCTCTGCAACGTGCTCATCTCCTATGAACCAAATGCAATTAATACTCTCATTTAATTTTGTTAAGGAAATGAAGAAATTCTTCCCAAATCTGACCTGGCTCAGGCTTCTAGCTGGGAGAAAGTTCTGCTCTTCCTAAAGACTTGTAACATTTGATGGCTGGGAAGCTCAGTTAATTTTCTTCAATACATTTCTTGCCCTCAGCTCATGTGTCTGTGTTGCTTTCTAGAGTAGATATGTTGCCTGCATAAGTGGAGTTGCCTTCTTATCTGCATGCCTTGTTTCCCCATTCTCTGTTTTTCCATAAATAACAACACACTTTCCCTTTTCTCTCCTCCCCCTCTCCCAATCTCATTCTCTTTCTTTTGGTTTTGGGACTTAGTGCTCTTTCTGTACTGCAGTCTGAACGCTCTTTTAATTTGCCTTATGTGGCGAGGGCAACTGCAGTTTGTAGAGTTATCTCACAAGTAAATAGCAATGCCAAGCAAGATAAATGAAAACAGTAGAAATGAGAGGATTGCCTTGTAGCCTTGGATGTTCCCATTTTGGCTGTCGGCAGGAGGGGGGTCCCAGGTGAGCTCCAGCTGGCTTGCAGAAAGGGAGTTTACTTGGATGTTCTGTGGGGCCAATGCAGGTGCTAGAGAGAAAGGAGGGCAGAAGAATTAATAGTGACAAGCAGAACTAGTTCATATCCAGGCTGCAGCTTTCCATTTGCAGAAGGACCCAGGACAGACTCTGTTTATGCCACAAGTCAGCACACGGAGCCAGCCCTGGGGGATCTGCTTCACTGGGATGTCTCGGCACACGTGGAGTGAGGAGCAGCTGAGCCTCAGGATGTGGTTGTGTTCTGCTCCATGCAGGCTGAGTTAGACACTGAATCAACTCAGTCCTGCCAGCAGCTTTGGAAGAGAAAGGAGAATTTTGTCTTGGTTCTTTGGTATTGTTTGGGCCTTCCCTTGGTCAGTGGCCAGTGCTCCTGCAAGTCACTGTAAGCAAGGCAGCCCCTGCCACCATCAGCCTGGGCTCCCACTCAACAGCAAGCCCTTACCATAGCTTGCTCCCAAGGCTCCAAGACTTAGGGCCAAAATACTGCCTAAAATTATCTCCAAACCCAGTCAGACACTAATCAAATCACTAATATTGTATGTATGACAAAATGACTTTCAGTTTGCTGCTCATTAGCTACGCTTTGATTATACCTTCACATGCACAGGCTGGCCCCCTTTGGCTCCTGATGGCATTACTTTGCATTGTGCTGTGCTAGAAAACTAATCTTTGAGTGCACCTGGGTCACTCCATCCTTCCTTTTGTCAGGATCCAACTCGGTGCAAGTGGATTTTCTTCGCCAGCAGCTGGAGAGAATGCTCTGTTCTCCTGACCTGTTGTCTCTGCCTCGAGCAGGTTTTAACAAAACAGCTCATGTTCTGTTCACAGAAAAGGTGCCGAAGCGTGTCCTGTTCAAACTCCAGAAGTAGGGGGAGAAAGGCAGGGCAAAGGGGACACTTCTGCTTTCTCCGTGTTCACAGTGCCATAGCCTTCACCCCGAGCACCTCAGAGAGTTGTCTCTTTTCTCTCTGCCCCTTTATGGGCCATAAATAGAAGTGATAAAATATTCACCACCCGAGCTGGATAGCCCTGGTTAGCTGTCCCTCTGGAGACTTCTTTCTTAAGAGAGAATGACCTTCATAAGTCACACTTTTCCACCAATACTCCCTCCCCCCCGAGTTATAAAATAAAAAAGTAATTAACACCCACTCAGCCTGACACCAACTATTTATTTTGTTCTAACTGTGTGGTTTCCATATTATCACTGCCCACCCTGCCGTTAATGGAAATGTTAATAACCAGCGCCAGGTTGTTGTGACAGATGCTTGGGCTCATTATCAGAAATTCTTATTTACCGCTCCATTAAACGACAGAATCGCACAAAAAAACAATTCAATCAAAACTAACTGGAGGAATTTTAACAGCCACATTAATAATCCAAAACATAAATAAAGTTAATGTCTTTTGCATGTTTGCCATAGGCAACTCTATTGCAAAATTATTGCTATACAATTAAAACGTGAAAGGTAAAATTGAAAATAGCCTTTATCCCAGGGCTCACTTAAAACTATTTGGTTTTTTGTTCAGCGTTGTTTGGGGGTTTTTTTTGGTTTGTTTGTTTCCTTTTTGGCTGGATGGTGAATGCATGGGGTGACAGTGACCATCAGTAAAGCCCAGCTTGTTCACAGGGGTGCACTTGTCTAATTGCTGCCCTGACTTCTGAGCCCAGCAGAGGAGCACAGGCAGCAGCAGCCGGCTGGCTGGATGCCCTCAGTGCAACTGAGTCCTGTTAAGGACCAAAAACCTCAAGATTTTGAGACTTTCACAGCACAAAAAATAGTGTGAGGGCAAACTGATCACAGAGCACAAACCTGAAAACACATTTCAGGGATTTGCAGCGATGACACACTCAAGGGAACAGGAATATGTACAATCACAGGAGAAAATGGATCACTTCAGCAGTGTATTTACTTTCTAAGGAGTGACACTACTGTCTGTCCTGAGCTGACAGCTTCAAAGTGCTCTCAACACCCAGGTCTGAAGCAGCATCTACAAGAGCATTTTTGTTTGGATGCCATGTGCCAGCCTGGAACAAAAGCTGCTTCTGAGATGGGACCATCAGAAGACACGGTGTGTGCGACCCGCTGCCAGAAAATAACTGCTTTCCCTCCAACCCTTCCTGGAGCACATCTGAGGGAAACAGTGGTTAAAACCTGCCAGTGATAACTCTGCACTGATGCTCTTGCTGCCGGAGCTGCAGTTTTTGCTGGCACGGCAGCAGAAAATTTGATGGGAGGAACAAAAAAAAAAAAACAGTGTGGAAAAAGACATTTCTTTTCGCTACCCTGGAGCATCCCAGAGATGCAAATTGTTTGGTTTTGTGCCCTGTGAGTCTGTCCCTCTGTTCAACTTTCAAAGGCTGACGTGTCCCTCCTCTTCTAAGTGCAGATTTCTTGTTGACAGCAAGGGACAGCAGAAAAGTGCTGCTGACGCTTGATGTGGCTCTGTGCAGACAGCACATTCCATTAAGGGTGAAATGAAATACTTCAAAAAGAAGGAAACACATCCCTAAAGACTCTACCTGTTTGCAATCCCAAACCATTCCCTGAATATATGGACAGCCTGTGCCAATAAAAGCAAGTGCACTTTTAAAGGTGAATTCAAAAGGCTTTTACCTTCTAGGAATGCAGTTCAAGATTACTGAGCTTGGAATTTTTCATGGCTGTTGAAATCTCGAATACATAAAGAGCAAGGTTAAAGCTGCATTCCTCACACTGCTGTAGGTGTTAGTGACATTATCAACTACAGCAGGAGCGACACAGACCCCCGAGGGTCCAAACACAGCTCTTGGCAGGTGGAAAGCATTTCACTTTCCCTGAAAAATATATCTATGTATTCATGAAGTCTAATTCTGTGCAGGTATCCTGCCTTGGAATCTCATGCAGATATTTGTAAACATCTCTTTTCTTATCTGATTTCAATTTACCTTTGAGATTCTCTCCTTGAAACTCTCTCTCAGCCAAAATGTAAGGAGAAAGACTGAGCAGGTTGTATAGCAATTAGTAAAAAATAATAACAAATGTGTGCTGGGCTGATGTTGGCAGGGTCACATAAAGACAACAAATCTACCTAGAAACGTGGTGAGAGTGTCAAAACGAGCCCATAAATAAAGTTACACATCTAAATCCACATTTAAACATATCACTGCCCTGATTTTCCAGCTGTACTGAGCAGCCTCTGCTCACACTGCAGGCAATTTGAGCTTGCAAATGCTTATAACCTTTAAAGAGAAGGATTTTAAAATCCCTGGTGGCCTTTCCACTCCAGAGCTCCGTGCACTGCAGGAGGTTCACCTCAGCTTTTCTCACTTGGGATGTTTGCTCTCTGGGCTGTGTGGCACTGAGAGCTTTGCACCAATATGAAACTGCTGTTCCTTTTCTCAGGGACAGTCACCACGATGCTCTGTGGCACAGGTAGGCTACAAATCCTTGTGATTTGCTGGGTAAACTTAATAACTAGTTTTATGTAGCACTCCTTGCTGCTCTTGCATCTGCTCCAGTTCCTTGGTAGCACAGGATTTCTCATCTACTGGTTTTCTAATTGTTTCAGTGATCCCAGTATAACGTCAGGAAATTCACAGAGAAGTCTGGGACAAGATTCCCTGATACTCACATGCCATTTAAATAAACGTGCAGGCCAAAAATGAGGAGAAAAATGCAGAGAAACAAACCGAAGATATTTCTGTGCATCAGCTTGATCTCAAACAATCCCAAGCAAATTTGTTTCTTGTAAAGACCTCTGATCCTCTTCTATCTAGCAAGCCTTTCCCCCCCAGTTCATCAAAGCATGCCTTGGTGAAATTGCCTGCCTTTATTCCCTACTAATCGATATATTTGCATTTTGGTGTTAGCACCTGGAGGCCAGAATCTCATTGCACACAACGTGTTGCAGAAACACAGAACAAAGAGACAGCTCCAGGCCCAAAAGCCCTCTAATCTGTCTTTGGAGGGGTGTTTGCAGCACGTTCTGGGGATCAGCTCTAATGTCACCCACCCGGTGAGTAACAGGGAGAAGGCACAGCAATATTCAGTGGAGGATGTGTTGATGGCTGAATCTTGCATACCAGCAACTCCAAAGTTTGCATACTGATTCTTGGCACACACAGTCATGGAAAATAGAGCTGGAAAGGGTTTGGAGAGGGCTCAGACATCTTCCTTGTGTGTCACACCGGGATCAGCTTGGTGGTCAGATGTTCATGTAATTTCCATCACTGACTTTCCAGATTGCCCTGCCATTCCCACACACAGTCTGCCAGCATATCTCTATTGTAATAACTCTTGAAACAGGGATATGTATAATATCCCTATTTTAAAAATAAATAAAATAGAGAAATTTACAACAATAACTCGTAAAATAACTCCCATATTATTATTTTTTGATCCCTAACCTAGAGCACTCCCTAACTTCTCACTGTATTGAAGTTATATCCCTGCAGTGGCACGGAGAACAGATTGTTTCTTCTTCAGCTGCAGCCACTGCCCTCAAGTTACAGCACAGATAAGGAACAGTTAAGTGGATTCTAAAGCCAAACACAACACCACAAACAGAAGGTCACAAGATAAAACAGAGAATGATCTGCAGAACAGGAAAAGTAGAACACAGGGGGTTTTCCTGCAGTACAGGCTTGGAAAAGGAATGCAAGGATGGTATCTCCCAAGAAAGACCAAAAAGGTGGATCTGCAGGTGTTTGCAGTCAGTCCTTGCATGCATTAACTTTGCATGAAGGGAAAGAGGCATGAGAGAAAAATGTTCAATTGTTGCTGGCCATTTTCTTACAGTGTCTGTGAAAGGGCAGTGGGAGCAAGGAAAGGAGCTTCCCCTGTGCAGCAGAACCTCTGTGCCATCAGGAATGCCGTGAGAGCGATGCTGATTAGTTCAGTAACAATTAGTTAATTGTGCTCCAAAACCTGCTACCACAAAGCTGCTTTCCGCTGTGACGAAGCAGCACAAGCTAAATTTAGAATGTAAAACATGTTTCCCACTAATTTCTGGCTGTTTTAGGGTAGGCTACATCTTGTGATGGAAGTGTGCGCTTTTTCCAAGGACTGCACTTTCTGTGGTTACTCAGATGTGTTTCAGAGGCACTAAGAGAGGCAGAGCCACACACAAAGGATGTGGGTCTTAACCCCTCCAACACATTCCATTTGCTAACACTGGACCTGAGTGCTCCTACCCTCTTACTCAGGAATGGCAATTTGGTGCCAAAACCCAGTGCTCTGCCAATAATTAACTTTGTCGGGCTTGTGTCACCCCGTGACACAAAATGAGTCTCAGCAAAGGAGCAATCTGGTCTCCTCAACTTGGAGAAGTACAAGCTGTTCCTTTAAGAGCTGGACTTGATGACCCTTGTGGGTCCCTTCCAACTCAGAATACTTTGTGACTCTGAGAAGCCCAGCCTGCTGCTGTGTGGGGAGGAGGTTAAAGCAGTTGGAAAAACCAGGTTTTAGTTGGAACTAATCCTTTTCAAGGGGTGGTGATGTATATTATGTGTGTGTGGATTTACGTGGCTGCATAGAGTGTAAGAGAAATTCAAACATTTCCTAGTCAACACAAGAACCTGAACATGACCTCTCTCACCTTCATGAACACTGATGAAGAGAGAGCACAGTCTCATCAATGGAAAAATAGAAAGACAAACCTATTTTAGTGGAGAAGAGGGAGAAAAGCTGTCAGGATGGGGACTTTGGGAGTCTCACACAACCCACAACTGCTTTATTCCGTGCCATGTTATCCAGGTAGGCAAACACTTGGCTCTCCCTGTACACCACACATAGTACAGTAGCTGTGTTTTGCCACATCAAATTTTTAAGGGTATTAAAGTAGTGAAAAAGCATAAATTAAAGCAGCTGCAAATGATACCCCAACGTAACATTCCCAGCTCCTTTGCTCGGCACTGGGAAGCTTCCCAGCATTGGCTAGGCAGGTCTTCAGCACCTGCAGATATGAGAGAGAGGGGGGGTGGAGGGAGGAAAGAGGGAGAGATGACATTTCTGCACATATTGGGAAAACTGAAATGAAACCAGGACTAGAAATGGAGTATCCTTTCTAAGGACACAGACCTGGGAAGTTACCTGCCAGTGCCATTTTTGAACAGTGCAGGCATTCTCATCCTGTTCCTCACCATCTCTTCCAGTGGTGGTGAAAACACTGTTGCTGTGATCCCTAATCTTTTAAAGTGGGGTTTGGATTTCCCAGCAAGGCATGTGCAGTCTGGGATTTTCATGGGACAGACGTGATCTGAGTGATACAGAAGAATTTACCATGATTGCAGCCACAGCAAACCTCAGGGAGTGGTGCTGTGAAAGAGTTAGAGCCTGCAAACAAAACCTACACACTTTTCTTTTGCTGAAGCCCACAGTTCTTCTTAGCTAACACAGCCCTAAAATAGGCTATCACATTGCATACTGAGATTATCCATCAGGGGAGTCAGAGCTCCTGGCCCAAAAGTAAAGCCCTTAGAGAACTGTCAGCCTGCCTATGCAAAGGGCACACAGGTGGTTAAACCAAGAAGGGGGGAAATAATAAAATAAGCTTTTTCCTCTATTTCTTTCATGTCAACAAGGGTATGATCACATGCAGGCAGGCAGCCCATCAGTCAGCAGACACGGGCCACGAGCAGGAACAGCAAGAGTCTGACAGCATTAGGTATGCACAAACAAACACACAGGCACGAACCTCCAGCTAAAACCCCCTCTCGCTTACAACCATGCAAATTAGGGTTAGATCCTAAATTCCCCTCTCACTCACATCCATGCAAATTACCGTTTGCTCTGCTACAACTCGGAGGTGAATGTTGTGTACTGGAGAGCAGTGTCAGCTCTGATGAGCTCAGGATTCTCCCCCCAGGAGGTACTGAAGGTTGTTCAGGGGGTGGTGAAGAACTGCTGAGTGTCTGACACTCTGACCTGATCCTCTCTCATGTGCACTGGGAGGAGTGGGAGTAGTACTGGATGGGAAAGTACTGCTCTCCACTCTTAGAACCTCTGCCCATTAGAGAGGCAAAATTACTGATTTCAGACTATTTTCCTAGGCTCTCCAGTTCCCAAGATTCCTCCTCCTCCATTTATAGTCATGTTCCACTTATTATAATTTGTTCATTCCACATTTGAATATCATAATACCACAAGTTCATGGCACCTGACAAAAGCACCCACTTCATGGTCACTAACAGCAGTGGCAGCACCTACTAATCGGCACCAACAACTCCTTTTGCTCCACTAAAGCAAGAGAGCCTATCAAATAATTAGGGTGAATCTCCACTGGGTTTGCCATATACCAAATGTCAAAAGCCCTATCTGGAAAAAGTCAAAGGGCACAGGTGAGATCTGCCCCTGCAGTAACCTTTTGCTGTGGCTTTAATGTGAGTTTGGGTGGCTGACCCAAGGAGGGATTAATTTAGGATTTACAGATTGCAACGGTCAGACAACCATAGGGAGCCCACTGAGGATTGTGTTCTTGTGCTCCTGGGGAGAGAGAGATTAAATTTAAATTTTCTTGACTCTCAGTGAGAGTTTTCTCCTTCTCTGTTTATTTTTCATCCCTGAGATCATCACTGCAGTCCTACACCCCCATATCATCTCAGTGTCTGGACTGCTGTGGCCAAAATATTTTAGACTATTGCTAATTCATACTTTCATAAGAAAAAAAAAGGCAACTTTTTTTGTTTTCAGTCTACAACAGGCAACCTGAAAAGCCTCCAGTTCTGTGATTGATGACGGATACAGCAAACAGATGTCAGAAAAGAAAACCAACTGTGTTTCTCTACAGCTGGCTTCACAGCAAAGCTGTACAGAGGAGGCAAAGCCACGGGAGTTGAGACCCATATGAAAATACTTACAACATTTTGCTCACATATCCCAGGATGACTGCAAACAAGCAGAGCAGGACTGCACAATTAGAGGAAATAGAAATTTGGCTGCAAATACAACCCTTCAGTCAAAAGCATCCGAACCCCAGCCTGTGTCTGCTGGAATAGGAGTTATCAGCCAGGGGCTTCCCCACTTCTTTACCAGGGCAATTTATGCTTCGTTTGACTTTACTACTGATTGCTTCTGTTTTTGAAAGGAAGGTTAATTCCTTTGCTTTTAATGGAGTAGCTCTGCTGTTAGTTCAGTAAAGCTTTGCATACACGATCAGGCTTCTCCTCCCTCCGCCCTCTGTGCAGGGATGTCCCTGCTCCGGGCTCTTCACAGGCCATATAACACCGCAGCACAACAGCCCATTTGTCCTTCCCCTCCCACGGCTGCTCGCACCGACCGCAGCACAAAGCCAGGAGTCCTCGTGATGAATTCGGGTACAGTCGCCACTGAAAATCAACATCGGATTGTTGGGGTTGTGAGATGGAAGTTCATCATCTGAGCAAAACACCAAATGGCAACCGCAGCCCAACCCTCCCACGCCGGTGAGTCGTGGCAGGAATAAGCAAGTGCAGTTGATCAAAAACTAGTGATATTTTTGCTTGGACATAAACATCTTTCCTCCATCGAGATGTGATAAAAAGAGGCAATTAGACCCGAGCTAAGCAGGAGCTGCTGCACTGCGTAAAGCATTGTGCTGTACCAAAGGCTGCTTATGACCAATATTAACAACTTAATGAGCTGTTAATGAGGCGAGCGTTCAGCTTTTACTTGCAGCATGAAAACATTGCAAATCATTTTAGAGAGCTTCTGGATTGTCAATGGAGAATTAAAGATGTCAAATAAGCCCATCAAATCTATGTCTCAATCTGGACACTGCTTTCCAGTGCATTCACTTAAAATTCCTTCCCCTGTATGGTAGAATAACTTGCTTTGACAGCAGTACGACTCTCAGACTTTGCTTCCTTCTGCCTTGACATTAGATTTCAGTCTCCAGAGAGCTGCAGGGATGTCTTTTTGACATGTTGACATTAAGGACACTTCTTCCACAGACTCACACTGGCACGGTTTACTTTCTGTCTTGCCACTGCAAGAGCAGCTACTGAGCTAAGCTACCGAATCTGGAAGTCTAATTAGGAAACCTTTGCAATCATCAGTAAACAGATTAAGAACATAGAATTACCCTTAAAAAAATAGCCAGTTTGAGTAGGAAAGCGAGCAAAGGCTTATAGAGAAAATTAATTTCCATAAGTCCCCCAGCATTGCAGCAATACCAGTAACACCCAAGCAATGACTATCGCTGTAATGTGGGCACACTTTAGTTTGTTAATTTTTACTGTACTGTCACAGCCCTGCAGGACTAGGTCCTGCAGCCAAGTGCCATCTACAATCCTGTTACCTCCAGTGGAACAGCATTGAAGGGAGCAACAAACTTAAGTTGGACTTGCTGCAGACAAGCCCCAAGTGGAACCCCCGTATATAGAGTGAACCTGGAGAGGTTTAAAATGTGGATGTACCCAGTGGCTGATCCTACTCAGAGAACTGGAATGTTGTGGGATAAAGGCATACTGGTTTCCAAGAGAAACTGGAAAGAGGTTACTTTCCCAATCCAAACAGGAAATGTGTCATCACTTTTTTTCTTCTCCAACTTCCTAGAGTTTCCCTTTCTTGCTCTGCTCTGCCTTTGCTTGTGGGTCCCTTACACTGTTGGAGAACATGCCTTGGATCTTTAACTCCAAGCTCAGAGGAGACCTTCTCCTTCCTTATGGAGAAAGACAGTGGGGACAGGATGACAAGCCAGTGTCGCTCCTGGAGCAGGACATTCCCAGAACGACTGGATAAAGCTCATTCAGAACTGAGCATGACATTGGAACAGCTTTGCAGGTTGTGTAAATTTAAAGGGGAGGGGAAAAGGACAATTTCAAACACCCTGCCATCCCCCAAAAGTAGTCTTTTGCTGTTGTCCAGAGGTGTCACCAATTAAAAGGCAAATACTGTAACATTTCAAAGGCTCAGTGCTTTTAAAGTGCCAAGGAAGTTCAACCCTTTCGTTTCAAGTTTGAGCAAGTGAAACCAATAATCTATTTGCTATGCTACCTCCCAAGAGCTTCCCTCCATCCCCTTTTGTTTATCAAGGGAAGATACTGTCCCCAGGCTGACAGGTTTTAGACTGCTGCAATGTGAAATGGCCACGATAATCCTTCCCTTCCCTCCTCCAGTGGCATCTGGGATGGAACTGCCCACCCAGCTCTTGCAGCCGTGCCAGCAGCAACGTGCTCCATATCTGCACGGGCACAGCCAGCCCACGTGTCCCCAGAGACAGGGGAGAACAGCCACGGGGCCACGGCAGCTGATGGGAGCTGCCAGCTCTGATGTGCTGCAACTTGTCACTCCTCTCGTAGGCTGTTCACAAGGAGGCACAGGGGACTGCTCCACACAGCATCTCCTGCTGCACTTGGGGCAGGAAAGGAGATAAAGCTGCTGTGCTGCAAGAGAAAGGGGGGCCCAAGGCCGTGCTGAGGGACCCCCTTGTGCAGAAAGCGACCTACAATGGGGAGGTGGCACCACGTGGGGTATTTTGGGTGAACACGTAAGAGTGAGGCTTGCAGAGATGGAAACACGGAAGGACAAGGCAGCCTGGTTCTGCCAACCTTCTCTGCCATTGGCACAAGAGACAGAGGAACATTGTCCCAGCACAGATAACCAGGTAAGGAGGGACAAGAGCTCCGTGCTCGAAGCAGTTTATAAAGCGGAGCCAAGTGCCTGGAGTCAAGTCTTTGCTTCCTTGCAAGGGTTCTTTGCTCTTATCATGGCTTCCTCTCTCAATGTAGCCTTCTCTTTCCCAAGCCTAATTCACTGTTTTTAGCCTTGGAGCTTTCCAGATGGTTTCTCTTTCTTGCCTGCAAACTGCTGGAGATAGTCAGGCAGCTCCAAGTGCTTCCCCTGTCCTTACTGGCAGTGCAGATCTTCTCTCTCTGTGTCAGCTATGGGTGAACAAAATGAATTTTGTGAAGCTCAGGAACACCTGTGGAGCTGCAGGCAGGAAGGCAGATGAAAATAATTGCAGATAACAGGAAGAAATTTTCTTTGGTGTCTGCTAGCTTTGCACCAAGAGGTAGATTCAGCTTTTGAAGACAGAGGCAAGAACCAATCATCCCTCTCTCCAATTCCTGTTCTTTTCCAAGCTACAGTTTCACTTGGAAGAGAGGGCCAGGAAACCTCTGAAAGATGATGGTACAACCAAGGTGGCATTTCAATGGAGGACTTGTAGAGAAAGGGATCTGTCTCCCCTCTTTTTTCACTCCTTGCCTTTCCCATTACAGAACCGGCTCTCAGAGATCATCATTAAAAAGAACAACAACAACCCAGCCTCATCAGTTCTTTTGAATTCTGAAGGTCACCAATGTCACTATCAGTTATAATGACACACATCACTCCCCTCTTCATACAAATGGATTTACAACCTGTTTAAAGGCTAGTGTCTCTTGGAGCACTTCACCCCTTCTGCCACCTCCTCTCTGCACACACGTACTCTATTCCAGCAGCAGCTGCTGGAAGAAATTATGAATTCCATTATTTTTCATCCAAAACATCTTTGCAGTATATGGGAGAAGCACTGAAGGCTGCAGGCTCGTTAGCACAGGATTTGTATTGCCACCTTTCATCTTATTCACCTTCCCAAATTAGGTGAAGCATGCCTGCCTCAAATCTGTGATTTTTGTTTAATTAAAATGCAGGTAGTGGAGTCTCCAGAACTCCAGAGCCCACCACACAATCAGGTAGTGACAGCGACCTGGTAGAATAATGCTCTTGATATAGTGGCTGCTCTAACAGAGTCTTAATTTCAGTCGAGCAGAACAGCACCTCTGGTAGCAGCTGCGTTTCGGGCTGGGATGAATACCAGTACCCAGCCTCTCACTGAACACTCACTGCCTTCCCAATCAAAGCCAGCATTCCCTGACAGCTGAACTGTTAAATGAATTAACAAGGCGAAAAGGGGGCTTGCCAGCGGGGCTGCGACTCCCTTCCTAATTTCTGCAAGTGGTGGCTTTCAATTTTTCTGTCATTTGTCAGGAGATGCACATGGTTCTCTAATGAGCAGGGCAGAGCTGCAGCCAGCTCTAAAAAGGCAGAATTAGAGGATCTTCTGGTCTGTGGAGGAGAGGGAGCCAGATGCTTGAGGCAGGTGGGGGCAGGACATGGGCTCTGTTCAGACTGAACAGGCAGCACATCCTTCCCAGCTGTGCTGAGCTCCAAGGACTCCCAGCCTGCTCTCCCAACACAGGGAAGAACTGCTCTCCACACCATGCTGGTCTTCACACACCACACTGGTCTTTACACTCCACACCAGTGAGTTTTGCCAACATCCAGGCAGAACTCAAAATGGAGCCTTTGATGGGGCTTTGATTTTAGGGGCTACGGTAACAAGAAAAAGGTTTTGCTCAACATGTAGAATAAGAAATCAAAAACACCACCAAGTTCCCCCTCTCCCCACCCAAAAGATCCAAGCCACTTGCATCCCACTTCCCTATGCATTAGGCCAGCTGGGATACAGAGGGCTGTTACTCATATCTGGCCCATTGCCTATTAGCAGGTTGTTCTCTCCCAGGATTTCCACCTCCCCATCAGTCAGAGGCAAGGAAGAACTGAGCACCTGGGCTGCCCAAGGGGGCAGTTGGCTGGGGTACAGCCTAAGAGCACTCCAGGGCTGGAGAGAAACTCCCTATTTGGGTATTTTTTGCTCATTTAATTGGCAAAATTTGCAGAAGGTTGGTTTTACCCCAAGTTTTTCAGGTGGCTCCATTCCCTGCTGGAACTTTTATTTGTAAAAATCCAGATACACTGATAGGAAGATCTTCAAATGTAACAGGGTAAAAGCATAAGAAGGAAGGAAGGAATTGCAGACACTTCTCCTTCTACATCTCTGGTCTGGCTGCACCAGATATACAAGCTGAACAGCACATCACCCACCAGCAACATCAATACCCAACAGAAATGGGTATTTCAACTGAGCTCGTCTAAACCCAGCACATTTCCCCAGAGGATGTGCTGTATATTCCTTTTTACGACCCAGAGAGGGATGTTCTTGCACCTCCCAGAGTTACTGCACCGCTTAAGGCAGAACAAAGCACTGTTTAACAGCACTGGGACATCAGTTATCTGGGAGCTTCAGACCAGGGACTGGTCCCCTTCAGTCACTTTGTGCCCAGTGCTCTGCCTGTGTCAGCACTTGTTGTTTATTGGGAAGCTTTTCTCTATTTTTAACCTGGATGCCCCATTACTGGGGCTGAGCAGACCCATTTTTTCCCAGCTTTGCTGCTTAACTGCCTTTACCATGGGTAAGAACACTGAGCAAACAATAACAACAAAAACTTGTATTTCCACAGCACACTTTAACTCAAAGGTGTCACAAATCAATTTAAAACTTAAATTGCAATACCAGCTCCAATCACTTTACTCACAGTATAAATCACAGCCAGTTCTGGAGGTGGAAGAGGCAGTTATATAACAAAGTGTAATAACTTCACACAACAAGAGGGAAAATGGGCAGGAAGATCCTACATTCATCATTTCTACCCCGTGAACTTGGACTGTCCCTTACCACAGGTAAATCCAGCAAGTCTGAAATAAACATCTGACTCAGCTACAACTTCAGACACACCAGTCCTGCCTGTGAAAGGAGGTCCCTTGGATATCTTGGAATGGTTTGGGTTGGAAGGGGCCTTAAAGCCCATCTGGTTCCAACCCCCTGCCATGGGCAGGGACAATTCCACTAGACACTTGGGGGCTGTTTGCCTCCTTCCATTGCCCTGTTCCCTGCCTGAGTTATGATAAGGAAGACCCGGACTGTGGGATTAAAAGACATGATATAACAGCATTTCCTTGTTTTCCCCAGCTGATTTTCTGTGCTGGGGACATGTTTATAAGTGCAGGCAATGGCTCCATTTGCAGCAGTGAGATATTTAGCTCTGAAACAAAAATGCATTTTGAAGCCAGATACAGTTGGCTCCACTTGGGACTTTCTTTGCTGCAGTTGCAGAATTAAGTTGGAGCAGCAGCAAACTAGAAAAAAATGTAAATATTGCCAGCTGTCTCTCCCGAACCATGCTGCTCTGATTAATTTATGATGTTTTCAAAGAAAGATGGTGAATGTTACACCATATTTGAAATGAAAAGGTTAAGTAGAGTTTAAAAAAAAAGTGCAGCAGAGTTTAAAAAAAAAAGTGCCTTGCTTCATTTTGAGCAAAAGAATATTTAACGAATAATAATGAAATCAATTAGTGCTGGGTTTGATGGCTGCCACATCCTACAGCCCTGAGACAGGAACAAAAGTATAATCAGGCCCTTTTTCAGCAGCAGGCTGAACAACAGGAGGGTGTGTGCTGCCTCTTCCTGCTCTAAGCTTCAAAAGATGCTGCTGCAGAAATTGATACCATAACTAACAACTATTTTGGTGCCAGCCTCTCTCCAGCTGGGGTCACCATAAATACAGCCCTGCTGCTGTGGATGTGAGGAAGACATCAGCTATTCCAGTCCTGCCCTTCCTGCTGGAGTTGCTGACAGCACAGGCTCAGCTGCAGGTTGTCTGGGCTCTGCAAACCCACCTGTTCCACGAGGCAGCCAGAGAAGTGTCTGCTGAACTGTTTTGTCCTGATTTCCACCACCCTTCTGATGGAAGGACTGTAAAAGGATCAAGTTACATTTCACAGAGGGCTCATGCACTGGGTCCATAGGAAAGGTATGAACTGTGCCCCTCTCTGTGGGGGCTGACAGAGCCTGCACATTCCTGACAGGAATTCCTGTGCCTCCAAAGCCTGCATTAAACCAGACACGATGTGTTCCTGCTTCAGGAGCATAAAAATACAGCCAGGTGTGGTGCAAGGTGATGTCTCTACATGATGAGTTATAAAATAAAAGAACCAGCTTTCCAAGTCTCCCTTGTTTTGTAGTTTTGTTTCTTTTCCCTTGTGGCTTTCCTGTGCTCCACTTTTCACTTCTTTAACTTGAGTCAATTTTTCCCTCAAGCTAATTTGGTATGAACAGTCATCCTCTTGCAACTCCAAAAATATTTTCTCTTCTTTCTTTCAAATGCCCTTTCTCCCCTTGTTTGTGCAGACCAACTGCCTTTCCAATGGCAAGAAACTGTCAGTGCCAACCTACTCCAGGAGAGAAGGCTACAAAACTCTTAGCAATAACAGCTGGACAATTTTTCAAATATTCCCTTTCCCAGTCAAATATTAAACATTATCTGGAGAATACTGAAGAACGCTGGTACTTAAAAAAAAAATCTCAACTAATTTTCCTTTCACTTACCTGCTTCACCCACAAACACTTCCACTGGTGTGCTAGTAGGGCTCTCACCAATGACATTATATGCTGTCATTAGGACTTCATATCTCTTGTATTTCTTCAACTCTGAAAAAGTAAAATATTATAGGTTAATATCATATATTATCATTTATACTATATTACAGGTATTTTTTAGACTTCAACATCTCTTTATCACCAGATTTTTCTCTTGGGAAACATAGTAATAGAACAGTACAATAGTGCAATGTCTACTTCCATCCTTCCTTAATTCACACATCATGGCAGGATTTGCATAGTCATGAAAGAGGTTTGTGATGAAATGGCAGGATTTTCCAATGTTTCCTTTTCCTCACAGTGTTGCTCCAGTAAGAGAAATAATGATTTATCCTGGAATATACCCATTCCTGATGAATATCTAGCTAGAGGAACATGTCTAGGTCATTCTTAGGGACAGAAAATGGCTTTGAATATCAACATATGGGCTCCTTTCAACCTCTGCTGGTAGGAAGGAGCTTGGCTGCACACCTTTGCCTAATCTCAGGGACATTCATCACACTTGGCAACTGTGCCACAGCTGAAGCAGGGTCCAGAGGAAGATGTGCAGCAGGGAATCTGGAGTCCCATTCCAGGTACTCCATGGGTACCTTTCTCCTTCAACGTGAGCTCAGCCTGACCAAGAGAAGGAAGAATTTGAAGGCTGGACTCCATTTGGCCAGCAGGCAGCCAACTTCTTTGCTGACACAGAGAAACTACTCTGACAGATGAGGCAGGAGAGTGAGAGAAGCGTGAAAAAATCTAGAAAACCCAATTGTATGTGGGTAATTAACTGATGCAAACGAGGGTGGAGTAGAATCACGTCAACGTCATTAGGGGAGGCAGCGCCTGAGCAGTTTCAGATTTTGCATTTTCAGGATGAAAGAATCAATCCTAACAGATATATTTATCATCTACAATATTTAACAGGGAAATTAGAGTAAGAGAGCGATCAATAATATAAATTGCCCTATTTAAATGAGGTTTGAATTAAGACACGCATGGCCAGGGGTCCAAATTTCTCCCTTTGCCAATAATTTTCCCTGCTATCTATGCATCAAATAGTCCCCTTAACTCAGTGGCTGACAGCATGCCATTGGTTTGGTGAGGTTCAATAAGCCTAATTATATAAGTTTGTCTAATTTCAGTTTCATAGAAGTGTTTACAAGTGTTGTGCTTCAATATCTGATTCTGAGTCCAGCATCTTTCCCCAGTCTCAAGCACACTGTAAATTATATCTGATACATCCCTAATTCTTGATGTGATACCACTAAACTCAGATGGACTGCAAAACATGGAGCAAGCAAATCAGCAATAATGGTGCTAAGTTCCTAAACAAACAAAAAACCAGTAAGATATGTAGGATATAGTTCTGGGCAGCTTGTACAGGGAAACTATTTTCTGCCATGAAAAGCCACAAGGGAGATTTTAGTGTTAACAGGATGTGGAAGAAAATGGAACATATGAGAGTTCATGCATGCAACTTTCAGTGGGGATAGGACTTCATTTTTTTTTTTTTTAGCCCATCACAATCTGTGACTCAAAAGCCTTGGGCAAAACCTATCTAGTGAACCATCATCACCACAAAGCAACTTGCCTTTTAACTCTGTCGAATGCTATTTTATTCATTTCCAATTGAAAACACCTCTGGAGATGCACATAAATTCATTGGGCCCC
This sequence comes from Calyptomena viridis, assembly GCA_013390005.1. Taxonomy (NCBI): domain Eukaryota; kingdom Metazoa; phylum Chordata; class Aves; order Passeriformes; family Eurylaimidae; genus Calyptomena; species Calyptomena viridis. Next base: position 383,629 of record WEIV01027835.1, on the reverse strand, counting down.
CTCTAAACTGGCCCTGTACTCCATGGAATGCCTGAGCATCGCAGTGCTGGAATCATAGGACTAATGATGTGATACAGCTAAGCTCAGATGGACTGCAAAATATGCAGCAAGCAAATCAAAATTCATTTAGCATCAGCAATACTGGGTTGTTACAGTCAATAATGTTTTACCTTCCCAGCAGCCACATTTTTACAACAGCTACCTACTTGCATCATCGATGTCTCTTGGTGTTGGGAAAGCAAAGGCTTAAAGAAAAAGAAACTGGAGAAAGCAGAATCATTAATCTGTGTTGATTTCTGCTGGATCCACCGAGGAGAGCCATAGGAGTTTGCCTATAGTGTATTTTGAACCATTACAAAGAGTCTCATCTAAAGGCAATGTGCACTTACGTGTTAATTCATACGTCGTTAATGCAGAGCTGCTGTTCACTGTCTTGAAGCTGCTTTGGGCTATTCAGGGTAAGCAAAGCAGAAAGCTTGTTACAGTGCAAGGAAATAGTTATTGCAAATGATGTACAGCAGAGACAGAGGCAAATGAGGCAGCACGCCCATACACAGTTTAAGCTTTTAGGACTATACCTTGAAGGGCAATAAAATCACATCACTCTCTCGTAACACATCAAAAGCATCTCGCTCACAGGGGGCTGTTTCATGTCCTCCTCAAACAGAGGAATTCACAAACACACAACACAAAAACGTTCTGATTTTCAGATTAAATAGAACAAATGAGTAAAAATGAAACAATTTCTAGGGGGGGGAAACTCTCAACGGTGCATTGCATCCTGATTTCTCGAGATGCAAAATTCAAAACCTGAGGAGCTGCAGGGTGAAGACCTGGGCCACAGAGAGAACACTTAGATTAGGACAGGATCTGTTTCTTGAAGTGTGAGTTAGATTTCCCACAGTTTCACTTAAAGGATTCAATATTCCTGCTGTGAGAGAATTGTAATAATATGCTAAGCTGTGCAAAACCCCAGGTCAGTGAGGAAAAGAGGTGTTCTAAGGTGAGAATTATGAGGAGAAAGAGGGAAATTTATCTCAAAATACACTTGTCTCCGCCCTTTTCTCTTTCTCTCTTGTGTCCCTGGAGAGGTACAGCTTGTTTTTTCTACTCTACAGCTATTAGGAATGTTGCTGCAGGGCCAGGCAAGAGGAGGGAGAAGAGGAAACTGGTTGGTTTCACAGGCTCCCTGCTTGTGAGAGCCATTATTTCATGATAATGTACATGGTCAGTCATTCAGCTTTTGTCTGGGAAAACCCCTTATGCATACTTACACCTGTAAGAGTTTTACATCTCTACTCTGTCCTGGTTAAAACTGCACAGTCTGAGAAATCTCATTAGCACTGACCATGTAATTGAGGTCAGAGTTAGGTGCTTATGTTATATTTAAAGCATCCACTTCTCCCACACTCTGACAAAAATTTATTCTTGCTTGTGTAGAAACCACTTTTATGGGTTCAGGATTCATGGAAGATGGTGTAAGATATTAAAATAATCTCACTCAACCCTATTCTGCTGCTCTTGAAGTATTACCTTATTGTGAATATTCTACTGACATCAAACAGGACAAAAGCTGGTCCCTCCATGAGCACATCTCATTGCTGGACCATACATTTCAGGCTCCTGAGTGCTCACATCTCTTCCTTCCATCACCTTATTCTGCCTATTCTTCCCTCTGATTTCCTTTCTAGTCTTTGTCTAAAAAACCTTTTCATTTTTCTATTATTCCTCTCCCTCTCCACTTTCTCTCCCTGTGAGCCATAAATCCTACTGACTAGCATGGAAAGCATGTACCTAAAAAATCTTAGTAATTTTCCTGTTTTCTTCTAAAATATGGACAAGCACTTTGAAATTGTAAAAATTCTGTTTAAAAATTCTCCTCAGCTGTTTTCTTATACTATAAAAAGCAAACCAAAATGTCAATTATAAAAAACTATTGAAAAAAATAGCAAGAAAGAAAAAAGTTGTCAGCTGAGGAAAATGAAGTGTCTTTCTTTTGTCTGATGGCAGAACAAAGTATACCAGAATAATCATAAACTGGAGGTAGTGGAAAGCAGGAAATCAAGAGGATGGGGGACAGACCATCAGTTCCAGATGATTAGCATGGATCATTACAATTCTAATCACACAGAAGTTACCTGCATTTTTTAGCATCTTCACCCTGATTGTGTAAAACCTGAATTATCCCCAGCACTCTTAGACTTACTGTGGGGCAGAGTGTCTGGTATAATGACAGATTACCATTCTGGGATATTTTAGGGTCCAAACCACAGGCTTACGTGTGAGCTCTGCCCTTAAAGCTGAAGGATTCTGGATGTTCTTGGACTCTGTTCCAGGACCAGTGTCATAATCCAGCTCCCGGTAGTAGATCCGGTATCCCAACAACAACCCATTCAGACTCTCCACTTTGGGTGGCTGAAAAACATTCATGTTCAGAAGAGGCTTGTTAAAATGTGCATTGCAGCAAACATCCATCACCACGGGCAGCAGCTGAGGCAGGTCCTGTGTGAAGGGGGACAGAGCTCTGGTGAAAATGGACATTAATAATGCACAGTGAGGAAGGTTGTGTGATTGGAAAAACACAAGTGAAAGGCAACTTTGGTGATTTCACTCAGCAGAGGCCATTTTCTTCACTTAAAAATCCACACCTGATATACTCTACTAAGAGCCAAGCTGCTTTCCTGCTTGCTCCACTGACACTTGTGGAAACTTTTGTGTGTGACAAAGAGCATAAATAAGCATGTTCCTGGAAATGCAGGCTATCAGCCACCAGTGGTGGAGCAGCCAAACAGTATTTCACTTCTTCCAAGATGAAAAGAAACAGATTATTTTGCTAAAGACAGAATTCCTTTAGTGGGTATTTTCCTTGGGGACTGATCACAGGACATTCTTCATTTGTCATTATTTTACTGAAAGACTGATGAGAAAATAAAAAGGAATTGTTGTGTTCTGGCTTTAATTAGGAAAATGAAATGAGGTCTAACAATAACCTCATAAAGGCCTTTAAGAGGAGTCACAGTATGATGGGCTCTGTGTGTTGCACAGGTCCACTCTACAGGAAAACTCAGGTCTCCTCCATAACAGCTTGGAGTAGTTTGGTTGGGAGATGCTCAGGGACATAACACCTCATCAAGGATTCTTCAGCAGCCCCTCACATCCTCCTTCAGATACATATACACAGGCAGTACAGAAAAGGAGATTTTTGTCTGAGTGGTTTGCTTAAACACAGACAAGCAAAGGGATTCTTGGTGTTGGGGAAAAAAAACCACTTTCATGAATCTAATACGGGCTAAGAACTGCACAGAAGAAAAGATGCCCTGAGCCATTTATCTTCTAAAGATTCTTGCACTGAAATTTAAGGGGCTGAAAGTATAAATGAAAAGGATTTTAATGATGATCTTGCCTTTAATCCAGAAAGATCCCTGCTAGCCTTGAGAACTTTACTAAGGAAAAGCCTTCTGTCCATTGTGTAAAAATTAACCACTGGTATGAAACGCTGTCACAATAGAAGGTAATGCCACATGTAATTTTAATAAAGAAAGTGAGGACATTTTACAGGAAGGGAGGAAGAACTTTGGTAATAACTTGGTATTCTGCTTCCAGAGATGACAAGGATTTTCCATTACTCCATCCTGATGGCAAGAGGAGAGAGAGGACTATCCTGTCTCAGTGCAAAGGACTTTGCTTTGGGTGAGGTCTGAAGGAATTAAGTAGAAAGACTGCAGCTTATGCAAACAAAAAAAGAAAATTATGTGAACCAGAGCATAAGAAAGCTACAGAGGCACCAGGAAAAGGAGCAGAAGTGCTCCTGCAAGAAGCCACATTCTTTTGCAGTTGTCCTGCACAGAGCCTGCTGAAAGCAACCCAAGATTTCACTGTTCTTGCTCTGCATGGTTGCAGAGCTCTTATTCATCATTGTTTCAGGCTCATTAGTCTGTTCCATCCTTTGGGGCTCTGACCACCTTTCACTACTATTTAGCATCTGCATTACGGAATGATTCTGTGAGTACAGGATTGTGAGGGAGCCCAAGAATCATCAGCACTGAGACCTCACCACTGTGGAAACCCACCTGCTTAAAGTCTCTTTGACAAACAGAACCTCCACCTGAAATCAAACTGATTTTTCTGCTTCCCAGTATTCCTGTTGGAAAGCTGTTCCAAGCCTTGCCACTCGGGTGGTTAGAAACCTTCATTTAATTTCTAATCTAAATAATTCATAGCTAGTTTCTAACCATTTGTTCCTGTGCTAACATTGCCTTTTGGGTTAAATTGTTCTTCTCCCTGTGGGGTGTTTACTCCCATGATGTATTTTAGAAAGGGCAATTATATTCCCTCTACGACTACGTTTTACAAGGCAAATAAATCAAGCTCTTGTACAACAGCCCTTCCCAGTGTCACACTGAGCCCCTTGTCCAAGGGACTAAGCAAACAGACCAAAGTTCCAGCCTTTTCCAGAGCTGCCCAACGATGTCACTGCTCAAGGACCAGCTGAAATGCTCTCCTTTGCAAGTAGATGAGTTGTGGTTTACTGGAAATTACTTGTATCTTCTTTTTTCTTTTCCAATCTTTTGACTCCCCTGTTTTCTGTATTACACTGAAGTTGCTTTAGCCCTGACACTGCTCTTGCAGAGAAGGGCCCCACAGCACAGCAGTGTCCTTGCCTAACTTTGACTTTTCCAATTTTAACTACTGATAATTTTTTTTTAATGAAAAAAAAGAAAATCTTTTGTGAGATTCCTGAGAATAAATATCCTGCAGAACATTAAAAGGAAAACCCTGTTGAAGATGAGAGACTGTTACTCCCTGCTCAGCCATGTAACTGCCTAACAGGTAAAGCTTAATTTCTCATCGTGGTCCAACACTGATTTGTTGATAGCAAACACTGGTTTTGTGTGCTGTTATGTGATTCTCCATTTTTTCCTTCCTTGAAATTTAAGACAGGAAAGCTCAGAAAATAAATGCCCTGCAAACTTTCTCCTTGCATGGAACTGAAGATTCTTTCCTGAAAAGGGTACTCTGCTAAAAGGTCAGGTCTTCTCCTTCCTATCTGTCTTCCATGTACAAAACTCTGCTTTTGATGTAATGGATTATTTAGGATTTTGTAGGAAGGCCTAAGGGATCTGCTGAAATAGGTAAAATGATTATGAGTGGCAGCCCATAATGTTGTACAGAAGTAAGAGAAACATTTTTGTGCTGTTTAAAAATAAATAAAAAAAGACCAAAATGTAAGTTTGAATAATTGTTATCTCTAAGGTAGAAGCAGAACAGTACATGATCCTGATGTTAAGTGTAACATCCTCCAGAACATTTGAAATAACCTTGCATTATTGATACAACAGACCTCCATGGAAATTACTTACTTTCTTCTTCCTTTAAATTTAAAAATAATGGACTGATTGGACCAAGCAGCTGAAAGCCCAGATAGTGCATCCAGAGTTTGTTTTGTGAATTATTAACACAGCTCAAAGTTAAAAATGTAGCTTTGCTTGGAAATCCACTCTCACATTTAGCTTGACTGCTGTTTTTAGTTTACATTATTTCTTAGACACTGCTGTGAAACTTCCTCTTAATTGGAGGCTATTGTGGGACTTGAAGATTTTTGTTTATTTGAAAAATAGAGTATGGTTGAATTACCAGGACCTATTAATATACATGTAGTAATGACATGTAATCACCCACAACTCCCTTGAGATGGCTCTGGCACAACAACCCCATTTCACTTTCATGAAATAAAAAGCATCCAATTACCTAAACAACCACCTATTTCACATTAACTACACACCAATAATCAGTCAGTTGGGGGAATGTTTATTTCCGTGGTTCATCGTGTCTCACATTCTCTTTGTCCTCTCTTTCTGTACCTTTTTTCCTTTGCTGTGGGCTCTAGTTGCAGGTGGGGAGGTAGGTTTACATCTCTCCATAATTCCTTTGGTAAAACTGCTCAACATGTCTCCTATTTGCTCAACATGCTGTAAGGAATGTTGTTGCTCAGGATTTTGCTGGTGAACTCAGGCCAGTCACCCAGCAGCACAACCAGGCATATTTTTAAAGTGCTGCTGCACAGCAATAAACAGACCCTCATACATATATTTTTCTTCCAAAAATGCAAGGAGTCCCATCTGTACTGTAAACGCATATGGACATTTTTCACTATAATGCAATCTGTCCAAAGTTATCCTTATTATGTGTGGGGGACATTGTCTCGGGAGCAGGGTGGGCAGAGGCTTTCCAGGATAGGTGATGGATAATGTGCAGTGCCCCACTGGGTTCCTTCTATTAATGCTCACTCTGCAAAAAGAAGCCTCAGGCACTGGGTCACAAAATGTTCCTGCATCTCCCACGAGGCCACAATTGAGAAATAAAGGAAGGCAGAGGAAATACCAATATAAAATTTAGACTTGGCATGAATACTTTCACATCCAACTCAGAGCTCAAACCTCCTTTCTTTCCTCTGAAGAAATCTCAGTTTTTTGCTCTCAAAGAGCCAAAAGGGCACATGGAGTCCCTCAGAGGTATGAATGGGATCTCAGGCACTGATGTCAGGCTTCTGATCATTCCAGCAGCAGGAGGAGGCCAGACACAATGTGAACCAACATGAGCTTTTGATCACCTGATTTTACCAATGCCACACTCCATGGAATGTTTTCCATTTAAAGATGCACATCTACTGATATCAACAGAAGGACAGGAGAATCTGACAAATAAGGATCTTGGACGTGACTACAGAAAGTCCTTCCCAAACTGCTCATGGGCTATAAAAGCAATTGCCAGAAATTTCCATCCATCACTAAAATCTATGCTAGAGCAGGAAAAAAAAGAAGTAGCTGCAGTCCTTCAACTTTACTACAACATTTCCAGCTCAAGAAAATGTCCCTGGCAATGTACCATTAGGGTCAGTCAACAAGTCAAAGCAACCAAAACATGTTCCATAAATATCAGATTTTTTGATTTTACCTACCTGCCACTGGACAAGGACAGAGGAAGTCGTGTGGGGAGTTACTAACACAGAACTGGGTGGTTCATCTGGAACTAAACAACAGAAAAAGGAAACAAAAGCAGTTATAGCCAACAGTGTGGAAAAAGGGAAGCTTTTCTTTTATTCCTCAGATTCTCTTTCTTCACTGCTGAAGAAAATCTTCCATCCCAGCTACTACATGGTGGGTCTCAAAAGCAGCGTGGTGGATGTGGATATTGGAACCCAGGCACTTCTGCATCCCTTGCTCTACCTGTGGCCTTGGCTGCGTGAGCAGGAATAAAAGCTGAGTGCCTAAACCTGAAGGAAACTGCAGCAGCCAGCTGCTCAAAACCACTAGATGCCCATTTGAAAGGAAGTTAAACCAGCTGTGCTTGGGCTCCAAAGTGTGAGCAAACTGCTCCCAAATTTTTCAGGAGATTTTTGCCACAGCTGGGGCAAGCCCACTTCGTATTTCGGAGTCTGCACATAGCCACATGTTATTTTAGTTAGGGCAGCTTGATTTACCACAGGTTAACCCCTTGCTGTGCCCATGGCCTGTAGCACATATAGACACACCACAGCAGCTCAAACACATGAAGCAAAGGCTTATCAGGAGCTGACAGCCCTGCACAGCACAACGCTCTAGTGGCAACACCGGGTCCGCTCAGAGGGATAAATGTTCAGTTTGTCGAGGGGGTGAGAAGCTTTCACAGTGTTTCCCTGCTGTATTGTGAGGAGGCCAAGCACAACTCTGGATTCACTGTAGCTAAATTCAAAGAGAATTTAAAATAAAATTTCAAATTCTGAAGCAGTGAGTCAGTGCTGCCTCATTAGTGGAGTTACAGCCTGCACTGATCCCGCGCAGGAAGGTGGAGAGTCAGGATGTCATTTAAAGGCTGCTTGGCACGTTGTTCAGGTGTTACATGGGTTCTAGTTTAACTTTAGCTGCTCCTGAGCAATGTCCTCTGTTTTGCTGATTTCAAGATCACAGTCTCTAAACACTCCTCTGCAAAATACTCTTCTATTTTTATATCTCCGTGTCCTATTTAACTAGTCATTAATTGCTCTGTAAGAAATCCTGGAGAATTCCTAGCACCATATATACAGAATCATAGAATCATTTAGGTTGGAAAAGACCTTTAAGATTGTTGCGTCCAACCATTAACTCAGCATTGCCAAGCCTGTACCCAAGTGCCACATGTCCACATCTTTTAAATCCCTCCAGGGATGATGTGTCCACCACTGCCCTGTTCCAGTGCTTGACAAACCCTTCAGTGAAGGAATTTTCCCTAATATCCAACTTAAATCTCCCCAGGTGCAACCTGAGGCCATTTCCTCATGTCCTATGACTTGTTACTTGGGAGAAGAGATGCACCTTTCAACACCCATATAGACATATATTTATATATGTATGTATCCCAGTATTACCCAATTTCACAAGGTAACAGCACATATTGATCTTTCTTCATACTTTGCAGAGTTCCTTTCTCCATTTAAGACATCAGAGCTACTTCTGCATTCAGGCATCGACTTTATACAATCAAGGAATTAGAAGCTGATCTCTAAGGCTAAAAATAAAAGCCTTGTCAATGTCATTCACACTTTATTAGTCCTGATCTGCAGGATTAAATGCTCATGTTTTCAGGAGCTTCATACTCTTTCTTACTTATACCTCAGCAATTTTGCCATATTGCAGACTGATGTGGATTGTGAGGGAAAACAATTGAAGAAACTTTTTCAAATGTATGCAAGGTTCTACATTTATTTTTAATGATCTCTTGTAAATTATTCAATTTCTGCAAAGATAATGGTTAGTGCAGAGTTTGGAAGCCAATCAAACGAAGTTTAATTCCATTTTGAGACTCCTGAAAGTATGATTCATTATCAGAGGGCACAGCAGGACACTTGAGGCTGCCAGTTAATTCAGCCATATCTCACGGCTACCTGTATCAACTTCCTACGAACAAAACTGTTGGTTTTCACTGCACAGTCCCAATGGAAAACACACTGCAGTGGGCCCAGCAGACCCAGGAGCCCTGGGGAGTGCCCACCCCATGGTGCTGCTCCTCCCTTACCATCCTGCAGGGTCGTGACTGCCTCTGTCTCCACACTGAAGTCACTGTCCCCGATGTCGTTGGTCGCCTTCACTCGCAGTTTGTAAGAGGTGAAAGGGTTCAAGCTGTGGAATGTGAAATATAAAGCTGAGGGATGAAATCTCCCCACGTCATCACAACTTGCTTCTACAGGGAACCTGCCCCCTGCCAACCAAAGTCATTGAGCAGTTTGCCTTTTCTCTGCAGCCTCCCCCAGCTTCGTTGTGTTTGCACCCCTGCTGCCATCAGCATCTTCTCAGATGTCCATTGGCCTGAATTCCCAAAAACACTGAATTGGGCCCCACAAAACAGACATGAAGCTGCAGCTCACGGAGCAGCCTGTGGATGGGGCTTGTTGGGAATAACAAGGCTATGCTGTTAGTTGAGTTCTACATGGCTGTGCAAAACTTGGCTTTCAAGGTGCTTTGCTGAGTTATCCTGAAAACTGATGTGGGTCAGCCCATCCTCAGAGCATGGAGGGGGATTACAGGTGCAGGCAGGTAACATGCCCAGGGTCAGCCAGTGCACAGCAGGCACTCAAATTCAGAGCAGCAGCCTCCTGACTAATCCCCTACACATACCCCTTGATCAGTGCATTTTGTTCCTACTGAATCTCAAATTAATGCTATTACCCGGATTATTTAATAAAGACAGCAACAACAGGTTTCCTGCAGCTCTTTTATCTATGAGGTGCTTTAAGATATGCAAAGAGTGATTTCCAGCTGCCACAACCTTCACAGAGATGCTTCTGTCTTGGCTTGGCAGGGGAAGGTGAGGGGGAGGCTGCCTTTGGAGTCACAGGCAGAGGCTTGGGATGCAAAGCTGTAACTTAGGGGGGATTTATCTAATTAATTGGTGGTGTCTAGCCATCCACTGTCAGGTGTAACACTGACTGCAAACCCAAGTAAAGTTACTTGTAAGGAATGATTAAACATCAAGGATAACACATCCTGACGGACAGCACTCACATCTACGACTCTTCTGCACTGTCACAGGAAAATGCTTTTAGCAAGGAGGACAAGAAATCTCTCCAAGCAGTGCCACCCTATTAGGACAGCATTACTTACCAATAGCAACTTGAATGATGTGAATCATCCTTTCTGATCTTTTGTTTTCAGTTATGTCAATGTCAAGTCTAAACAATATAGATGGTTTCCTTGTTTTTACAGGTTTTGACTGGAAAGATGCTGGCACAGGACCACTGAGTTGCCATATACCATAGCCACTAATGCTTTTATAACAGACCTGAAAAATCTGGGTCTGAATGCTTTGAATATTTGATTGTCCTAAAGCTCACAGCCTTTTAGAAGTAATCTGATTTGTACTACCTCGTCAACAGAGGAAATGGACAGCAAAACAAGTACCTGCTCATAGACATTCAATTACTTTTGCCAATGTTACAAGGACTTTAATTACACCAGCATTGCTGAAGATATAATGAAGCCTGAGTAACAAAGTTTAAACATTCTGATGCTATCTATAAACTTCAGTATGGAAAATACAGATAAAAATGGCTTTCATTTCATCTGGAAAAGCTTATATAGAGATAATTGCAATGCAGCGTTCAGAGTGGATTTTAACATCAGTCACTACTGAAAGGATTTTTAACCAGTTGTATTTTAGAGAACACTCTGTAGCTACATATGATTTAGCCTGAGTAGTGTTATCATCGGTGCTGAGCTTCCAGGAAGGGCTTCAAAAAGATGCACTGCAGCCCAACTTTAATTAGATTTATTGCATGACCTTCAGCAAATCTCTCAAGTGCTGCTCATAACACCACCTCTAAAATGGGAGCAGTGACCTCACTTAACCTCTCTTCCCCAAAAAGACTGTGAAGCTGAGCGATGCTTGTTTTGGTTTCCTAACTGTTGGGAAAGTGTGGGAATTTCTATGCCAGCCTGGGATGATACAGTACCTTTCAATAACACAGGATGTTGCCTCGTGGCTGATGGAAGAGGAGTAGGTTTGCCAGTCTCCATTCGGCAGTTCCCGCACTTGTACTGTGAAATATCTTATTGGTGACGACCCATCACTTCCAGGGAGCCACTTCAGCAGAAGACTCCGTGAGGACACGTCGCTCTGGGGGGTCATCACCTGCCTGGGAGGTGCTGGTCGTTCTGCAATTAAACCATGATTAGGTTCTGCTTTGACAGGAAAGTCAAGCCAACACAAAATGTGACAGACTGATCAGATTTTCAGAGTGGCAATGCCACAGGACATTGAACTTTTGGATTTGCCCCATGAAATATACAACCATCCTATTCCTTAACCTTCTACTGCAAAGAGGAGTACTAGAACTGATTCTTATCTCTCTGCATCGTAGGTCACCACTGAACATACACCTTTCTAGCAGTGAACCTCAACCGTGGATGGGGTCTTGGCCTGGGAGGTTAAGGAAGAATCATCAGGACTGGCAGCCAAGAAAAGCAAGACAACTCAGCTGTGCTTCTGGCTAAAATTGCTCTTTTCACAGAATTTGTCTGTAAATTAGCTCACTTTTTAGCCTCTCGTTACTCCTTGGTACCAGGGACTTTGTTTCTCTGTGCTATGTTGCATCCTCTTCCCCCAGCTGCTGCCCAGTCGAGGCACAAAGAAGAGGGAAGGATGAGCTGGCACAGGCTGTTGTGTTGTAGAGTCCAAGCACACACAGCTGATACTGAATTCCAACACCAGCTCTCTCTGGCAAAGATCTGGGAACCATCAGCAGCTCCTGGTGCTGCTGCTTCCAAACCCCAGCCTGGAGCTAGTGCAGAACTGGGGTTGGAGCACCCGCTGCAGGTCACTTCCAGAGCTCCCCAGCTCTTCCCTTCATACCCGTTAACCTTGAACTTGCAAAGTCAAAGCAGCCAGTGCTGAGGGGGATCTCTCCAGAGTAATTACCAGCACACCTTTGAGATGAGCAGGGAATGGGAATGCAGGTGTAAGCATGCCAGTCCCCAACTGTTTCATTACAGATCTCCTTTCCCGTCACCGCGTCTCTGCACTCCATCGATTTCAATAGAGAAACTCTATAGAGTGAGGAATAATTGTTTAATTGTTTATCATGAAGATTATTGATTCTGATTAAAATGTGTGGCATGTAATAAAGCAAAAATTGATTTGAGACACCACAGTGACTTGCTTTTGAGAAGCAATTCAATTCAACTTCATCAGCACTTGTTTCCATAAACACACCTCTGCCTGCCTGATTCCTCACGGCTCCGTATGGCGAGCACTTCATTTCCCTAAAACCATTTCCTGTGTGTTTTGGCATTTCTCTGCAGCCTGCTCTTGCTGACACCAGTGCCCAAAGACTTGTAAGCTATTAGCTGGAGGAAGCCCTGGGTGCCAGCAGCCTGTGAGCTGCTGTACAACGCAAAAGGTCAGTGCCTTACACTGACAGGCTGAGACAGGTACGCAGGTTATTCCATCTGAGGAAACGAGTGCCATGCAGGGATTTTATACACTCTGCTCATAAGCTTTGCAGTTGTGGGCAGGTCAGATCTTGCAGTCAGTCTCCTGTGATTGGGTTTCCTTCTGCTTCTAATGGGAGATCTTAAAAATCTCCTGTGTTGCAAGATATACTTCCTGACTGTTTGTAAAAAACCATTAGTATAAAGAGTTTATTATGGGAGTTTAGCCACAAGCAAATGCTAAGGTGAGCTGTCTCTGCAGGAATGTAAGGCTTGACTGTACCAGTCCACATGACTCAATGGACTACTTTTAATTCCCTGCTACATTTACATTTTCTGACTCAGTTCTGCCCTGAACAATGGTGTTGACTATTCTGAAGTATCACTGTGGATTCAAAGCACTGCAGCAGAACCTCTGGAGAATACAAACAAAATATAACCTGGGCTCTATAAATCACAGGTATTGTAAAATGTAAAAATTTATACTGGCCTTATCCAAGGAATTTCCAAGGACAAGAGTGACCAATTTTGCTAATTTTTAAGGTAATTTTTGTGTCTGTCTACCTTAGTATCAAGGACTACTTAGTATCAAGGATATTAAATGCATTTCTATTAATGTAAATTAAATATCTTTTCACTCTAGAATATTTATTGTCATGTATACAAATTTCAGGTTAATTTCTCGTTAGAGGAATAGCTGCATTGGATAAATTTCTTTATCATTTCCTCACACCATTGTTGCTGATGTGAGAACACACATTGTTCTCCCTACACTTTGCATATGGGATCACTCCAGTTAAGTCTTGGTTCCATAGCATGTGTAGAGCTGTCCATCAAAAAGAGAAAGGGTTCATGCTATACTCTGACTTGCCTTCTCAAGATAACCCTAAAGCATTGATATCAACAAGGGACCATTGTTCCCACGGCAGAGCTGGGAGTTCTGTCTTGAGCTATTGTGCATCCTTGTACAGGGTCTGGGAAATCTGAGCACATTTTATTGAGAAGGAGAGGCTCTGAGCTTTGAGAATCCACTTTATTTGGCATGGTGGGTTTTTCTGAAGCTTCCACATGTTGGACTTTGAACTTCCCCTTTGACAGCAATCAGACAGGGGCGGAAGAAACCTTGAGCTGATAAAGCTCTTTGATGGACAGGATCTTTAGCAGAGGCATTTTCAGTTTTCTGATACAGCTCCAGAGGTTCTTTCTCTGAGGACTGCACTGTTGTGCACTGAGAAGGCTGCACATGACCTACAGAGCTATGCCAGTGGGAATTTTAACTCCAACCACACAGGCCAGAAGTAGTTGAAATCCATCTCACGAGTTCTTGCCGCTGGTGGTTGAACATCAGACCAATGTCCTTTCTTCTTAGAAGTGTTAGAGGAGAATAATAAGAAAGACATTGTGGGCAAATACAGTGGGAAATCCTGACTCTTGCACTAAATGATTCACAAGGTGTAGAAAGAACTTAAAACACAAGAACTACAAGTAAATATAATTAGTTGTATTATAGGGCAAGACTCGGTCAAGAACCAAGAGCAGCCCCACAAGCACATTCAAAAGTTCTAACAATAGTTGAAAGACATCTGTGGAGGTCTGCCCTCTTGAAGTGTGCTTCTCTCTGAACACTGATTTTTATACATCACACAAATTGCACGGTTCTGATTTTTGAGGGAGAAGTTTTCTTAAAGATCAATATCCAGACAGCACAATGGGTCAGAGCAGCACATGGCACAAAACCCAGTGATGCTGGCACAGTTACCCTGGCTAGTTTTGACTTTGCCAGCTCAAGAGATCATATTCAGTGGAATATGGCATATGGTGCAAGACCAGAGGAAAACACACTCCTGTTCTCCACCAACATATTCACCAATGTATTCTCTTTTAGCTCTGAATTTCAAAAAAAAACCATCTTCATGCACAAGTAGAAAATGCCATTTTTCTAACTGGCAGCTCTGGAGATCTGTTCTAAAACTGGAAAAATGAGCAGTTACTTGAGCCAAAGCATTAAAATCAAGCAATGATGCAGAGCAGATCCTGTAATACCTTATATGTCTTTCACATTTTGATACATTTGGTATCTAAGCATCTGGTTTCATTTATACACATGTATAAATGCCACCTTCAAGTAGATTCCTTTCAGCACAGAACCTGACTGGGGATTCAGAATGCAAACAACCATTTTATGGCTGATGCAAGAGGCAGAAGAAGTCTGGGCAATCCAGATGCAAACGCTCTGCTCGAGTGTGTGGCAGTGAAAGGCCAGAGTCATTACAAACACATTAGGTCGGGGCTGAGGTACAATGGAGGAGCTGTGCAGAAATTCTGCAACACCACTGCCTCTCCTTTTGCGTTCCTTAATCAATATAATTCATCCATCACTTACTTTCTTAAGATTGCAATCTTTCTAGAAAACGAGCGCGCTGAAAAAAACCATCTGACTGCAAAAGGAGGCTGCATATGGCCAATATAGCAGCTGATGGAAAAATCAATTCCACCAGCCCGGCAGGTTAGAAGAACTGTGCCTCAGGAACGTCTGTCTTGCCTTCTCAAATCATGATGTTGCCATGGTTTGGGGCAGGTTTATGGGGTGAGAAGGAGGAGGTGTATGAGCTGTAGGCTGTTATTAAACCCCCCTAAGGGCAGCACAGGCTCCAGGGCAGGCACAGAAAGTCTGGCGGGGAGCGTTACCTCGTTTCTCCGTTGTGATCACCGTGGCTTCCAGGGGCTCCCCCCAGCCCTGCCTGGTCTTGGCAGACGTGCGGAAGATGTAGGCGGACTCCGGGGTGAGGTCTGTCGCCGTGAACTGCCGCACTGTCGAGCCGACCTCCACCGTGGTGAACTTGTTGGGGCTGCTGCTGGCCAGGCGATAGGCGACCTGGTACCCTGCAAGCACAGCGGCGGCCAGAGAGGGGGAAAGGGTCAGGTGGTTTTACCAGCTGGGACAAAAGAGCACCGCAGCTATTAGTTTGTCGTAATTACTTGCTTATCTGAGATCAGAAGAAAGTAATTTACTTCCTTTAGTGTTGTAAAACTCTGCTCTATAGCAGATGACATGCCTTACAAGGGAAGTCACACACAGCGGCGCACACTGAATGTAACTGCCATGAAACCCATTTGACTTTCCATCCTCTATTCCAACAAGATGCAAGACCAGTTTAATCTTTCCTGAGCATACTGGTACCTCTTCTGAAAGCAAAGGAACAAAGTTGGTGCAATATGTCACTTAGTTGAGGCAGCTCAAGGCAACACTCCAGCTTCATCCTTCTACCCAAGCACATGTGAGCATTGTGCTTGCACCCACACTTATATGTTGCTCTGTCCTCACAGTTTCAGCACTGGCTCAAACTCAAGGTTTTCCAGCTGCAGCTCCAGCAGCTGGATTGCCCAGACTGTGCAGCCTTCTCAGCTCTCCAGTCAAGGCTTGCTCCTCCTTTCTGCACTTGCTTTTCCTCAGTTCTTTCACTCCCTTGCAACTGTGCAGTGAGTCCAGAACTGCCAATAAAACCACCCTTCTCCTGTCATTCAGCATCACTGCCCTTGCCAACAGTCCAAGGAGGAGCCTGTGTGGTCCTGCCTCATCCATGCAGCTCTCAATAATCAATTTTGCTGATGCCTGCAAGTGATAGCCTCCATTCCACCCTGACAATTAGGAGCTCACAGTTTAACCCACGTTATTAATTATTCAACTGTGCAAGGAGGGTTTCCAGGGTTCTCACGCACCACTAGCAACAACTGTCCCCCAAAGAGGATCTGCCAAATGTTCAAATCCATTCTGTAAACCCAGCAATTGAATCAGGCTCTCACGTCTGGAGCTTGACAGTAACTTCCAGTCCAGCAGCCGACTTCCAAAATCAATTAATACCAGAACTGATGTGGAGTTTTATTGCCCGAGCTGAATGTATGATTAAACGCTTCATGGAGTTACCCAGGGCAGAGGGCAGCCAACAAATCCAAATCAAACCAGCTGAAAACAAAGCAGTCATGATATAGTTCTGCCAACCCTCTGCACATCTTCTGAATGACAAAAGGAGTCCACAGCACCTGAGCCATCCCTTTCTCATGGAATTAATATCCCAGCTAGAGTCTCAACTCCCACCATATTTTGGCTGTAACAAGACTAAGGGGAGCCAAACCTGGCATGCTTCGTTTTGGAAGGTCAGTGCACGAAATCTGAGGGGCTTATCTTACCTGTGGCTATTAGACAAAACCCAATGACATTTATTTCCCATATTTATTTGAACATGCAACAATTGCCACATGCCCACTCACAGAAGAGGCCTGGCATTCCTGCAGTCCCCAGAATGAATGCCACTCGCATGTGGCGCACTCTGTCACAAACAGTGGAATTTAATTGGGATACAGATGGTATTAATTTTGTTGTGCTGACTCTCACAGTGCCACTGATGATGCACCAGTGCTTTCTTGTCCTTTCTTCTCTGGCAGCTGCCCAGGGATGTGGGACAACAGCCATCGCTGCTTCACATGGAACAACTTGATTGCACCAACACCTCGAAGAGTGACTTGGTTTTTCCAAGCACCTGAGGTTTCATCCCCAGCTCCCACAGGCTGTGGTTGGTATATTCCTACAGCAACATTTTCACAGCTGGCAGGATTGCACTAGACTTCTTCAGAGGCTGAGAGTAATGTCCTGTGAGGAGAGGCTGAGGACTTTGGGCTTGTCTAGCCTGGAGAAAAGGAGGCTGAGAGGTGACCTCACTGCTCTCTGCACCTTCCTGAGAACAGGGATTCACCAGGGTGGTAAAACCCTGGCACAGGTTGCCCAGAGAGGTGGTAATTGCCCCATCCTTGGAAACATTCAAGATCAGGTTGGACAGGGCTCTGAGCAATCTGGTCTAGTTGAGGATGCCCCTACTCATGGTAGGGGGGTTGGACTAGATGGCCTTAAAAAATCACTTGTAACCCAAACTATTCTATGATCTTTTCTCCCTGGGACTGAGTGACATGTGGCAATGGTTCAAAGCTGCTCCAGTGGAGGTTCAAACTGGACTCCAGGAAGCATTTATTTACAGAGAGGGTGGTCAAACCCTGGAATGGGCTTTCTGGAGAGGTGGTCAATGCCCCAAACCTGTCAGTGTTTAAGAGCCATTTGGATGAAGCCCTTAATAATGTTTTAACTTGGTCAGCTCTGCACTGCTCAGGCAGCTGGACTTAATGATTGTTGGAGGTCCCTTCCAACTGAAACAGTCTGTTCTATTATATTCTAATCAATAAAAAGTGGCCTGACTTTTCAGAGCTCCTCAACATTCTTAGATCCCAGTAAAGTCACAGGATCTTACACTTTCAGCATTTCATTTTTCCACCTCCAAATTACCTCCTTTTATCCATGGGACTAGCTCTTCCATTACTGGGCCAATATATTTCACCAAAGTATTTTGATGCCTTTAATACTGTAATATTTTGATCTTTTTTAAAGTCCACAGAAAGACAGAGAGCAATGGGGGGAAGAACTGATATATATCATCTTTTTTGTTTATACTGATGTGAAGAGTGTGGGAATGAAAACCCCAGTGCAGGATCTTAACAAGGAGGAAAAATAGTCAAAGAAAACACTGGGGAAATTTTTAGAGCAGCAGGGAAGATGAAGGAAGAAACAACTAAGATGGCTAAAGAAGCTTGATAAAGGGACATAAGACGTAAAGAATAAGACCTGAAGGGAAACAGAGAATATTAAAAGAAAAGAAAAGTTGATTTATCTAGTTATTAAAAGATAAGTATGATATCTGGGACATATCCTTGTCGAGCAATTTCCTCTTTTTTCTAAACCTTTGTAAAACATAATGTGTAAGTTAAAATGTAAGGAGGGAATAGAAAGATAACTATTTACTGCTAAATGGTGGTACTCATGCTGGAAAGCCAATTACAAACACGCTCACATTAGGCAAAGGAACACATATCCAGGCCATTATAATATCTTACACACGACTGGGTCTGTGGCTAGTGTAAAAACTAATTTAGCCATGAGAAAGAGGAAATCACTTGTCACAACCTGTCTCTGTGACAGGCTCTGCAATCTCCCTTTCCATGCATCCTTGTGAAAACAGCGTCAGCTCTCACTGCCCTCTCCTACATCTGCTGTGTTGTCTGACACTCTGGGTAAATATCTATTTTCCTGGATATCTCAGGCAGAGTTTACACAACCAGAACTGTCACCTTTACAGATTTCCTCAGAAACTCGACACTTCCATGGGTCTGATTCCAAGGTAGATATCCAACCTCTACACCTGAACTCAGCCTGCACTTACTGCTACCTACAACCTACCTGAGAGGCAGCCAGTATTTCATTTTGATCCTCTACATCTCCTATTAGACAGTTTGGGACAGCCAGGACACAGAGTGGCATAAAAAGCATTACTTTGGCTTTTTCAGAGTGGCACAAATGACTCAGTATTGAAACTACAGTCTGGATAGTAACTAGAGCTAATGCAAAACCAAAAAGATAAATTTATTAAGTTGATGAATTTCAGCAACAAGGGATGGGAGAAGAAAGGAAATGTTAAGTGAAATCAAACAAGGCAAATCAATAGAGGTAAATGGAAAGTGTTCAAAGAGAAATTAATGTATGCTCGAGGGCCAGAAGAGGCAATTGCTGCAGTGAAGGAATAAGCAGCTTCCTTCCCTTATTAGATTATGACAATAAGATGTTGCAGATATCTTAGATAAAAAAATAAATAAATTAAAAAATCAAAGGTTATGAATGAAAGTAAAATCTTTAAAAGGTGATCAGAGGAAACTTTTCGGTGAAAGGAATATCTTACAGAATATGAAGTACCTAGTTGGTCAATAAGAATTTATATTATTTTCTTAATTTTTTTCCCCATATAGCATTAGATCCCAAATCTCTTCTGTTATTGGGAGTGCTGCCACTCACCATGCCAAAACAGCATAAAAAACTCTTCTGAAAGATCCTGTCTTTAGCAGTTTATTTATTGAATTATTTGCTTAAATTATATGTAAATATATATTCATTTAAATTATTTATTCATTGAAACTAGGCTTATTTTTGACATTAGCACCTTTTTTAGCATTTTTTACACAACTGCAAGCAGTTCCACGAGCTGCACCTTCCGAATCCACTGAACAGCAACAGCCTGAACTGCCTGTTAAATGTCAGGTCACCGAGACACAACCGGTGCACTCCCCACAGCAAACAGGCAGAGGGATGACAACACCCCATGAATACCAAAAAGCCTCCAAGCTCATCACCATACAGAGCCCTTCAGAGCTGACAGCACCTGCTGGTGCAGGCCACGGTGCAGCAGAGATACCAACACTTCTTAATTTGTCACACAACTTGGGGAGAGCCAAATGCCTTTGGGAGGTTACGGGCGGCGCGGTGGAGCAGCAACCCGGTTTGTTGGTGCTCCTGCTTATCTGTTCCAGGGCCAGGGGGTGTGCAAATGCAGCCTGGGATCCAAATGGGAATTTGCAAACATGGATCACATCCAATTTTCGTTCTAATTCCCAGCGCGGTTCTTACACTTTTTTTGCAATGAGCTTCAGGTAAATGCTAAATACCAGGATACCATGAGGAATATTAACCAGGGCCCAGGAGGATGAGGGTTAAGCTCTTGTTTTCAGGGGAAGCTCATAGCTTGAATTGCACATATGCACATTAATGCATCATTTAATAGTATTTGAAGGAACTATGTGGGTGCTGGCTGAACTGAGTGCACAAAAGAAGGCAGAGTGAAACCTCAGATGATTAGTGTAACATTCCCATAAGGAGAAAGGGAAATATCTAACAGTCTTCCACAGTAAAACATTTAAACAAACAAACAAGTGGTTTTCCCTTTTGGTGCCTGCCAGTATTTCATCCTGCTAATCTCTCCCTGAAATGCTAGAACATGTTTTCATATAGATTACAAAAATGTTAGCTGCAAAGGTGCATGTATCCTCAGAGGACAAGGCAAGCAGAGCAGGAACATTAGTTCAGAAGCCCTGAATGTAAGTTGCTCTTGCAAAGCAAGTGGTTTTTCTTTCCAACCCCACGAGTGAATAGAAGGGCACCGTGAAAAATTATGTTCACTTGTTTTTCCCAATGACTTCATTTCAGTGCACTTGACTGGGGGGTCACAATGGTGTTTTGGAAGTTCATTATAGTAATGAGATTTAAAAGGTGTACAGGGGGAAAAAAACCAACCCCAACCCCCAGTATTTGCAACCTTTCTTTAGAATGCTACATATTGGGTTTTTAATCTATTTTTGAAGCACAGATCACTTCTTAGGAAAGATCACAGAAGTGCCCAGCTTGAGCAATTTTCACTTTTTCTCTCTGCCATTGGCAGATAACTACTTCCTCCAGGAACCTCAGTATTTCTACCATGGAAAAAATAAAAGAGTGAGAACTGTTGAATAAAGACAATGGACTTCAAAGAGGTGGACTGGGGGATCTGGCAGGTAACATCCCCCTGGGAAGGAATTCTAAGGGAAAAAGGAATTCAGGTTAGCTGACCATTTTAAAAGACACAAAAAAAGGAGGTACAACTATCCCAACACAGATAAAAGATGTTAGGAGGCCAATATGTTTGCATTCAGAGCTCACTAATGACCTGAAAATCAAAACTGGACAAGAAGTTGAAACAGGACACAGGTCGAAGGAGTTTATAAATAGACAACACAGGCACACAGGGACAAAACCAGAACAGCTAAAGAGCAAAGTGAGTTATAACTGTAAGGGCATCAAAGAAAATGAGAAAGATTTTATGAATCCATTAGAAATCCAAGAGAGAAGGAGGACAGGTTGAGCAGTGGGAAGAAAAGGTGAGCACTAGACAGGTGAGGCTGATACCTCCACTCCTTCATTTTCACACACAGCAAAAAGTTGAGGCTGACTGGATACTCAACACAAATTAAAAGTGACAACAATCTAAGTAGGGATGTAGGCTAGAACAGAGAACAGGTTAATGAATATTTAGTTAAGCTGGATGTAATCAAGTCAGAAAGGCCTGATGATGAAATTTGCCCTGCAGTGCTTATATAACTAGAGGGAGCCAACTCTGAATGATTAGCCATTCTCTTCAGGAACTTGGAGACAACAGTGACATCCCAGAATATTACAGAGGGGCAAACAGAGTACACTGTCCTTTAAAATGTGGCAAGACCGACCAGAGGAATTACGGACAAATCAAACTAAAGTTCAATACCCAGAGAGATCTTGGAAAAAAGAAATGAGTCAATATACAAGCATCCATGAGGATAATAACGTGCCAAGGAATAGCCAATACCTGTTTGATTGGAGCAAAAAATAAATATCAAATAATATGTTTTCCATTTTGACAGTGTAATTGGCCAGGTGGGAAGAGTAGATATAATCCACATTGACTTTGAGTAAGGCTTTAATATGGTTGCACACAGTCCCATCAAAAGCAAACAAGAGAAATAGAATCTAAGAAAAATACTACACATTTTGAGACGAATACTTTAAAAAAAAAAAAAGAAAAAAGAATTTAAAAATGTTGTTATCGATGATTTCCTAACAACCTGGGAGGATGCATTAAAGTAAGCCTTCATGAGACCTCATGAATGAGCCTCGTTCTGTTTAATACTTTCATTAATGGCCTGGCTGATGGAATTGCCAGTCTGCTTGCAAACTCCAAAAATGACACCAAGCTGTGAGTGGCTGTGTGCACTTTAGAGGACAAGAGTGTCATTTAAAGAGATCTTGGTAATGAAGAGAGATGGTCTGGAATCAGTGAGATGAAATTCAATACAGGCATCTGCAAATTATCACACTTAAAGAGAAAAAGCTTAATGTACTTGTAATAGAAGGACTGCCTGACCTGGAAGTGTACTGCAGAAAAGGGCAGGAATTAATAGTGGGACATAAACATACTTAGTTACACCATCAGTGTAGTTAAGGAGTGTATGAAGGATACTGGGATGTATTACTGGGAATGGACTGTGAAAGACATTGGAAACAAGTCTACACACCCCAAGGATTCCTTAAGGGACACCCTTTTCCTTTCCTTCCAACCCTCCCTTTGTATGATTTTATCATTACCAAAATGGCAATGAGTAAGAACCAGTTGAGGAGGGGAGACTTTGCACAAAGCACTCTGCAAAGACAAAATAAAAGAGAGTTCCTACTCCACTAAGCCTGCAACTTCAGCAAATGCAGCTGACAAAGTGCAGAAACATGAGAAGTTGGAACACAGTCAGGGGAGCAAAATGTCTTTTGTGCTTTCTCATCATTTCTATCAACTGATTTTTTTAAATCCTTAACCACATCCTGTGATTCAAATCCCAATCTCTGCTGAGAGCAAGTTCTAGGACACACAGTTCCTTACAAAAAGGCAACAAATCAAACCACAAGACAACCTGGAAGCCAACCTCCCCTGAGCTGCAGAGAAACCCTGTGTGGATCCATCTCTGGCAGCTCACTGCTGCCAAGCTTCACACAGACTCTTCCTCGTGCTCACAAAATCCTGCCTTTGGATACCATTTGATGACTTTCCTTCATCTTCAGGTGCCAGGAGCACTTTGGGAAACTACACACCTGAGCAAACACTTGGAGCTCTTGACTCAAGATTGAAGCACAATGCAGGACCAGTCCTGTATTTAAGGGATGCCACCAATGCAGGAGCATTTGAAGCAGGCACCCTCCAGCCAGCAAGGGAGGCTTTAGGAAATACTGCTAAAAGCCTGCACATGAGCCTGAATCATGGCAGTGCAATTAGAAGCAGGAAGGTCTGGCAGACTGAGAACTAGACAAAAAAACAAAAGCTTTTGCTTCTTTTCTCAGAATTGAGGCACGAATCTTTACTCACTCCTAGAACTACTGTAAAATGTGTTTAACGTCACCAGAGAACACACAATTGCTGGGTAACTATGAGTGACATTAATTTTAGAGGAAGGAATGGATTCTTACATTATAAAAGTCTTCACATTTTAAACAAGTAGTGGCTGGTGCACATATTGCAAAGGTAACCCAAGAGTTATGAGAGCAGGAAGGTGAGAAGGCTTTTCACAAATTCCTGTCATACCTTGCTGCTTTTGTTTCCCTTGATGAAGAGCCAAATATGATTTAACTCCTTGTGACTTGTCAGACAGTATTATCCAAAGGAAGCAATAAAAGGGAAGCACACATGAAACTGAAATGTTGGGCATGCCCAGAAAGGGTGGGGAAAATCCAGGTCTCCAGGCAGTTTTTCCAACAGTCAACTAAACAAGTTACCAACCCAAATGCAGATGGGAAGAGAGATAACATTCAAACACAGTGCTTTGAATGACACCTTACTCTGGCTCAGGAAAACACACAGCAGGGAGCTGTGCAGATTTTTGTCCTCAGCAAACTGAAACCAACGTATTTTCTTTTCTTTAGCCACAGATTTGCTTATGTGCAAGGGAAAACACAAGAGGTGGAGCCCTCTCCTCCCAGCCCAGGGTTTGCTGCTCCGTCTTACCCAGAATAATTCCATTGGGCTCCTCCGGTGGCTGCCACACAATCCTCACAGATGTCAGTCTCACCTCAGGGAACACCAGCCTCACAGGGGGCCCAGGGGCTGGGAAGAAAACCAGAGATCATGGTAGCAAGGATTTCTGTTCACCTTGTATAGAACCACAGTCCAAGTCGTATCTCTCCAATAAGCAGCTGGATGGGAGCACCTCTGCATGTATGTAATCCACATTTATTCTGAGGAGTCCTGTCCATGGACAAATACCTCCAGCACCCAGGGACACAGACATGACACAGACCCAGTGCACCCTACAGTGTTTTGGTACTGCATCAGGAGCTCTGAGTGATTTTTGTCAGAGCAGCACCATCACTGGTGTAGCTGAGAACACACTATGGAACAAGTCACCGAGCTGCCTTTACAGTTATGGAGCCTAATCCACTTCATACCTGTTGGAATTGAGCAATATCCTCTCTCTGTGCCATCAGCACCAGCTCTGAACTGCTTTTCTGACTCTACATTTGCATCTTAAACACTTAAGCGTGGGCAGGAGAACCTGAGGCAGGTGAGATGCACATTACCACAGACTGTGCTGACCATCCCAGGTTCACAAGGTGAGGAGATGCTAATTCATACATTACCATCCACAAAATTTCCCCTTCAGCACAAATTCAACCTGCATTTCTCCTGGTGATACTTTTAATTAAGTTGAGCCCAGAGGAGACACAACATATTTATGTCAGGGCTATGGAGATGGAAGAACAATTTGTTTCATTTGCCAACATGCACTTAAGGAGGGAACTGCTATAATGGGGTTATCCAAAACAAACAGTTTTAAGTATTTCTCATTACAGCCCGATATGTACATTTCACTGAGTGCTTTTCCTCTCCCTGCAGAGTTCTGCTAACAGTAATTTTTCTAATTTTTCCTTTCATAGAGAAGCCAGGTCCCCACACAGGCAGTATGGTGAGAAAAAGGCTAAAAAACTGTCAGGGACCAGCTGTCTCTGTGCCTGTCCCTTCATGCTCCTGCTCTTTCCTTCCCTGCACTCCATACCAAATGTTTTGTTGAGCCAGAAGTCTGAATGTGTTTTCATTCCAACCAAATTACCTTAATGAAGTTGCTTGTAGAAACCACTGTTTTTCTATACTATTGTGAAAATATTTTGACAAAAAAGACAGAGACTTACACAGAAGCCTCTCACACTGATATTGAACTATCTAGTCCCGAAAAGGTAACGAAATAAAAAGTACTTTCAGCATCTGCAAAGCCCAAAGTATTTTAAGAGTTGAACTAAATTTCTGTAGAACTCCAACATCAGAAATGCTCCCACCACACCAGGGTGCTCAGGGAGAACTGGTGTGAGGGGCTCACTTGGGTTCCTTCCATACATCCAACAGCACTGGGAAGGCCCTGAGCTCATGGGAAGTGCTGGAGGCAGCTGCAAAAGGAAGCTGCTATGATCATTTCCTGGGGTCAATGTCTTGTCTTTTTCTTTTTGGGGAAAAAAAAGGAGAATGGATTATTGAAGTTGCAAATTCCATCTCTCTCCTTCAATCCAATCGGACCCAGATTTGTTTATTGCTTTCAATTGCAGCACTTATTTCCCTCCACTCCCTTTTTTTTTTATTTTAGCATGATTGAACTTCAATAGGAATTCATAATTGGGCTCTAAAATTGTCTTCAATAGAAATTATCTACACCAAGCTTCAGAGTTCAATTTTACAAGTTTTTTTCCTCTTCATTAGCTGCAGAGAAGGAAGAAATGGGGGACTCTGGTTTTCGGTGCCCAAATCTTCAATCCATGACCAATGGAATAATGCTGAATTATCTTATGTACAACTGAGGTCCTCTGGGATCAAAGCTGCAAAAAAAAATCCCTCCAAAATCCAAGCAGCCTTAGAGTAGTTGTCGACTACCTTTGCAACACTAAAAGAAACAGAGCTAAAAGGTTGGATCAAATAAGATGGTTGTTTTGGTGACCTTTAAGCTTACCATCATCCTTGGTTCTCTCTACCACTGCAGGAGAGCTGGGGACTCCATCTCCAATCCGAGTGAATGCCAACACCTGGATCTCATAGAGGACGTACTTGCGCAGGCCCGAGAGCAGGACAGACTGGCTGTGGTTACCTCTCACTGTTTGGCTCTTTGGCTCAGACTCTAAGTCTTTTGCTTTGTAAAGTATCTGCAGAATAAATGTGGATGAAATGCAGCAAGAAAAAGATTGTTGCATGAGAACTGGAGACATCCCTCCTTTGCACACAATGTAAAATGAGATTATATTCACTAATCGCCTCTTTCAAAGACAGCACATTTTCTCTGTCTTCTCCAGCTGACTTAGGGATAATATGAATATCCAGCAGGAGAATACTGTATAACAAATACAAAAATATATGCTGATAATGCACTAAAAATCAGCTAAGGATGAAACTCCAGTTGCATACCTTGTACCCCAGGATGAGACCGTTCTGCTCAGACTCGGGGACTGCAGCCCATGTCAGCAGGATCTGGGTTGAACTCACAGCTTCAGCAGAGACATTCTCAGGAGGGGCAGAGGGAACTGGAATCACACAGCATTGCCAAAAAGCAGAACTGGGTCAGACATATCAAATAATTTTGCTCCATCTCCTTATCTGCAGAGGATTCTTCCAGAATCCTGCAGAAGAGTATTCAAACCAAAAGGACTGGAATAGGTTCTAGACAATCCCTTCTCCTCCTGTATTCATTTCTACATCATCTTTATATTTCAGCCTGTCTCACAATTTCTTGCCAGTTCATCTCAGAAATGACAATGTTTGTAAAGAGCTAAACATTTAATACTTATCAGTGTCTACAGACAGACAGTAAATATTGACAGCTAAGAATAAATTTCAAGTCCTATATATTTGCAGTAATTAGAACCAAGTTTAAATTGCTGGACTTCTCCAGCAGTCTGTCTCCTAGTATTTCTTTCCCATACATTTTATTTCCCTATGCCAAAAGCTGGAAGTCTTTCTGAATGGGAGTTTATCTTATGGCACGATCTGTTCTAACATGAAGTTTTATGCCATCCTGGCTTCCCATATTATCTGAAAGGAAATTATACCATCTCTTATGGAGGTAGCAGTAATTTCCCTCACTGGATTGCACTCCCAGTTCAGTAAGAAGTTCCTTAACCTCTGAGCCTCTTGATGATGTGATAGTGCTCAACATTTGCAATACATCAATTATAGATGGATACATTAACACAAGGTGTATTTTCAGGGATTGATACGGTGTCAATGAGAGATGCCTATTTCATTTATGTTGCAAAATTGGCTCTTATGAAACTAGAAACATCATTAGAACTGATGGCACAGGAACACTGTAATTTTCTCTGACTCCAGAGAAGAATAAACTTGCATTTTCCTGTGCCATTAAAACCCTAAGCATTGCAGAGCCACACAACTGCAGGGTTTTGCAGGCAAGCCTAATAGCATGTCATGTTATGCAAGCAGGATTCGAGGCTATTTTTAAGAGTTCACATTTTATGCTGCCCTTTTGCATATTTTTTTCCTGTGGCATTTCCAACACCTGAAGGGTACAATCTTTTCTAAAGCCTGACACACCTGTCAGACCTCAAGAGAACGTTCACCAAGTTATGTTACACAAGCACTTAGGGACAGTAAGGCTTGATTAGGTCCTGAATATATCACAAAAGGGAGCCCAAATCTCTGCCAAAAGGAATGCTTTCCTGGCTGTCCAAATGAAAGAACAGATCTGCTGGTTTGGAGGCAAGCTCCTAGCAACATGAACGAGATAATGAGTGTGACACCAGAATTAATATAAATAGGAAAAAACCCCCAACCTCCAAAATGTACCACCCCCACTCTTGTGCACTCAAGGTTAACAGCAGAGATAGTAATTTCTGAAACAATTTCCTTGTTACCAATTATTTGGGACATGAGAAACAGAGCACCATCACACAACACTGCAGCAGACTAAAATCCAATTTTTTTTCCCCTCCAACAATGAAGTGTCTTTTTTTAAAAATCTTTTCCTAGATTTATCCCCCACAAGGATATAATTATGTTAAAGGAAAATAGATTGCCAGGAGCCATGAATGTCTTTGGATAGCTGCCATAACTTTATCTGTAGATCTTCACAAAGAGCTACTCCCACATGAATCACTTCTGGAGGGAGAAAGGGTGGAGGTGGGTTGCAGGAAACCAGGATGTGTAGAGGAAAGAAGCCCTTTCCAGCCACATTTATTTTTATTTTATCTGGTGTGAAGCCTTTCAAGAGAGAAAAAAGTTACTTTATTTTACAAATACTTCTTTTCCTCTTTGATCAGCAGCCACGAGCTTTCCCAAATTCACAGAAGGTGGAGGCTGTGCCCAGGCTGGCCCTGAGTGCACCCTCACTTTGAGGTCCCTTTTGCATATCTGCTGGCAGGGGCACTCCAAAGCTGACAAAGGAGAGAATGGTCTGTCTGAAGGTTCATTAGCCCAGACTCCCCTCAATTCCCAGAGACACAGCAACTAAATGTCCCCTCTCCTGGAAAGGAATCTAAGTCCAATGCCTAAATGGCAAAAATCCTTGTGTTCATTGAGTGCACTTTAATTCTTCAGTTCTCCTATCAGCATTGAGGATTTTATTCTACTATGGATGGGTGAATTCAGGACCTGTGACTGATGTTATGGATCTTATTGTTGCCAGTCTTTTATCAAGTAACACACTTTGATCAACCCTTTAAGAATGAATTGAAACATAACCTTCATTTCTCCGACCCCTCTCCTGTCTCAGGAAACCCTGATTCAAAGAAATTATAGTTTGCTAAGACTAATTAGTGAGTGAGGCACATAATCCCTCTTTCCTCTGCAAGCTCCCTTCTCTAATGCTGGTTTCCTTAACTGTTGCACTGAAGACTTTGTTATAAGCTCCAAAGCTGAGTTCTCATTAGTAACCTGCAAGAATAGTACAGAAGCCAAGCAACAGTGTCCAAAAAAATCCCAGAGCTTTAACAAAACGAACCGGAAACACCGAAACTAAACGATGAGCTAATCCAGCAAAGTGCCAGCTGCACGGTGCACTTCAGGAGATCAAACGTAGGAAATTATAGAGTTACTGGCACTTTGCACTGAACCTTCAATAAGAGCTCAAATTTTAAGGTTATCCATGTTGGCATCTAAGATCGTGCATCCTCTTTCTACGCAGCCACATTTGATATATAGCAAATTATGTCGTTTTATGTCTCTAAGTGGGCCAGAGACAGCTTTTAATAAGCTAGTCTGTATTCTGGCTTTCTAAGAAAGCTACAGAGTGGGATGCAGGGTTGTCTCCATTTTTGCAGCTCATTTTAGCTGCACATCCCTCGCTCTTTTTGAAAGCAAAAATTAAAGCGGCGTATTGTTCATCCGACGTCACTTAAGAAGTGCAAATTTCCAGCAAGTTTCGTGGCAAAAGTAGCAAAGGCACAGCACATTTCACCTACAAAATGAGATACCACAGGCCAAATTCTCAGCTTGTATAAACTGACAAATTCCCACAGTGACATTGGACCACATTTGAATTATCAAGTGATGCTTTATCACAGCACAGTGAGTGCCTCGTGAAGGTCAGTCTCTGAAGCACTGGGAGATTGATCCTTGCCACAGATGTGTGACCATGCTCCTAGAGTAGCTCATCCTGTAAGACAAGTGTACACATCCATGTAGCTGAATATTAAGAGCACAAAATCTATTAAGGCACTGGGTGAGGTGTATTTGAGACAAATTTTTTTTGAAAACAAGAGGGTCTGTATCTAAGAGGAAGCAGCTCTGCCAAGGTTGTTCTAATACATCAGATGTCTTTGCATTTTCTTGCTTTCTCTATATTGGACCTCCTATCGTTGTCAATTTATTGAGTGGAAACAGAGCTTGTTACTCTGCAGTTATTTTGCCCTGTAAAATTTAATGAGCTATTTAATTTCTAACATTACAGAAGCATTTTGGATTGATAAAACCCATTCTGTTTAAAACCCTAATTCATCTCCCCCCATCTTCAGCTGCTTGTAACCCTATCCCAGATTTTCATTTTAGGGTTTCCCAACAACTTTTCAAGTCTGGGTTACCAAACCCTACAGAGTTATTTATTCTCTCAATAGTTTCTTTGGTTTCCATATTGTTTTATATTCAAGAGCTTCAGAAACCAGTGAGTACCTGTAACAACAGGCTTCCCTGTTGTTGGCATGTGTGCTCACCTATTAGTGATGTGATTGCACAACCTAAAATAAACAGAAGTGCTCAAGTATGGTTTTATTTTTAACAAGGATTTTGAACTTCAGTGGCCTCACTGTCACCAGGTACCACGACCTGGTTTAGTGCCCAGGCTTTAATTCCTGAGCTCCTTGGATGGTGTAAAACACAAAATGTGAGTTCTGCCAATGAACCACCACATGATCCTGGCCAAGGCACTTCTGGCCAGCTGTGAGGGATGTTTACAACCCACAGCACCAGCAAAACCATCTTCCCTAAGACTCTGTATCTAAAGAATGGGAAAAGAAATATTTAGGACATCTGCTTTTGAAGTGCTTTGAAAATACAAGCGATAGATAGAATTATCCTTATAGTTCAGAAGACAGACCTAGAAGTTCTCTGACCTTTCTCTTCAGCTTTAAATATCTTTTATTTGCATTTTAACCCCATTTGACTGTGTATACAGGTTAATTCCAGATTCCCTGGAGAGCTTTCATAAAGCTTGCTGCTATGCCAGTGTGTCTTGTATATTCTAAATCTAAGAAGATACAGCCAAAAGTCTGAGCCCTGACTTGCTCTGTGCAAGCAATCAGATGTCAGTATCAAAGAAAATACATGAAAAAAGCAAATGAGTCCTTATGGCCTAGATCACAGCTCTGTGTTATTCTGATCCTGGTTTCTGTGTGCCTCCTACAATCAACCTTCTCTTAATACTGCCAGAGAAAATGCCAAATCCACACGTAACCTCTGATCTTTAGATGCTGAGCAGGAGCACTATAATCCTAAGGTTTTATGAAATGACTTAATCTTAGTGTTTACTACATTTCAAAAGAAGTGTTTGAAAAGCAGTGGAAAGGAGAAAGTGGAGGATGTGATATCTTTTTATTATGACACAGAACACTTCAGAACTGTTTTGTCTGGGCTGTGCTATCTCTAACTCCAGCACAAGCCTTGTTTAAAATACCTCTGGCAATAGCTTTCCAATTACTACTTCCCAAAAAGCAACACTTTAATGGAGGGGGGATGACTTTGTTTAGCCTTCTCCCTGGCTAGTTCAAAGGAGAGTTATCTGAACCAACAGACCAAATCCTGCTGTGCATGTTCACGCTTCCCACCAAGTATCCCTGCATGGTACCCAGTGCACAGATATGCATATATAAGAGTGAGGCTGCATAGGATTAAATCCCAAAACTTTTTTAGTGAAGAAAAGTAGGAACAAAAAAAAAAACCAAACAAAAAACCCACCAAGAAAAAAATCTCAGAGTTGAACCTTGCTTAAATACAGGCCACAAAGAGCTGTTACTATTAAACATTTAAATCATATATGTTGCTCACTTTGTTACTTATTTGCAATATAAATTTTAATTTCCCAGATGCATGTAAGGTAGGTTTGGAAATAAGTTTTGTGGAAGTCAACAGCTAGAGAGCAGCTTTTCAACATCTGCCTTTATTGTTGCTACTAAGCTAACAGCAATTTACTGCTGCCTGAGAGTGACAGTTTCCTTCTGATATTTGAAGTCTCTATGCTTGCCTGGACAATTCAGCTCGACAATAGAGTCCCTGTGCTCTAGTCTATAAGCAGGTTATGTCTATAGAGCCTTGTACACACAATTTTGGAAGGCAGGTTTGAAAACACGCCATCAAAAGCTCAGATAATTATTTTATTTCTGTCTGTGTAATCATCTCTCTGAAGTGACTCGTGCCCTTTTAGAAATATTTGGTGCTTGAAATAAAATTTCAGGTAACCACAGCTGTGAGAAAATCTGCCTCAGCGTGGAAACAGAGATGGAATGAGGGAGAATTAGGAATTAGGGAGGAAGGGGAGGTCTGAGAGAGCGACTCAGCCAGAGAAGTCTATATACAAACTACTTGTGTTGTCAGAGTGGGACAGGAATGGGGAGAGGTTGCTTTGTTTGCTTTAAATGAATAACCTACAGGTTTGTTCATGAAAGCAGGGTAGGAACAAAAAAAAAACAACAACTCCTTTAAATGTCTCTATGTGTTTTTGCCTTCAGTGCATCTATAGATTGGCTTTTTTTAAATTACATCTCAGATTTAATGCATCAGCAAGCAGCAAAAATCCCCGCCCAACCACGAAACACTACAAACCCAACAAATTAAAACCTGCACAAAAGGGCAGGACTGGAGAAGCCCTTGGATGAGCCTGTCCCAGCAGAGGTGGTGCCTTCACTCACCAGACTCCCGGGTACGACCTCGCACCCCTTCGCTCCAGGGCCCTGCCCCGATGGCGTTGAAGGCCTGGATCTGCAGCTCGTACTCTGTCCACTCCTCCAGCTCCTCCACCGTGTACTCCCTCTCCAGTCTGTCATTAATAACCTTTGTCAGGGCTGGGGACTGCAGGTCCACCCTCCAGAACCTGATCCTGTACCCTACGGACTCTGGATTCCCGTTGTACTGGGTGTCAGGGAGGGGCTGTAGACAAAGAGAACACAATATTCCTATCAGAACACGTTGCCAGGGCTTTCCAGCCTGCCTGAACTCATGTAAGGCCACGGCAAGGCAAAAAGGATCAAGAGGTTGGTTTTTTGGTTTATGTTTGGTGATCTCTACGTTTCTGTGCTGCTTGAAATTGTCTCTTAATTTTTACCTCAATTTTGAACCAAATAGATGTGCTCACAAAACCCAAGCCATTTGCTGTGGGTGTATCAACAGAGATGATATGAATACAATCTATTTCAGAGCTTTGTGATTAATTATGGAAATGAATGATAAATTGCTGAAGCATGTGACAAATTCATTTATCGTACTTTTTTTTCTTTTTTTTTTTAACTGACTCTCTGCCTACTCATTTATCAGCAGGGATTTATTCTAGAATTCCAACTCCTCAAGCAATTTCAGAGATTAAAATATGAAATAATTAGCCTACTTCACGAAGTTTAGAGTTTTTCTGCTGTAAAACTAACTACATGATGCCACGGATGGCTGAGATTCAGTTCTGATTCACTGGGAAAAGCTGGATACACATTAACATTTCACAGCTTAGAAGGCTGTACCCTGCAGGCAAGCAGGGCTAGAAACGTGACCCTTATTCTGTAGGAAGGAATTCCCAGCTCCCAGGGGGACACAAATTCACCTGCAGGTCTTGAAATAAAAGAGATTAAACACTTTCAAATATTGATGTTATTAAGCATGAAAATGGTTTATCGGGTCATTTTTAGCTGTGGCTGTTGCTCCTCCTGAACCCTGCACAGTTTTACTAAAGAAAAACAGGCTTCCAGGTAGAACAGTCTTAATGTTTTAAAGCCTTATCTTAAAACAACCTTGAGTTAATTTTGATGGAAGATATGTAAGTCTGGATACAGTACCAAAAGTGTAACAATGTGGGCATGTTTTTCACACAGAAAAGCCACCAGAGAGTTATGTGGGTCATATTAAGGAAACTGCAATGGCTCTTCTATGGATAGTGAGGTGACACCTTCAAATCTGATGTTTGGGTCTTGCAAGGTTCAAAATTCAGAAACTGGAATTATTCTTCTCTGCCAGGAGAAAAGCCCTCTTGCTTCCAGCCTGATTTTGACTTCCAGCCATAATGAGTTTATGCATGGAAAAGCTAACATTTGGGCAAAAGGAAACCTGTGCTTCATCAACTTCACACCACAGCAACCCTTGTGGAAAATTCTGCCTAACAGGGGTGAAGAAACACCATTCTGGAGCAGGTTAATTGCCAAGTAAATCCCACCGTGTCAGCTCTGCAGGTAACTGAGACAGCCAAGGGGCCACAGGGATGGCAGCAATCACATCTTCGCAATTAATCATTTATTTCTGCATTTTATCACACAACTCCACACCCGTTCAAATAAATAAAATCTTCCTAGGGGAGTGTATAGTGCCAGCTTTGCTGCTGCTGGACCTCAGCTCTCAGTACCACAGCACAGCTGCCAATGGCCAGGATGCACCTTCTGAAACTGTTTTGTACAGAGCAAACAACCGAGCCCAAGAAAACTGCAAATTGGCTCCAATTCCTGCCCCACAAGCTGACCCAGACTGTGGCACTGGAGAGCCTCAAAGCCAAGGTTTTACACCCAGCCCTATATTCCCCTGATGAAGTGGCAGCAACAGCGGCAGTAGGCAATTTAGCTGATTAACAAGGCACTTAAGTCCCAGATTTCCGACTCTTCTGCAAAAGGAAATAATTTAGCTCTCCCTCCTCGTGCTGAACGCGAGGAGGAGGCACTTTGGAGCACCGGCCTGGCCCCGAGCACAGTCCCAGCTCCCTCCACCCCGGTCCCCGCCGTGCCGCTCACCACCCATCGCAGCCACAGGCTGGTCTCGCTGGCCGTGCGCACGGTGACACTGCCGGGGGACACGTCCGGGGGAGCCTGCAGGGTCTGGATGACCCGGGAGGGCTGGCTCAGGGGGCCCGCACCCACCACGTTCACCTGCCGCATGCGGAACCTGGAGCGGAGCAAACACCGGGTGCCGTAAGGACCTCGCGTTTCCAGAATGGGAATTTCCCGTTTCCGGAATGGGAAAAAGAGGGAGAAATACAAATTAGGGCTTTCTAAATGTTCCGCAAAGGTCGCTGCGCGCAGGTCCCCTTTGTATTGGCTGCTGAACGCTTTATGGTGACTGCTCTCGGATCCTCTCAGGTATTTACAAAATGAAAATGAGATTAGCTTAGGGTCTATTAGAAACTTAGGTATTTGTGTGAGAAATTTATGTTAATTATACCAGGCCTGATGAGCTTATGCTAGCAGTAAGTGATTTTCTCTTGCGATGCTTATACAATACATTCAGAAAGGTATTAAAATATCAAACCTCAGATAGTCTCATTCCCTGTCAATATAAAAAATATTCTAGTGATAACATTTCCCCTCAATTACTCGTTGAAAGAGGCTGATTTATCCCCATGCTGCATATTCAGCCTTCCTGCACAAGAAAGATTAAGTTACTTAATATGGATATGCATCTTTAAAAAATACCCTGTCTGCTTGAAACCATCTCTTCTACAATAGAAATCCCTATTGGGTCACAAATGATTTAGGGAAATCTCTTTTACAGGAAGCACCAAATAATTAAGATGTGCTGTACATTTCAGATACTCTCCCCCATCACAAGCAAGTGGAGGTACCCAGAACCTGCACATAAATACCTGACCTGTTCATACTGAACACTTAATTTTTGGACCTAATGACTGAGGTTGGGAAAAGCATGAGCAAGTTAACACAGCAGTGTTCATTCACCTGCTCTGATCTCCCTACAAGGTGCACTAAAAGAAATACATTAAACCAACACTGTCCTGATTTCATTTCCAAACATTGGCCTGAAATAGACAACAGAAGATGGTTGTAAAGATGTGCTCTTATGGTGCATTCCCTCAGTGGGTAATGACTAAAGCTGACCAGGGGGCAACAAATCCATTTGGTAACAACTTTCTAGGTTTTAAAAATTTGTATAAAATTGCTCAACACTGAAGCAACACTGGAAAAAACTATCTGTGCATGCACGAGAGAAAGAAAAGCAAAATTCAAGGAGCTGCTTTACAATGAAAAAAAAAAAATCAGAGGAGAACTGGATGTGTGAAAGATCCCAGCCTAACTGGGATCACTCCAGAAGTTAATGAATACAAGAGGGAAATGAGATGTAGGAATAAAATAAACCAAGAAGTTGAACAATTGGATAAAAAAAACACCTCGAATTTCTCATGACTTTCTCATTCTTCCTCATTACTTTGTATCCCAAAGACACATGGCTGGGTATGCAAGTCTTCCTGATTTTTCACAGACAGTGAACCTTGGTACAACCTGCATTTACTGCTCACCCCTGATTTTTCAGCTTTTAGGAGCCACCTTTATGAGGAGAGCAAAACCTGAAGATAATTTTCCTAAACCTCTGCACCAGAAATCTCTGCTCAAGTTCCAAAAATTTTCAAAGAGCTCTTAGTAAAACGTTTAGCTCTGGAAGATGAGGTTTAAAACACACTTCAGTGGAGAGTTAGTGAGAAATGCAATATGTTCCTACATTTGTGACCAAGGGAAAAAAATTAGCCAGTGCTGGATCAGTTGTAAATTATATGAGCTCCACTTGGTTGCACCTACTACTAGGTTACAACAGCACGTGGGTTAGTTAATAGGCCCTTCAGCCAGCACAAAATGGACAAGTTTCTAGTAAGCTGATTTAACACTTGCCACTAGATCTCCTTGCAACCAGCCTTTACATTAGCAAGCTGGTTCATGGAAGTATTTTTCATTAGGATTGAGTACCTCAAATTCTCCAGGCTTGTCTGTACTACAGCAACGCATCACTTGGATTGAATTGATTTAAAAATCAATCTTGTTTAACTGGGGTGCACCCATAATGCAGATTCACTTCAATCACTTCAAGCACTGCATATATCTATTAAGCTTAACTTGGTAAATTCTTATAAACAAAGGTTTCATCTAAGTGATGTTACCAAATTAAGTTAAATCAATAAAATGATGTTTAGACTGATGTAAATATGTAATTACAGGTTTGCACCACTTTAACTACAATTGATTTGCCACTGGCTGATGTTGCACTGGTGTTCCCTTCAGAGGAGGGAAGTCACAGGACAGCAGTTCTCCTAAAAGCATTTCACTGTGCACTTGCATTTCCTTTTGAATGTTATGAACTGCATTGTATGTAAATTACAATTAACAATATCAGATTAGCAATTTTAAGTGTAAACTATGAAAACAGCAAACCTTTTCCCTTTTGTTCAGATGACAAAACCCAGCCAGCTGTTTCTGATTAGGAAAGCTGTTCCATGCTGCTATTTGCTAATTTTTTTTTTATGGTGCAGCTAATTACCTGCTGTTCTTACCTGTAATGAGTGTAAGGAGTAAGGTTTGGTACCTCCAGCATCTGAGCATCAGGTTCATTCTCCACCTCATGAAGACTCACCCATTCTTCTTCATCACCCAGCACACCAACCTGTACAGTGGAAAGGTAAGAAGGAACACAAAGCAAACTATTTATAACCTGTTTTACAATGTGTGGCATCACAGCACTGGAAGCACAAATGCTGTTAAACACATATTAACCAGTTAATACAAAGCTCTTATAAGACCAGGCACTAGTTATTTGTAAAGAGAAAACACAGCCAAGTTAGCCAAGGTTCCTTGTACCTGTTGGGACTTCACTGGGTCCTGTGGTAAGATCCATTCCAGGAAAACACCTTGAGAGCAGTAATACCCTGTTCAATCTTGCTGCCACAATACAAAAGTATCAAGTAGTAATATAAGAAAATGAAAAATAGCCTTGATAATAACTCGCAGGAACTGATGCATACAAAATAAGTCTCAATGGAGGCAAAATGCCACAGAAATGAAGACAGAGAAACAAGAACAAAGTCAAAGAACAAAAGTGTTTTAACCTCATCTGCTGCTCTGCACTTAGACCAGACTTTTCCATGTGCAATCCTTTGTATTAATTAATCACAACATGTTGCCCAACATGGTCCCTCAGCTCCAGCAGAGTTAGAAGAGACTAAACAGTGATGAGAATTGAGCATTGCTTTCCATGCAGCTTCCTGGAGACTAAATGAAGAAGAATCAGGACTTAAAAAGAAGCCAACAAAGCATGAGAGAAAGGCCAGAGCCTGACCTGGGACCCTGGAACACAGCAGCATCCACGGGCAGGGCTGTGTGCCCAAGAGCTGCAGGAGGAGTGTGGAGAAGTGGAGGAAGATTGCTGGGCTTCCCTTTGGAGATTCACACGTGCTGAAACACAGGGGAGCTCAGGCAAAGCTCCCTTGTATAATTCCTTAGCACTGTGCACATTTACTCTGCTGTTCCAGCCCTGCCTCAAAGGGGCCCAATTCCCTCACCCTGGTACCCCCAGTCATGGGCTGAAGGATGTTAGAAGGTACCTGGGCAGTTATTCCCTTCAGTGTCTATTCACAGACTCACTACCCATAAAGACTCCTTATCCTTTTTTAACTTGCTGACACTATCTACTCCCACAGACTGCTGTGGCAACAAATTCCAGAAGCTCACAACCCACTGTGTAAAGAGCTATTTCCTTTAATCTTTTTTAAACAGATCCCATCCGAGTTCTGTATACAAGTTACAGCCACAGACACTGTCAAAGCACTCGATAGGCACCACAGCCCAAAGTATCTCACATACCCCAAGTACTTCAAATAGAAAATTAGGTTTCATTCACTCTTTTTTTTCCTTCCCTTCAGGAGAAGCAGTCTGATTTATTTATAGATGTTTTAGTTCTTCACTCACCCAGGACTTATGTGCTGCATATTTATGTTTGTGCATGAAGAAATGACACCAAGAAAATTAGGCCAAAGAAATAAGTTCTGCATTGCCCTGTGGAAAGAAGTCCCTGTGATGTTCCCAGCTATACTGCTTTCATGGAAGGATGTGGCTGAACAGGTCTTGATGGGCCTTTCAGTCTTGTCAGTGATCAAGGTCACTGTCACACACTAAACAACATATAAAATAGATGGTAGTGAAGATTATGGACCTTTTAAAATTCCCACTCCCAACCAAGCTCCATAAATTGTAGTATAGCCCATGGATGCAGAAGCTTAAGGGAACCAAGTTGAGACAGGTCTGAATGGTAAAACAGAACATCCCTAAACTGAACCTACAGAAAGAGATGATAAAGAGAATTAAAAAATCCCCTATAACCTATATGAACAAAGAAAGGATGAGAGGGTTGATTTCAGTGAAGGAAACAGAGAACACTTTTTATTAAATGAGTTTTCTATTAATATTATAGAAAGTCTATAGTAAATGCTTACTTTTGCAAATCTTCCACTTAACAGCATCACCTCCAGGTGCTGCAGTAATTTTATAGCAACTATCCACAGCACTCTGGAGGCTGCAAATAATCTTCAGTGGTGACTAAGTCATCTTTTTGTATTCTAAGAGCAGTCAAGAGCTTTTCAAAATATTTTGTGCATTGAAAAAAAAAAAAGAAAAAAAAGAAAAAGAAAAGGCACCCAGTTTGCAGTTGCTGTGCAGCAGCAGGCAGGTCACTAACACACATTAAGGACCAGGGCTGTGAACACCTGACATCGACTCAAGTGTGAGATGGGTCCAAACCCCCACCTGGTTTGCAGAGACACTTTTACTGGTGGCCTGGAAAGGTGGAAATATTAAGGATTTTGTATTGTTTGAAAAGCAGGGCTCTGGCAAGCACCTCAAAAGCCATCCAGGAGACAGATCCCTGGGTGTGAGTGCTCTCCCTGGGAGGAATGATGGGTGCAGCCTATGAAGAAATGGCAGATGCCAACCAAGCCTGGAATTTGGGTTGTTCCCAAGCTCAGGAGCCAACTGGTAACAGTGGGCCAATATCTGCACTGGGAGGAGGGGGATTGTGGACTGTGTGCAAAGTGGCAGCACATTAACAACAAATTAACCACTTTTAGACTCCTTTTCTGCCAAAATTAGAGGCAGGGAGGCAGCAAAAACCCAACCACAGGCACAGTTCTCTAATTCACCAAAGGTTTTTGAGAAAAAACGCATCAGCAACTTGCTTAGTTAGAATAATACCTTGTAATGTTCCCTGGATCCTGTACCATCATTTGGGAAATTAACTTCTACTGAAATCAGTAGCATATTTCATGTTTTTTGTGGGGAGTTTTTTCAAAGCAAGAGGATTGGAGGGTGAACAGCTGTAGGGCAGCTTGGTGAACAGCCTGAGGACTGCGTGAACTCTGACTTCTGTGGGCAAGCAATTCTAGGTCCATTTTACTCAAAAGAAGTTTCACTTTTTTATTTTATATTATATATATACATATATATATATATATTCTCAAGTGACTCTTAGAAGAAAACCTTCAGTGATGGACTTCTATATTTTTAACTTCCCCGAGAACTATAGCAGGTTCCAAGTTTCATGCTCGGGATGGAAAAGGAAATTATTTCTGCTGAAATACTCTGATGTCAGATCAGAGGAAACGTATCAGTTTCAAGAATCCAAGTACAAAGGGATTCCCAGGGGCAAAAGGAACTACGGGCAGTGGTAGGGATAAAAGAGCCCTTTGAGGGGCAAGAGAGCCCACTCTGAGCAGCTCTGCATAAAATCAAGTGAAGTTAAAGGNCAAGTTGAGACAGGTCTGAATGGTAAAACAGAACATCCCTAAACTGAACCTACAGAAAGAGATGATAAAGAGAATTAAAAAATCCCCTATAACCTATATGAACAAAGAAAGGATGAGAGGGTTGATTTCAGTGAAGGAAACAGAGAACACTTTTTATTAAATGAGTTTTCTATTAATATTATAGAAAGTCTATAGTAAATGCTTACTTTTGCAAATCTTCCACTTAACAGCATCACCTCCAGGTGCTGCAGTAATTTTATAGCAACTATCCACAGCACTCTGGAGGCTGCAAATAATCTTCAGTGGTGACTAAGTCATCTTTTTGTATTCTAAGAGCAGTCAAGAGCTTTTCAAAATATTTTGTGCATTGAAAAAAAAAAAAGAAAAAAAAGAAAAAGAAAAGGCACCCAGTTTGCAGTTGCTGTGCAGCAGCAGGCAGGTCATTAACACACATTAAGGACCAGGGCTGTGAACACCTGACATCGACTCAAGTGTGAGATGGGTCCAAACCCCCACCTGGTTTGCAGAGACACTTTTACTGGTGGCCTGGAAAGGTGGAAATATTAAGGATTTTGTATTGTTTGAAAAGCAGGGCTCTGGCAAGCACCTCAAAAGCCATCCAGGAGACAGATCCCTGGGTGTGAGTGCTCTCCCTGGGAGGAATGATGGGTGCAGCCTATGAAGAAATGGCAGATGCCAACCAAGCCTGGAATTTGGGTTGTTCCCAAGCTCAGGAGCCAACTGGTAACAGTGGGCCAATATCTGCACTGGGAGGAGGGGGATTGTGGACTGTGTGCAAAGTGGCAGCACATTAACAACAAATTAACCACTTTTAGACTCCTTTTCTGCCAAAATTAGAGGCAGGGAGGCAGCAAAAACCCAACCACAGGCACAGTTCTCTAATTCACCAAAGGTTTTTGAGAAAAAACGCATCAGCAACTTGCTTAGTTAGAATAATACCTTGTAATGTTCCCTGGATCCTGTACCATCATTTGGGAAACTAACTTCTACTGAAATCAGTAACATATTTCATGCTTTTTGTGGGGAGTTTTTTCAAAGCAAGAGGATTGGAGGGTGAACAGCTGTAGGGCAGCTTGGTGAACAGCCTGAGGACTGCGTGAACTCTGACTTCTGTGGGCAAGCAATTCTAGGTCCATTTTACTCAAAAGAAGTTTCACTTTTTTATTTTATATTATATATATACATATATATATATATATTCTCAAGTGACTCTTAGAAGAAAACCTTCAGTGATGGACTTCTATATTTTTAACTTCCCCGAGAACTATAGCAGGTTCCAAGTTTCATGCTCGGGATGGAAAAGGAAATTATTTCTGCTGAAATACTCTGATGTCAGATCAGAGGAAACGTATCAGTTTCAAGAATCCAAGTACAAAGGGATTCCCAGGGGCAAAAGGAACTACGGGCAGTGGTAGGGATAAAAGAGCCCTTTGAGGGGCAAGAGAGCCCACTCTGAGCAGCTCTGCATAAAATCAAGTGAAGTTAAAGGCTCCTTTCTTGTAGCTGTTTTTTGGGTAACAGTGTATGCAAACTTCAGAGGAGGCTCGTGTTTGTTGACAGATGCACACAAATTGGTGGGTGCATTGTTTTGGGAGGCAGATGAGACACCAACTGCTTTTCTGTTTCCATCAGCATAAAAAACTCCTCAAGGAATGCACTCTGCAGCTTCCCAGTTCTCTGTACAACGGGGCCAAAATCCCCAGGGACCCCAGGATGCCACAATAAAAACACTCAAGTCCCCTGAGACACTTCAGAGAACGCTCCTTAACCATCAGCCATCACTAGTTAGCACATATTCATTCCCATCTCTCAGCTGCTCCCAAGGCACTACCTTCAATAAAATGGCACATTCCTTTATTAATGCAGAAATGAGACAGCATAAAACAATATTGGAAGTGATGTCAGAACCTTTTACTTCTCTGTGCATTAGTTTCTCCTTTTCTTGAAAGAAAAATGTTACATATTTTATAAAATGACTTAGTATTTTCTGATGGAATGCACTGCATGAACAAATCCACAGAATTCTGAATCAAAACAAACCACAACTAATTAAAACTTGGGATGAAAAAATCGGGTGTATACGACAAATTTGGGCAAAATTTTGAACAGTTATGAAGTACTAACTGCAGGAAAGGAAAACACACAATGTTTCTGTACATTATAGAGGTACCCTGTGTTCTACTATAGTTCAAGATGTGCCAGAGTTTTCATTTTAGAGGTCCATAAGTCACACGTTTGAAATCGCTTTGGGAGAAATTTGGTTCCCAGAATGTCAGCCTGGCTGCAATTTTTTTCCTCACTAAATCCTTGAATCGATTCAGCCATTTTTGATTTAAAGATTGTCAAAGGCATAAAATTGTCAGACTTACAGACACTTTATTTACCAGCCCCAAAGTGAAAACGACACCAAGAGAATCGCCTGGTGCAATGGATGGATCCTACCTGGGTCACTGACTTAACCCAGGAAACCAGATAAATTCAAGGCTAAAGTTGTAATGTCTTTCCCAACTCACAGCTTTAGAAGGAGACACACTGATAATACTTTAAAGGTTTTACCACTTTGAAACTCAACTGCTCATGACATTCATACAAAATCCCTCTAAAAACAGCAGAAAGGCTGTAAGCAAAAACTCTCTATAACAGCCCAACCACTCGTGGCTCCAGAAAATGTAATATTTCTTCAGAAATGGATTTCAGCCATTTCACAGGTCTTCTGCTGCCTGCAAATAACATTAATCAACAGAAAAACACACCAAACTGGGCAGAAGTTGTCCCAGCTTTTCTAACCAGCCACTGGAATGTTCAATGGCATGGACTGAGCACCCAGCAAGGCACAGTCATGATGGGTTGAAACTGGATGATCTTCAAGGTCCCTTCAAACTCAAACAATCCTATGATTAATTTACTCCTCCTGACAAAACTCCAGGAAAAATCCCAACACAAGAAAAGTAACCTGAAACTGGATTGCAACAGGCAGAGAGTGCAAACATGAAAAAACATGAACACCAGCAGGAATTCAGATGATCTCTTGGCTGAAAATTGCCAAAAAAAAAAAAAAAATGTCTGCAATATATACAATATATACTCTAACTGCAGCTGAGAGTACAGGATGGCTGGAAGGATTTACTGAAATTCTTTGTGGAGGAACAAGTCACCTGTGAGTGTCAATGCCACAAGGCAGTTACTGCTGGTC
This sequence comes from Calyptomena viridis, assembly GCA_013390005.1. NCBI lineage: Eukaryota > Metazoa > Chordata > Aves > Passeriformes > Eurylaimidae > Calyptomena > Calyptomena viridis. The sequence continues at coordinate 340,321 of WEIV01027835.1, read as the reverse complement.
CCTCTGAACAAGTGTCAGCAGAAGCTTTTTATTACATTTAACTCTCTTCTCTTTAGATTCTACTTTGTGTAATGGAAAAAAAAAAAGCCAGAAGTATTTTTTAAACAGCACTGGTACATTTTTGTAGTTCTCTGTTTGGAAATCCAGTTTTTTCCAGTGCTAAGTCTAGATAAAAAGATGGAAAAGAAACAACCTAGTGGTTTTTAAGAAATCCCTTCAAAAGTACAGAATGTAGCTTTGCCAGAAACACAGAAATGGGATTTTTAACGCTTGATATTTCAGTATCTACCAACACTAAACTCTTAAAGACCTGATCTCCTCTCATGCTCATTGACATAATTGAGAATTAGTTCCACAGTGGCTCCTGTGAATTTACACCCCGGCACAAAAAGCAGAAGCCAAGGCCAGATGCACAAAATTTCACGTCAACTGGAATTCCCAGCTGTGTTTTTCATCCAAATTGTTCATGAAGTATCAGCCTTCAAAAATGGCTCTTAGCCAAACTGGAGTACTTGGAACATTTTCTAGACCTGCCCTCACCAAGGAAGCTTTCTGCCAAATCAAGGAACAAAGAGGAAAAACACGTTGGTGGCAGGTTGTTTGTGTGTGTGAATATAAAACAGCAGAATTTTGTCTGTAACTCAGATATTCAGAGTGAAAGCCATATTCCCAGTAGAGATGGAAGTCAGAAAATAGGGGATGTTCAATGCAAAGCTACTGTCCAACTTACAGAGGGGGACAGAGATGAAGTGCACGACATACAGATTAGTGTTTTATAGTTAAATGTGATCCTATCACTTGGCAGTACCATCTGCTTTAAAATCACAGTATGCAAAACCACCCCTTAAGTGGCTTTTAATTTAATGCTAAGGCATGGAACACTTAACACTGCTATTAAAGCTGTAAATGGGTCAATGAATGAAAGATCCAGAAGGACAAAAATCCTCCCTACATTCGTGTCCAGAAAATACTGTTGGAGGTGGGGTAGAACCACTGCCCTTCAATCTAACAGAGTCCTAAGGAACAATTATGGGTGTCTGTGTTAAAATACAGGTGTTGTAACAGCAGGCTGCACCCCAGCACAGACAAATCCCAGCTTAGAACAGACTGTGCAGAGCTGATCTGCCAAACTCCTCTGTCCTTGGCTGGAGCAAGACTTGCAGCAGCTCTGGGTGTGATCCTGCCTGAGTCAGTGACCACAGAGGGCAGGAGGAGGGAAGTCTGGTAAGTGTGGTGGAGATGGGGAGAGGAAACGTGAGCAGGACAATGAGAGCTCTGGTTTAGATTGGGTAAAGGTGCTGTGAAATTGCACTTTAGGAGAGAAAGAGTTGGAGAGGATGCTGGCAGAAAGGGGCTGTGAACAAAGGATTATATGCAGCTGTCATCCTGGAAACAGGATTTGTTATATCCTTAAGGAGTCACCAATTTCTCTGCATACCTGAAAAGATTTTTGTTAATCAGGTGAGCAAGAATTTATTTTTTTTTTTTATTAAATCCACTAGGAGCAACATTTTTTGTTGTGCCAAGGCTGAACAGCCAGGTGAGACAGGAGGAGAAACTTGCAGGGTAACTATGGGGAAAAGGACTGCCCAGATTCCACAAGGACTTTGGAGTTTTCCTTCCCCAAATGGAGCAAATAATTTCTGGATCTGTCAGAACCATGAACCCTCAACTTTTCTATCAATGCATGAGATGCTGCTGAGGGTTTGTGAACAAGAGCCTCCCTTTCCCACCCTGCACACCAAGGATCAACCAAACCCCTGTTTGCACCCAGGGCTCTTCAAGGATGCAGATGAACTTCATGGTAATTATTACTGCAGTATTAAAGCATTCAAATCTATCTATTTATTTATTTATTTCAGTGGCATTTTGCAACTCACAGGATTAACAAAGTCCTAGCAGTATCAGTGTGGTGCTCCAGCAGGAAAATGCTTCTCAGAATGTGCTAAGCCCCCATATTATTGGATTTCAGTGTTTAATTCTGTAATATGCAATAATGTGTATATAAATGGCACAAAATGTACCAACTTGTTCACAACAATTTCATTACTAAGTGAAGTGATTGTATCAACATGTCTAAGTGGTGACGGTGATTTAAGAAGTCCAACATTTGGTCTTAAAAACAGATTATATTATTTATAAAGATCTGTGGGTGGAAAGGAAGAAGCAAAGCTCATCTGTCAGGAGAACAAATGAGGAATATATAACTCCTCCAAGGCATAATGACAGCAGAAAGAGGGATATTGTTTAAAGCTGATGAAGAATAGAATTCATCCTATTCAATCTAGAGGCCTGGATAGAAAACCTTGGTATATTCCATTACAAGATAGAAAAATACACTCAATCTCATGAATAATGGTATCTTTACTGTTCAGTGCAATTCCTTCTATACTTCTGACTCTATGAGATGATAATTCCAGGTTTTCATGAAGTTTGAAAAGACACCTCACAGAACCTAAACACAGGCTTCAAATCCTTTTTAAAATAACTGGATGGACTAAAGCACTGCAGTATGTGCTGCTTGTGATGTGTTTGGTGTTCTTCTGAACATAACCCGGCTTTACAAAAAAAAATTGAATTATTTAAAAGGATAAGCATTCTCACATATATTATATATCACATTTTTCTTCTGTTCCTTTGGACAGAATTTACAGTATTTATATGGCCCTTTTCTCCCAGACTGACAGACATTTCTCAGCTGAGACTCTCAAGCTCCCTTGCACCCCATGACCCCCTGAACAGCCACCCCCAAGCCATTTACAGAAGAGATGTGACCCAAAGTTACACACAAACTGCAATCCAAACAGCAAGTCACAATTCAGACCCTTTTTTAACCCCTCAGAACTTCCATTTAAGCTTTTTGTCAGGGACATACCTGGCCTTCCACTATCCACTTGGAGATGGAGGTTTTGCCATCATATCCTGGACGGAACTGAAGTGTGGCAGAGCGAGGGCTGATGTTGGAAATCACCAGGTTGGATGGAGCACCTGGAAGTTCTGGAGAACCAGAAATGCAAATGAGAGGTGGAAACACTCTTTGTCTACAGCCCAGTAACACAAGCTGAAATTCAGTGTTTCAACATATAAAACACCCTGAAGAGCAAATGGCTCTATGTGCCCCAAATGTGGGTTTTTTCCTTTGATTTTGGCAGAGTATTACATACAGCATTACTATTTCTGCTGCTCTGAACGTGCACCACATTTTTACAGATCAAATGAGAAAAGCAAGAGCCTGTCTACAGAATTAAAGGTACTATTTTAGAGAAGCTTCCCAACAAACAAAGCCTGGTGGCTCTGGAGGGGAAGGTATTTCCCAGCTCCAGATCTGCCAAGTCACCTAATTCCACTGTACTTCTGTTTTCCCAGAATTAAATGACAAGAATTTTTATTTCTCCGACTACATACAAGTAACAACAGAAAAAGACTCAGATTTGTGGGTAGTGTATCAGGAAGATTTTGCAGTTCTTATATTGACCTATAATAACTGGGTTTTCGAGGGCATTTCTGGTGCCTGATTAAAGTAGATGAATTTTTTTTTAATTCCTGTAGCAAACAAAGAGGGTGACCTCCTATAAGGGAAAATCTGCAGCCCCAATCAGATCTTTGCCTCACATCAGCCAAGCTTACAGTGGCATTTACATTTTTTACATCATCTGAATTAACAGCAAAAGCAAGTCCAGGAAAGAGATTAAATATAGATTGTTTAGAATAAAATCCCAATAACACCCCCATTCATAAGAAATGGAAATAACTATTATAATCAGTAATTATCTAGTGGAAGACTGCAAATGCAAAAGGCCAAAAAATGGTTTTTGGCATATATTTCAAGTATGCAGGAATACACAATATTTCTTGAGTCTTACTTCACATTTGTGGGAACCATGATCGATAAACCAACCCTGCCCAAGTAGAATATTGCTGTTATCTGGCCAACAACAGGGAGCATGGCATTGATCCAGTCTACAACCTGTCACAATTACCTATGATTGGACAAAAAGAAAGGCAAACATACCTCAGGACATACAGAAAAGTCCAAAAATACCAGAGAAGGGAAAAACGGGATTATTCTCAGTGATGTAGAGTAAGTGCTCCATTTGGGGAAATTCTGCTTCTATAATCTATATGTTAACTGAAACTGCTTGTTTGGGGTATGATTTTGCTATTTAGTTTGCTTTTTATACTGGATGAGGGACATTATAGAATTTTAAAAACAAAATTCAAAAATGGTAGATGCACAGGTGTCCAAATGGCAACTCAGATAGTGTGGGACAGAAATATCCCCTCCCAAATCCTTCTCATGCCACAACTTCAGAATCTTGTCAATAAGATCTCAGTTTCACTATACAAGTGATCTCTCAGAGTTGACATAACCATACTACTTCTACAAGGGAAAAACCTTTCCCTTTTAACATCCAAACTCTATTTTTCCCTCCAAAGCAACACCTTTTGTATTTATTCAAGCTTCGTTCTTATGTCACTTTGTAAATGTCAAGATATTCTGTATTGTATCCACTTTATTACTTTGTCCATTCCATTGTCATACCTACTACTTTGGTTTTTTTTATTAAACAGCCTCAACTTTCTGGAAATTTCCAATTGCAAGTGTATTCATGCTAACATTTCAATCTGTTCTAAAAACGAAATTTAAGTTACGTGGTCAAGAATTCCAAAGCTCTACAAATAAACTCATTTCTGTTATTTCCGGACCCAAGTAATCTGTGAGTAGAACGACGACACACGAAGGATCAGCACCTTTTCTTTAGTTTCAAGTTTCACCAACCTGGGGGCACACCAGAGGAGATGGTGGAGGACGTGAGCCACCCGCTCCCTTTTGCAGTGACAGCTGCCACCTCGATGGTGTAGGTGGTGAGGGACGACAGCCCCGTGATCTTGTACTCCAGAGTTGTGTTGGACAGTGTGCGGGCAAGGCGAGACTCATTCCTGCCATACACCTCCCAGGAGAGCTGGTACCCTGAGAAACAACCACACACAGCCCAGTCAGACAATAACCAGAGACTGGTCAATTCCTGTGTCTGCACGATTCCCTTGAGGTCAATGGTGGATCCTTGTTCCTCACTCCGTTTCATTGTGGTCACCTTTTAGAAGCAGGAAAAAAACTCCTTGAAGTAAATGTAAACTCAAACTGGCTAAAATACTCAAGTATTTTTCTAATATTGTTATTTCCAATAAACAATTGATGCAGGTTTCACAAGGGTTGTCACCTGCCCCTCAGATTGCAAATTTGGGAGGACATGAGATCTCAACAGACTATTTTTTCTGTGACATACAGTGCTTGCTACGAAATGGCCTGGAAGCTTGAGGGATAATATCACACGAGGATGGACTTCCACTCTGAGAATTCCATGAAACAAATAGGAAGAAACACTGGAAAATATAACATCTGCTTGCCAGCTGGAATATCTAATTAAAAATCCATATGTGCTTAGTAGGTCTACTCCCTTTCCAGGCTGAAGTAACTTCACTGCTGTATATCTAGAAATACTTAGAAATCTGACAATAACCATCAGGCAGGAACATTGTGGGAATCTTCCAGGAACTGAAAAACCTCTACTCCCCACCTCTTGTTCCTCACACAAATCCTTCAGCAGGGTGAATCATTATCTTTCCTTTAAAAACCATCATGGAGCCAATGCATTGTCCAAAGCTGCACTTGCCCTGACCTCTATATTATTCTTCTATCATAACCAGGCTTTCCTTTTTATCACTTTGATAACCACTTGCCTTCCAAGAACTTTTGAAACTTTCTACTGCCTGATTTGCTCATTTTTACCTCCAAATCTGCTTGTCCTCCTCCTGCCCAGTCCCACTTTATTCTCGTTTGAACCTATGTGAACCTTGCTGTGCCAGTCTCCAGAGAGCGTGTCTGAAAAGTTTGCTTGATTGCAGCTTTCTTTGTGATTTGACTCAGAGGGTGAAAAAAAAAATACACATAGCTCTTGAATGCCTGTGAAATTGAAGTGAGTGAAAAGGACTAACAGAAAGGAATCCCACTGAGTGAACCACGCACGAGGCAAACTGGCCAGAGAAACTCCCTACTGGGTTCCTGTTCCCATCATGTAAGATGAGGAATTCAGACCAGCTGGGGGGGCTTGAGGCTTTTTTTTTTCCCCCATTTTTTTAAAAAATAAAAATCATGACAAGCTGATTAACATATATGAATTGTCGTAGCAAAATCCCTTATGGTATTAATCAACAAGAAAACATCATCTCATGAGCTAAAAGCATGGTGAGACAAATATTTCTGTGAGAGTCTGAGAGGTGTGAGATGTTCCCCATCCTCTCTGTGAGCTGCCATCACTGACAGAGATTCATCTCATCCTGATTTTGCATGAAAATGGGCTCGGAGTGCTCACATAGTCACTAATTACTTTTCAGGTGAGGGGGCAGTGCTAAAGGGAGGTGGTGCTCCAGCAATTCCAGCTACACCACAAATGCTTCTCTGACCATGGACTACAGAGGGGAAGGGGAAGAACTGCTGAATGCTCATCTGGAACCAGTTTTAAACAAGTGTCTGAGTGGGAATTAATTAAGTCAGTAAATTACCGGTATCTTGGAAACACTGTGGTGTTTTTCTGCTCTCTGAAAAGGCTTAAGAATCATTTACCAGATCAGAGTTGAGGTAGCACAGGCAGGATTATAATCTGTAGGAAGATTTTTGACAAAATTTAAGGGCTCTATTGCCTGAATTAGTAGAGGATGAGCAGAAAGGTGGGGGATGACTTCCCCCTGTATTTGCTGCTCAGTGAAGAGGAATGAAGGAGTTGCAAACATAAGGACCATCACAAACACCCTTTTCTTTCAATAGCTGTGGGTGCAGTTTGTTCCAGACAATAAATACCCAGAGGAGGACAAGCAGGGACTTCTAATGCTCCCTCTGTCCATTTGTTGCTTACAGACAATAGAAAGTGTCATTCACCATGCACCAGGCAATCTTCAGTGATTGAGGTATCTTCTCTCCCATCTAGATAAGCTCAGGTTATATATCAAATGTTGGTGATTATTCTTTGGACATTTTATGCTTTCTCCCTTGTGCCCACTGGATGAGACCCAGCTTTCCCACCCATTAGGCACATAGTCTCTATGTATCTATTTTCTGAGAAAATGTTCACCAGGAAAAATACCCTGAGTTCATGAGTGAATTGAAGAAAAGGCAAACAGGCAGCATTTACTGTGGGACACTTCAGTCCTGAATGTATAGTTAAATTCTAGTCATACAAAAGGTGAGAACAGAAAATATGCACATACACAGGGAGCAGAGATGAAGCCAAATGCAATCGTGCATAACAAAAACAGATGAAAAAAAATGCTCAAGGAAAGGAACAACCACTGTACCCCTAAGCAACACTTAAGCCACACTGACTGACAGATGGGCAGAACTTTGGGACATGTGGGTGGTGAAAATACACTCCCTGTGTTACAGATGTGATCCCTGCCAGAAATGTGCACGGGGGAGAGGGGTTTTCCTCTGGTTCTGGTGTGAGTGAGAACAGGAAAGGTGCCCCAGAGCCTTCCCTCATGCTCTGGCACTCCACAAAATGCTGCCTAACAGGAACTAATGACCAGAGGAGTTTCAGAAATAATTTTCTGTTGATGTGGAGTAAATTCTCTACACGAGAGCAGTACACCCAATCACAAACTGTCCGTCTACATCCAGGCCCTCATAAATCAATGTTTACTGAGGGAACGAGGAAGATACTGAGATTTACAGCAAGAGTAATGGGCAATTTCCCAGCTCAGGTTGGCTGCTGGGCACCCCCTCTGTGCTTCCCTCCTCCCAGCGCTGGTGCAGGGAACAAAAAGGTCCAGTAAAGACATCAATAAGCAGAAATGATGAATAATTGCCTCCCTGAGCACTAAGATCTCCAAGCAGCCCTCTATAAACCTTTGAGGTGCTCAGGGCATGAACAATTTTCTTATTCTTCTATCCCAAATGCAATTTGCATCATTAAGGACATTTTTTTTTTCCTTATAGACTTTGCTGGGCATTTTCACTCTGGTGTTTTGTCATGAACAATAGAGCTTCTTTACTTAACTCTTTCTGAAACAATTTACCCCAAATACAAGACAGTCCACCATCGATCTCCACCAGGTTTCAGCCCATTCTGGGAGGCAGCAGGTTGTTTTTAGCAAAGCAATTCTGCAACACCAAGCGTGATGCTGCTCCCTGATGCTTAACAAGGATCAGTATTACATCATCTCAGATAGGCTTGGATGTAGGTACCTAAATTTAAGCACTCGGGCTTGAAAGGCTTTGGCCATCTTCACTGAATCAATACTGCTCTGCTTTCAGAAGTCATTAGTTTCTATTCTCAAACCACTTAAATCAGTGCATATTTCAGGAAGGTGACCGTGGTGTAAAGGCAGGAGATGATCTGCACAAGGACTTCACACACTGCAAACAGCACAGAACACACACACACACAAGTGGTGTGTGTTCCAGACACGTAGAGGAAGCACTGACAAGTACAAGTTGTGTCAAAATAATCAGACCTGTCAAAGTTAAAATGTTTCAGGAAATTAGACTGATATAACATTCCAATGGTCAAGGGTCAGAAAGTCTGATTTTTTTTTAACTCATAAAATGCATTTTTTTACAAACGATAATACAATTTTTTTAGAAAAATTAAACATTTCAATGTCAGTGCCCCCAACCCAATATATTTTGATCCATGTGAAATGATATTCTCCTTTCCCAACTATGCTTTTTTTCTCCAGTAATTTAAAATTTGAGAGCCTTCTTATGCTTCAAAACCTTGAAAGCCTTTGTTAAATGGAATGACCACCCTGTGCAGCTGTAATAATTTCCCATCTGAAAACAATATTGCCTCTGTTGATAAGAACTAGAGGTTTTCTCAAGTATTTATACCTTCCTTTATGAAAAATAATGAAGCTGGTGATGTTGTATCTACACTGGCATACAGTAAACAGATAAATAGCTTGTCAAATGGCAGAACTCATCAAAGAGAAACAAGAGAGTTCTGAACCCTTGTGATGGTTGATAACAGATTAAGTAATGACATGCAAATTCTGCCATGCAGTCCCACAGCCAGACCACTTGATCACAGATGAAGGACACTGCTGATTTCAGGCTTGGTCTTGATTGCAAACCTTAGAAATACCAATCCAGATTTTGCAGCTGTAAATTCCATGTAGGAACCCCCACAACCTTGGGGCAAAGGCCAAGCACAGTCTCACAAATTCCCAGGAATTCAGTAAGGCAGGTGGAGCTCACAGGAGATTTACAAAACCAGAACCCCTGTGGGGAGCTGATTTCTAACCTAAACTGCCTTTCCAGTGACCACAATCATAAGCTGCCAGTAACTGGACCCAAACCTTCTGTAATGTGCCCTGGTGACATCTCAATTACCCAAAAGAGGGACCAGGAAACCAGTGCCCACAGTAGCCAGTCCTCCCTAAATGTTCTATTACACAGTTTTTCACTGCAATGATATATTTATTCCACCTCACACATACTGAAAAAACCCCAAACAAAAGCAGAGGGAGCAGCTGATACCTGTGATGATGCCATTTTTCTCTACAGGTTCTTGCCAGCTGACCTTGAGTGAGGTGTCCAGAATCTCTGTGAAACTCAGGTGTCCCACTGCTCCTGGCTCTGGCAAATCAGAAAAGGAAAGCTGTTAATAGGGGAACCCCTCTTAATTGTGATCCAATTCACATGGCAAGGTTAGGGAGGAAGAAATACACCACAGAGCCAGGGCCAAGAGAAGCTGAAAACATCAGTGAGAGGGAAAATGCAAAATGGGAAGAAACACTCTGGCTACCACCACGTAAATTATTTCACCCAGTCATCATTCCAGCTGTGAAGAGTGGAAGCAGGAGACTTAACTACCTCAATCAAGCTGGCAATCCTGAAGGTTTGCCATTTTCCCTCAGTGATAGGTGTGTGCTGTTTACCTGTGTAGCTTACCTGGACCCAGGTCTGCAGCACCACCACAATCCCCTCACCTGGAAAGAATCTTCTCCCTATGCAAGGTCACAGCAAGGACAGTCACCAAGCCACTGCTTGGAGAGATTCTCTCAAAACAACTCTAAAAATGTCCAACATAATGGCAACTGTCTTCTGTAAAATGAATACAAGTGTGTGAAACTTTTAAAGGGTTTTTATGATGTAGCTCAAGAGCTCTTAAAAATTTCAGCTCCCCAGTGTGCAATGAAAGAGCATAAAATGGAATGACTGTCAAGAATATGCCATCCTCCCTCAATTTTGATCTTCAAGGAAGGCAACCTGACTGATTTTTGATCCAAATGCTGTTCTGTCCTCAATCGATGTACTGGAAAAAGGAGGTTTTGTTCACTTTATATTCACTGTGCTTCTGTCATTGGATCCCTGCCCAAGTATCCTCCAGCTCCACTGACATCAGTTGGCAGTTTCTCATCTGCAATTTCATATTTTGTTTCCTCTTCAGTTTAGTCCAGCCTCTCATTCCCCTCCAGCTATGACAAAAAAAGCCCAAACCCTGCCAGTAGGTCAGATACAACCCCATTTGCAATTCTGCAATCCTAGTGAGGAGAATTTCCAAATCTGCTCTGAGATACCCAGCAGTCAAAGCACCACAGAAGAACTGCTGATCCTGTAGTGATCTCAGGAATACCCAACAAGAGCACAGCAATTATGCACTACTTGGGACATGGATCTGCAGACATGGAAACCCCATTCTCACAAAGCCTTACAATTAGTCCCTGCTGCCCAATTTTAATGTCATCATGAAATACAGGTGCAGGTGACTCCAAGCCAGGACACGATGCTTCTGACTGAATGTCACATTTTATTTGACCTACAGTTCATCAGCAAACAGATCTGTTTGCACAAGTTTTTACTAAAGGATTGCTTAACTTTGCTATATAGACAGAAAATTATCACCTGTAAACATGAATGACAGCCCTTTCAAATGTTTCTTCCCACTACATAAATCCTGAAGCAACTTAGGTTCAACAAGTTCTCCACAAGGATGGATTATACCACCCTCCACATAACTTCTCAGTCACTCTGAAAACAGAGGGAAGCAATTCTGAAGGATTAAAAAATAAATTAATTACATAAATCCTGCTCATCTCCACTGCTGAGGCTCCCTGCAGCATACAGCTGTATACATCAAGAAATGCTCCAAATTATTTACAAAATGCAGGTCTGGTTTTCCCACGTTTTATGTTCCCTGATAAAATTTTCTTGTGTTTAAAACGGCACATGATCTCAACATTTCCCTTAGGTAGTATCAATGTCTTGGCTCTGCCCCTTCTCCCACTTTATGGAAAGTCTTTAAGGCTCATTTCTGCAGCCTTTCCTCCAGCAGAAATATTAATAGTCTCTCCTCTTCCCAGCTGATTAATTTTTGCAAAATCTTGGGAGTCTTTTATCTTTGGTTTCTTACTCTTCACTGAAATTAGCTACAGGGGTCGACTGTCTTTGGAGGGAGAAAACAGATGAACCCAAGAAAGACAGTGAAACACATTTACAACCTATAATTTCCTAAAGCTTATGTTTCTTAGGAAAACAGGCAAAAAAGTTGATACTGCACACAGAAACCTAATGCATGTTTCTCTTACCTTTTGCTTTAACCCCAGACAAACATGTCTGAGTTCACATTAGTGGCTCACACAGATTTCTGGTTGTTAAATTTCTGTCTCTGGTTTAAGTCTACAACCTGCTCTGGGGACACAGTTCTAGCACACAGAGGAGACTCACCACAACAGGAAAATCCATGGGAAAGTAATTTTCTCCATGTTCTTTCAAGAGTATCTCATGAAAAATTGGATTAGCACTTTGAGCCTTGCTTCTGTGAATGTTAATGACAATGGAACTTTTCTTTACGGGAACACCAACCAACCTAAAAGATCCCTATTAAGGCAGAGCAGTATTTCTAAAAACAATATCTTAATGGATGTATTAGACACTTTTTATTCTGATTTGAATCTGTAAAAGTGCAGCAGTGTTTATGATGCTCCGATACAGGGAGATATCACAGCACTGGCCAGAGCCAAGATCACGGTGGACACAGTGAACTTGAGGCCTCTGCAGTTTAGTCTTTATCTGAATCAGACACACACAAGACTTGTTAGTCCCAAATATGTCTTGAGCAAACACTTCTGAGGGGCCACAGAGGCCAAACCATTTTCTGATGCAGGAAACAATTTATATGCTAAACTATCCAGCTCATTTTACTTCATACTGCCTCCAGTTTTTCAGAATAAAAGATACTGCCTTGTTATGATCCTGGCTCTTTTACACAAATGCTTGCAATATAATACAGAAACAGATATTTTCAATATCTTGAACAACAGAAGGAAACAATTGTAAATTAATCATTGACCTTCACAGGAAGTTCCAGTCCTCAGTTCCTAAGAAGATCAATTCATATTTATTTGGGTGCCTGAACATGGATTTAAGAGCATAAAGATTCACAGACATAATGCATTGTGTCTTGGCTGAACCAGACTGCAAAGTTCTCACCTTCTGATCAGTGTAAAAACACTCACCCGGGTTCAGTCCACAACGCAAAAGAATAAAAAAATTAAATATTTGCTGCAAGCTAAAAGAACACACATGGAAAACTGGCTGAGGTCACCATCCGAAAGGTGACTTGATAGTGCAGCTGAGGACAAATTTTACATGCAGAGATTTAAGTATTCCGGCTTTTTTTACCCAGCCAACCCAAAGCTGAGTGCTGAGGGGTTTTTGGGAGTGCTGAGGGTTTTTTGGGAGTGCTGAGGGTTTTTTGGGAGTGCTGGTTGACACTCACTGTCTTCCAGGGTTCTCAGGAGCTGGGGGGTGCTGCGGGGACCGTCCCCTGGGGTGGTGAAGCACAGAACTGAGGTGTAGTAAGTGGTGTATTTCCTCAGGTTGGTGATGCAGCCACTGTGAACCCCATGGAAATCCGGAGCGATGGTGACCACAGTCACACTCTCTGGAGCATCCACTGGCCAAGCTAAAAGCTGGAAAATTTAAACAGGGATGAGCTCTCATTAGAAGTTGTGTCTATTTAGAATCAAAGCGTGGTTGGCTGCCAAACCCATCTTAATCTGATTGTAAAGAACCAAGCAATGCTGTTAAACTACTGTCAGCTCTGATGCTGAACAGATGGATGTAGCAGTGATACTGCAGGGATGTGTGTAACACTCACTGGTGATGGGGGATCCACCAATATTGCAATTCTCAGGGTCTGCTACTGAACAATGCCAAAGTTATTCCACATTATTATTCATATGACATCAGCCTTTCATCAGCCTGGCCAATCTCTGCTGCTGAGAGGCAGCTGGAGGAAGAAAAGCACTTTCAGTGATACTCTGATATAATTGTTTTATCTTATTTTGGGGTTCTTTTAAACATTCCACTGTCTGGGGAGGTTAGGGGTCACACAGGGGACACACACATCCTCCTTCCCCTCCCAGAGCCCCCCCAGCACCCCCTGAGCAGCTCTGCCCAACAGGCTGAGAGCATTACAGTGTTCAGTGGGCTGGGGACACCCACACTGGGAATGATTCAAGTGGTTCTGGAGCTACAGAAAGAATCAAAAATGGTTGTAAAGATGATTACTACGATTTCCAACACCTGAGTCCCAAAAGTTAGATTCCTGAAGACATTTTCATGCATTTAAAATAGGGTGCTTGTCAGATGAGCTCAGTTCTTCCAGGTTTCATTCATCTCAGTGGATGTTCTGGGTGATCAATATCTCTGAGAGTGCAATACCTTATGTGTAGGTACCTAAATGAGGACTTGAAAAATTCATTTTTGGCAAATGACTTCGAAAATTCAAAACAATTTTTGAAATTGCCTTAAAGGCTTAGGGGTCTAAAGCTTGAAAGTGCTCATGAAATTTTTATTTTGTCCAAAAATCCTTATCATGTGGCTTATAAAACACGTTAAAATTCTAGGCCTGACTCAGTATCTGTGTAAATCCTGCGACTTGTATTGATTTCAGACTCATAAACATGAATAGATACCTGAAATTAATGAGCCATATTTGACACATTTAGCCAATGTCTAGTCTCTGATAATCAGAAAGCACAGTTAGTGGACTATAAGGAGTAATTTTGCTAGAAATATTTCATATTTGAGAAGGTGTACTTTACAACTTATTGAAATGCAAATAAATTCCAAAGAAAAGATAAAAATGGAAAATGGTTGAAGAGGATAGTAAATTTTATTTTCTTTTCTAAATCACCTCTGTGGATTACAATTGGCATTTATAACTTTAGAGGACTGAACTCTTTTTTTGAGTGCATTTCATTGAATGTTCATCAGGAAACATGTGCAGAAAATACAGGTGAGTGATTTTTGTCTGTTAGAGGAAAAAATGGGTTTAAACCTTAAGAAAGGCAGAGTCTTAGTTTTGCCTAATAGTAATTTATAAATCATACACAAAACCAGGCTATAGAAGTAAGTGACAGAAATGTTCTCACAGTCTTTGTGCTGCAATTCACAATCCCTGTGAGAAACAGGAATGGCAAAGCTGTGGCAATCTACTATAATCAAAGAAATCTGAAGAAATAGAAATTTTGATAATTTCAAAAGTTTTCTTTGGCCACTGACAGATACAATTTATGATTTCAGTTATTTTATACCATTGCTCAAGAAATGGAAACATAAATTAGAGGCAGCTATGCAATGAGATGAAGGATCATTAGACTGAAACGCTGAACACAACAGAGAATGAAGATCTGAAATAAGATTTTTGCAAATCTGGGCTCACCACAGTTGGAATTGCACCAGAAAATTATATTGCACTGCAGTCCACTGAACACCCAAAGTGCTTTTATTCTCCAGAGTTTGGAGAGAAGCCAAGTACTGCTCCTATATTGAGGTTTCAGGATATTGTCCTGCAGCCCTGTCAGCCACTGAGCCTTGAGAGCTGATTCTATCTCTGGGAAAAGCAAACATACACATCTACACTTATTTAGTTCTTCAGCAGTGGGATTGTGAAACCACTCCTGGTCTTTATGGGAAATATATAGGTGTAGACAAAAATACTGAAACTCCCATGCATGTGTCTGTCTGTTTCAGTTTCTCCATCACTTTGAGACATTCCTGGAGAAGGATCAAGTCTTGTGAAACATCTCAAATCCACATACGGTCCCTTAAAATTCACAGCTCATCTCCTGAACTACACATCCTTCTCAGCCCACTCAACATTCCTTCACCTAAACCAACCTTCCCCTCCTTGCCCATAAACCATACCTATTTCCCCTTTTCCTACAATATTCCTCTTTGTCCTTTCCATGAGTATTTTTAAACCCTTAATTTCTTATGCCCTGACTGCCGAACCATTGAAGGAGTTTCTATCAAGGAGTCCTTCCAGAGAGGCAGGAATAAACCAACCACTCCAGCTGCCTCCTCAGCACACACTCCACTGGCCAGAGGAGCAGTGAGGGCTCAATTGAGCACTTTCTACTCTGTGTGCTGTAAGAGGTGTTGCTGGTTGCCCCACCAACAGGGGCTCACCATGATAACCCCGTGTCATCAAGCTTGACTAATAAATTTTACATTCTTGTATCACAGTGGGAAAGTTAAGACAAATGCTTAGTGTCACGTCTTGGGGCCTGGTGAAATGAATGGGAATTTTGCATTAGCCTAAATAGAAATTTTAAGATTCAGTGGCAAAATGACACGTCCCCTGTAGTGACTTTCTAAAGTGACATTGAACTGTTTTTGGCTTTGGAAACTCTCCAGGAAAATGACAAAGGTATTAGGACTTCCAGCCTATGACACGTTCCCTTTCCAGAACTTACGTAAATTGCAAATAGTAGAATCAGGGAATAGTTTGGGTTGGAAGGGACTTTAAAGATCATCCAGTTGCACTCCCCTGCCATGGACAGGCACACCTTCCACTAGCCCAGCTGGCTCACCAACCCATTAAGCTCAACAACTGCTCACTCCTCTCTTTGTTTTACCTGTGTAAGATATCCCTGAAGGCATACAGTCCCTTTGGAGATTCAAAGATTACCAGCTCTAAGGACTCTTTTATACCAGGACTGTCACAGCCAACACTGAAGTCACAGAAACCTGTTTCTCTTTACCTTGTATCCTTGGTTAATGCCATTGATGAACTGTTGGGGTGGAGGGTTCCACAGGAACTGGATGGTCGTGGAGTTCACGGCTTCGACTTGCACGTTCTGGGGTGGAGCTGTGGGCACTGCTCCCAAATAAAACACAGTGGAGGAGGGAGGGGGGACAAAAGAGAAAAATGAACACAGAACCCAACGACTGTCACCCGCGAGTCACGGAGTAATAACAACCTTGAGAGAAGGATGCACTTGTTGTGAAACAGCAGTGCTTGGGAAAGCAGGGTAATGGGCTTAATTTCTCATTCTGTACTGGAGATTCTTTCAAGGGGAGGAAGAGGAGAAATGGTTTCTGCAGCTTATTATTCTGCAGATGAGTTTCTCAGGAAGACTTGAGACAGAAGCTGGGGAACGATAGGTGAACACAGCTCTTTCAGTTCTCCATGACTGCACAGAGAATGAACAGTTTCCTAAAGAAACTTCTTGAGCCTTTAAATACCACTCAATTCCCCAGATCAGACAAGAAAACACTGAGCTCGCACAATTAAGGTTCTAATTGTGAATTATAATCTGGCAACAGCATCTGTTTATTATTTACTGCTGCTTAAAGAATTAGGACCAGTCATATCACATGCAATAAAGATTTTTCTTGGGAACTGGGAGATGTTCTCATTTTATCTTGATATGATATGCATTCATGTATATTGAATTGATTATATACATTCTGAGCCAATACATCCTCTAATCTACTAAAAATTGCATAAACATTTTATGCCAAGGATTTAATTAGACAGATGTTTTCTCAATACAAAAGAAAGCATGGAACATAAAGGCATCCTGCCTTCAGACAACCAAAAATAGCACTTAAATATTTTGCTATTTAATATAATGTCTCCTTCCAGGCAATTCCTTCAACTTACTGCTTTAAGATGTCATTTCTATAGTTCTCAGTGGAAAGAGTATTAATAGACAGGTCTATTTTTCTGAAATTATCAGGCTTATAGTAAGTTTAAGAAGAAAACTATTTGAGTAAAAGAAAATGGACTAAGACACTTTAAATCCTATAAAATAAGTTTAATAATGCTTCAAAAATATTACTATTGACAGCCACGTGCATTTGTATTCTATGAACAAGGAACTATCCACAAGTGGTTTTGAAGCCTGGAAGGCTTTGTTCCTTCTGCTTCCAAGGGAAAATTTCCACTAAAGCCCAATGATCTGTGCTTCTAAAGAGTATCCACAATTCCCACTGAGAAAGGGTGGTTTGCTCCATACTTTGCAGAAACAGGTCACGAAGTTTAAAAACTTCAAACTACTTTTGGAAGATGAGTCTTTGGGTGGAGAAGAAATTGAGAAAATTAGTTGAAAAATGCAATACTGCCCCTTTTCCCACCAAACCCTATTTGTGTTTGGAAGAGACATAAAGGGGCATTATTCTTAACTGGGGTACACTGGAACCAACAGAGTTAGGACAGTGCACATTTACCAGAGATATCCACAAACTAGAAATAGCTGCACACAAAAATGGAGAAATCCTCAAAGATGTCAGCTTTGAAAGGACAAGAACATCCACTTTCATGCCCTCTGTCACTTAAACTCCCTTAAAACTAAACCAGAGCTCAACAATTAAGCTCTGAACATTTTTTTAACCTCGGTAGCTGTGTATTAGTCAGAACTTTGCTGCCCTAATTTAAAACCTCATGTCACAATTTATGAACTATGCATAATTATTGAGTTCTGAAACCAGAGTTTATCTGATAGTCCTCTAAATTTTCATTAAAATCCAGGCCCTACTTCCTGCCATGTGTCATAATTCCTTGTGTGCTTTTGGAAGGTTATACTATTATCTGGATGACCTGTAGACATCATAAAGTTTTTGTAGTTAAGAGATTCACCAAATCATCCTGAGATACAGTCATAAATATTAAAGTCATTCTACAGTCATAATGAGTTGCTTTGGCTACAGTTCCCTACTAAATGCATTTTTTCTTATTCATGTTCTTTGATGAAACTGTTTATTATGAAAGCCACAAGACATATTTG
The DNA here is from genome assembly GCA_013390005.1 of Calyptomena viridis. Lineage (NCBI taxonomy): Eukaryota > Metazoa > Chordata > Aves > Passeriformes > Eurylaimidae > Calyptomena > Calyptomena viridis. The sequence continues at coordinate 322,240 of WEIV01027835.1, read as the reverse complement.
AATTTGCTTCCTTGTTCAATACTTCATATAATTAATGGTTAACATGCATAAATTTTTTTTAAAAATCAAAATTCTTACTTTCCTGAATATTTGCATATTCAGATATTATAACTGCCAGAGATCTGTTACTGTGCAGAATAAAATTGTATTACAAGCTTTCATGTTGGTTTGTTATCAGAAAGTCACCAGGACATCACTGATAGATCCACCTCCTCCTGTCAGGAAGGCTAAATCAGCTGAGCATCATCCCCTCCACTCACTCCTCTTCCTTCTGATGAGCTGCTACATTACAACTCTGTTTATGTAGAACCAGAGAATCATTTCAGTTGGAAAAGATCTCTCAGAGCATTGAGTCCAACCATTCCCCCAGCACTGCCAAGGCCACCACTAAACCATGTCCCCAAGTGCCACATCTACACATCTCTTCAATCCCCGCAGGGGTGGTGGCTCCATCCCTGCCCTGTGCAGCCTGTGCCAGTGCTGGAGAACCCTTTTGGTGAAGAAATCTTTCCTAATATCCAATGTAAACCTCCCCTGGTGCAACTTGAGGCCATTTCTTCTTGTGCTGTTGCTTGTTACTTAGGGGAAGAGACCAACCCTCACCTGTCTCCACCCTCCTGCCAGGTAGTTGTAGAGAGGGCTAATTCCCTTTAGGGGAGGAGCCCATGGATGCTGTACAATGAAGAGCAAGTTTCCAATTATTTCAGCATCACAAGGATTTTATTCTAATGGTCTCATGAGTCTTTTAGATACAATCCAAAATACTGCAATTTTTTTAAGAGAGGAAAAACCTCTTCAAGTTTTCATTTGTGGTCCTTACAGCCCTCAAAAAAACTCAGGCTAGCACATGAAAATAGGTTTACTATAGTTTGTGAAATGTGGATATTCAAATGCATTAGTTATTTCTTTTAAAAAGGGAGATATTTTTTGGTCATTAGGAGATAATTTCTGAAACAAGAATATATGATCATAGCAGAAAAAGTACCTGATACAATATGGAAAATGATAAAAATTATGAACAGAGAACATAAAACCTTCAGAATGTTGGAAATCGTGATTTATATCACAATTCCTCTTTGGACATCTTTATTGAAAAATCAACATTTGCATCCCAATTAATGCATTTAAAGGATGGAAAGAATATAGTCCATCTGAAATGCATAAGCTTAATTACACTGCAGAAGACATAATGTAACACATTTTTATATTTCTAATCAGTAAAATATTGGCATTATAATCTCAAATTTACTTCAAAGTGGCAGTGTAAAATTCTCCTTTTATGTCCTGATATTAAAGACTTCCTTGGGCATCTGAACAGTTTTGCATTTAAAAAAGAAAAGAAGTTTGATAGAAACTAAATCAGAATTGACCTTCTGGTCACTTCAAAACTCAAATACTTTTCCAAGATCATGGATAGTAACTTACTGGAGCTGTGACTGTCAATATAAAGGATTTTCTAATTTAGTGGTGGATATCTATCCTCTTCCTACAAGTTTGTTGTCAGGCTGTATAGAAGCTGCCAATGTCAAATAAGTGTTTCAAGATTAATCCCCAAGTATTTACACTCCCAATTTTTAAACCTGTACTTCATCATGCTTCCAAGTATTCCAAAGGCATCTCAAAGTGGAGACTCATTTGGGAATTGCAGATCAAATTGGTCAGACAAACCCAAACTATTACTTTCCTCTCGATAAAGTTCATGTGGTTGGAAATGTACTGAGAGCCCCCGGGACTGTGGGTTAATGTACAGCATTCCAAGAAGAAAAGGTCATGGAAGCACTATAGATAAAAACCATTAAAAGGGTTTTGCTGACAAGATAATTGAGAGGAGAGAAGGCACTGGGGTTAAGCATGTGTACATGTAATTATTCTGTCTCTATGTGCACACAGCATGTAAATCCTGCTGACTCTGACAGCTGGACTCCTGGTCCTCAATACAGACCTTCAACAGAGGCTTGGAGAAAAGTCTCCTGCTCCTCTGGAGCTCCTGACCTTTGAGGTGGCACCTTCCCTGTGCCAGGCAAGGCTGGGGGAACTGCAGGTTTTCCTCTCCCTGAGGATTTTGTTGTTCCTTTACTGCAGCAGCTCGAGGTGCTGAGCTGCACATCTCGGGGGGGATGTGGAGGGGTGTAATTCCTCCTGTGAGGGCTGTTCCCTCTGCTCCCAGCTGGCAGTCTGGGCTCTGCTCTGAACTCCAGTGGCTGCATAGGAGAAGAGGTGTCTGTCATTCTACACATTTGAAAATGTGAGTCTGAGATTCAGTAGTGTGAGATTTGGCACCAACTCTTTGATGAGTTCTGCTTCTGGCAGCTGGGAAATGCCTCCTTCCTTTCTTTCCTGTCTCTCACATGAACAAGACTTAATTTCTTTATTAAGAGATAGGGGCCAGGGGCCCCCACTAAGACAACTGTTAATTTCATCACCTTGTGAAATATTAAAAGAAAAATACATATAAAGACAGTAGATGGCAAATGACACCTAACAGCAATAAAAATCCAACCTGCCCCTGCACAGCAGCAGCTGGACCCAAAACACCCATGGATGCTCCAAGGCTATTGGGAGGTTCTCCAAAGGAAGTGAATGAGGATCTTTAAGATGTTTTAGCCAAGAGAGCCCCAAGGGAAAGCTAATGGAAGTATCTTTTTACTGAGATAAAACTGAATGGTTGCAGAGGACACACTGCATTTAGAGATTCCTTTTTCAAGATTATTCCCTACATAGGGCAGGAAGCTTTCAATGAACCAGGTTTTCTCGGGCTTTTCTGCCTCAGTCATATAAATTTCTCTGACTCATCTCCCATTTCCTGAGTGAGAAACCATTTTGGGCCCAGCTGAACAGACTCATCCTGATTTTATCCTTCTCTCCACACCATCAAGACTCATTAATGTGGTGACTCTCCCACTCCTTTAATTCAGGAAGGGCCTTTTGCTCAGACTTTGCTGGCCTGGCGAGGTGTCCATGCACAGCACAGAAAGGAAAATAAAACAACATCAAATTACATGTTGAAATCCAGGAAATAAGACTGTCTTTTGGGATATGCATCAAAAGAAAGACATGACACCTATAGGACAAACAGAAATGGGTTAATATCAATGCAAAGAGGTTAATGGGAGTGATGTCTACTTGTAAACCTTGCCCTGCCTAAATCTAAGGCACAGTGGGAGTTCTTCAAAGAGAATGATGTTCAGAGATATTCACACTAGTGAGATGAAAGGGACAGACCCAAAGCAAAGGATGGAAGCTACTGTTTTCTCAAATCAACCTGGAAAAAGGTAAACATGTCCAATAGTACAAAGGGACAACGTAGTCACCACAGAAAGATGTTTATTTCTCTCACAAAGCTATTCTTACATGAAAAAGCATTGAGAAACCTCAGTTCTTCATATGGCAATCAAAAGTCCTGCAGGACACTGTTTCAATAAGTAAAACTGCCCTATGCAGAAGGCTGGCACAAATCCCTGTGAAAAGTAACATCAAAGTAAAGAACAGCTGGAGAAACTCTGATGAAGAAAGACCTATATATACACAGCATCAAAGGATTAGGCTGAATATCACTCTGAAAAGACTTTCAAGATTTTAGAGACAGTCAACCTGTCTGACCCCAGTGCTTGGATGTTCAGTGCTTTGCCAGTAAGTCTTTCTGACATTTTATCTGACATTATGTGCCAGTTTCCTGCACGTTTAGATCTCTCAGTATCTTGTGAGTTTGGCTGCATTCTAGAGGTTGGTGATTTTCAAAGAGCTCTGAGTAGCTGATTAGTTTTCAGTGGCTAAAGCAATGCCAGAGGACTAATAAGGGATTAATAGACTAGCTGCTGGTATAAATCCACAGCTTATATGGCCAGTCAATATTCCCTATGACAAAGATGCCAATATGCTGATGTGCTCCTGCCAATGGGTTGAGCTGCTCCCGAGGTTCATTTCCTCCCAGGGCTTGACTGCAGAGCACACTTGATTAGTATGAGGTGTTGCAGGTATTTTTCATCTGCAGACAGACAGGTTGTTGCCAGCAGAGCTCCCATCATTTAATGCATGTCAGAACAGAGGCAGTGGTGGTGGTAGAAGAGGGGGATGGATGGGAGTGTGTGTCTTTGACATTTATCTCTGCTCGTATTAAAATCAGAATATGATTTACAAGGCAGTTTTACACATGGCTTTTTCTTCCTCCTGCTGGTTTGGTTTAGGAAGGACACTGTGGAGCAAGAAACAGTCACTGGCTTTTCCTGTCTTTTCCCAACTTCGATAAACATGAAGGAGCAGAGTTTCAGACAGTAGCATATTACACATGGAGACTTGATATTAATCCAGTTTCAAATGATCCTGATACCAACCAGTCTCCCTTTTCAGCTCTAGATGTATGAAGGCTTCAAACTCTTTTTAGAACAGGCCATATGCCTTTTGTGAACCCAGCAAGGCATTCATTAGGAGATGGCAGCATCCATGAAGTAGTTATTTACAGCTATCAGCAAATATTGATATCAAATAAATCAGAAATACCCAGTTTTTCTTCTGTGTCTACCCAGCATTGAGCATTCAGGAACTACACAAACAGGCCACTGCAGGTTGGCCTGCAGTCTAAACACCCTTCCTGATTAATATGAATGCAGGACTGACTAAACCCAATTTATAACAAGAGGATTTATATTCTTATAAATGACAACAGACATCCAATCAATAAAGGATGATAATAACAGCACATAATATCAAGGGAAATTAGAGTCAATTACAGGTTTTAAGAAAAAAGAGTGTGAAGTCCAAACCTGGGCCTTAATGGATGGAAGGTTAAGGTGCTATGATAGCTTAAAATGGGCAAATAAACAAAGTAATGAATTACAAGCATATTCACAAAAGAGATTCAAATTCTGTGTGCAAACCAATTCTCTGCAGAGATCGGGTCTTTAGTGGGATAGAAAACATTAATCCTGGCTGCAAGGAGAAGACTTTAAGAAAAACATTTCAAGGTCTGCTATAAATACTTCTAGAATGAGGTTGAGTGTGTTGGGGCTCCTCTAAACTATGAGACTCTACATGGCCTAAGAAAAAATACAGATAGTTCTTTCTTTAATTGTTGTGGTTAATTAGTGTTGCATACGAATAATCTTTTCTTAAAGATCTTCCTACACCTCAAACTGTATCTAATCACGTTACAAAGTACTCCTAGCAACAATTAACAAACAACTACATATTTTTCACTGATTGAAAATCAACTGATGTACTATAAATCTGCAAGTTTTTAAAACAGTGTAATTGCTTTATGACCAATGAAGTAGAGCCCATGTACTGTCCTGTGCTCAGCACCCAGCACAACCCTGCAATTATGGGAATATATGAAAGCTTTAAGGGCCTGGTACTTAATTATCCTACGGATTTTTATACCAATCTAGAGGTGTAAACATGCCTTACACTGGTTGTAAAAAGTAATTACATATCCTTTTGTTGATGTAATTTATACTCTTCTTAAAGCACTTAGAAAGGTGTGGAGGAGCTGTAGCATAAAAATCAGGGCTTTAAATATCATTTTATCTTCCTCTTTGCAAATGTCTGCACCACTCCTGAAATGCTTCAGAACACTTTCTCCACAGGCTGTATTTCTCTCCCTATAATTCCCTTACAATGTATTCCATATTTCTAAAACAAGGTATTCTGTGATTATCAGAACTAACACAGCTGGTTTGCTCTGCCTTTGTCTCCTACATTGCATATGCAGCATATTGCATATCTTGGCCATGATAAACCCAATTCCCTGCCATATTTTCTCTAACTCTCCTGGCAGAGTAACCTCAGCCCCTGCCTGTCACAGGTCCCACAAATCCATTCCCCAGGACCCCAGCTCCAGTCAGCATTTCTATTTATTACTTATGCTGCAGCTGACTCTGACCTGCAAGTCTGGCAACGTGTCATCACGAGGGTCAACAAAACCAGATAATTTTGGAATTCACTCACAGCTTTTTCTGCAACAGAGAGAGTAGCAGAGACTTGTCTCTGCTCAGGCATTTGAAATTCACAGGTGTTTCCTCCTCCAAGCTATCAAATATGACTGAAATGACCATTCATTTCATAAATTCTTAAGTGGCACTACCAGACAACACATCTCCTAAGGAAACTGTGCCATGAGCTGGAATTCTAGAGGAGATACTGGTGCAGTTTGCTCACCTCCCTGTAAAGTGTACTCTGTCACAGGTCTGCTGAAGGCTCCCAGCCCAGCTCCGTTGTAAGATGCCACCTGGATTTCATACTGGGTCCAAATGATAAGGTCTTTCACTAAGCAGTAGTTAATTTCTGCACTGGTGATGTTCTTATACTGGTATTCTCCAGGGAGGCCGGCCAGGCGATACCTACCATATGGGGAGAAAAATTAGCTAGTTAATTGGATGGTATCAATTAAAGCAAATATCCTGACTGGCAAAATAGCTCCCTTTGTGAAAGAGGCAATATGCAAAGTTTTACAGCAGAATTATACAAAGAATAATGAAAAATAATAAGAAAGAACAGAGTAACTTCTGATAAGACCATATCGTGTTTGACTGCTATAGTATTTATAATCTGATCTCACTTAGATTACAGGCTCAGGGCTAAACAAAACGGGTATTTTATCCTGTTTTATGGCTGCAGAAAAATTACAGCTTTTTAAATGTGGCTTGTCTAGTAAAAGCTGTGATTTAGTACAAAAAATAGCCCAGATGTGATTTTTATCAGAGTGCTGCTGTAAATCAGCTCGAGAAACATTTTTTTCCCCCTCTCCTCTGAAATCTAAAAAGGAAGAGCTCAGAGGGCTCTGACCTTCTGGAATCTCAGGCATTGGCATCTCTGGCTTCCACCAGGATTTACTTCACAGAATGGTTATAATAAGGATGGAATACAGTTGAGACTGAAGGGCTGGGTAAGCATTGGAATCCCAGGAGAAGGGCTGTGCCAAACATGGGTGGATGGCAAACATCCTGACAACCTTTCTGCAGAGACATGAGAAGCTGAAACACCAAATATATTTTCCCATGTAAAAATTCCAGAAAACAAAGCCCCTTTGATGTGTCTCTTCAGGCCAAGAAACTATAGAGGAGAATTAAATTACAGAAAACAAACAAACCCTGCAAATCTGTGAATGTGAATAATACTGTTTGTTTTCCTTCCTTTAGGAAAGTGGTACAGTGGATGCTTACAATATGGTAATTCACAAAAAAATCAGAAAAACAGAGGCCAAATAAGGGACACAAGGCATTACTATTCCATGAAAAAGACAAATATGGAAACATTTGTACTTTTATTCACCGCACAACTTTCACACACCCTTATTCATCCTTTGCTTCACTGCAGTCACCAAAAGCTTATTGACACAGAACAATTTCAGTGACATTTTACAGCCAGATTTTATATTCCTCTACGTTAAACTGGTGCAGTTTACAACTAGACAACTTCATGTATTTCAGCCATAGATTTTCGTTCTTAAGTCTTCCTATAAAGAGATCAGTTCTTGATCACTGACAACACCTCTATTTTCTGCTGAGGAGCTGCTTCCTGACCATATTTTAGCACATTTAATATTTGTAATGCTACACTGGTGTGATTCCATTTATGAATACAAATGGAAATACGAAAATATCAGCCCTCAGTTGAGTTTATTGAATGTCTTGCACTTTTTCTACTCTATACAGTATCACTCTTTGTCTCTCTTTTGCTTCCTGGGTGGGGTTTATGCTCCCTGGCAAAATCAGCTCTTAGAGCAGCAATGTTTTGCCTCATACCTGGCAGACAAGGTGTAGAGTGCCCCTGTGATTTAATCTGTTGTGCTGTTAGCATGGCAGACCTTGAAATGCAATAGTGGCAGTGAGAAAAAGGGCAGAGGAAGGAGGCCAGTTCAGAAATGTCATGTCTTCATGATTTTTCTCACCGTGGATTTTGATGTATACTCCACATGACTTGTGCACTGCACCTTCACTTTTAAAGATCAGGTGTTCCATCAGTTTAGTGTCTTGCATGTCTTGAGCTTTGGGTCTCTGGGGTGCATGGTGCTTTTTATTCTGCTATACCCTAATTCTACAGAAATCAGTGCAGAAAGCCTTTCCTTCAGTGCATATTGCTGTGACCACACAACTTGACTTGGAAGAACAGCCTGGTTTATTACCTGGGACAGTTGTGCTTTTATGTGATAATCTCCAATTCCTGTTGAATAAATGCTTTCTCTGCTCTGTAGTCAAGCCAAAGCATGTCTTGACTGTAGACATCAAAAATGTTCACAGTTTGAGCATAATGAATATGATCACTATTAAAATGGGAAGAGATGTTATGGCAAGGACAAGGATCAATTACACTGATAGATGATGTGGAAAATACTAAAGTTAAACATTATTGAAAATGCTATATGGAGAAAACAGCACACACTGCCAGAAGTAGGAGGCTATGGGATTGGTTTTTAAAGGACTTAATGCTGAGACTGGGAAAGACTCTTTGGGAATACCTAAGGAATTGATCCTACCATTGAGGAGACCAGTTTGAAGGAAAGAAAACTTGTACCCTGCTCAGATGGGTACCCAAGGCTCAGGACAAGGTTCCACCTACAGGTAACAGTTAAACCACCTTTCCCCATCTGTCACTGATGGCTGGCACAGCTTTGAAACTGAGTCCAGCTCTAAAAAACTGCACAAACAGGTTCTTGCACAATTGGTCAACACCATTACTGGGTCTGTGCAGGTGACAGGGAGATTAACAGACCTCAACTCTGCCTGCAGAGAAAAGGAACTTTCCAGCACAGTTTTGGGAGCTCCCCAACACTCTTAACATCACAAAAGCCTTCCCATCCATGCCAGCAAAAGTAGGAGCCCAGCATGGACAGGATGTTGGCATTTAAACTGTAGCATTTAGTTATCTTTTCCAGTTCTGCAGGACACTGTATTAAAAATGTCAGCAGCCTGCCCAGAGGAGGCTGTAACCATCCCTTGGAAATATGGCAGTGGCTGGGAGTTTCCCACAAAAACTCTAATTTAGATAATGTGTCCCTCACTAGAGGTGTGGCCCTAGCTGGCTGCTACCACTGCAGGACATGTAGGATGCCAAATGAGCAGTAAACTGTGGTTGAATTGGGTAGGAATGAATACTGAGCCTCAAAAAATTACAGAAAAATTACAGAAGGGAAATGCTCTGCTAAGTCTCTCCGAGTGGCAACACCCTTTCCAATAAAATGAATCCTGTGCAAGCAGAAAGGCTGGGTGTATTCAGGATTTCCAGTTACGTGCTTGAATGTGTTTCTCATCAATAAATAGCAATGGGGCTGAAAGAATCTTACTCAACTGGCTGATTTTCAAAACCAAATCAAAGGTCTGCCATGAAGCATCTGACCTGTCATTCCCTCTCTCCATTTTGTTTGGCACAAACCTGAAGTTTATTGATTCTTTTGTTGCTCCTCCATAGGGCAGGAGCCCTGTTGTGTCTTTGATAAATTTAATTAACCTTTCGAGTAGGAAGCTGAGATTGTAATAAGCAAATATACATCTGCATAGGCTGCACTGTACCAGCTTCCCATGTGAACACTTTTAGTATTTGGTGCTTCAATTCCCTTTGAATATGGAAAAAAGCTATCTGGATGTTGTGAGTCTCCACAGGGAGCTGGTCCACTCAGGAAGTGTGTTCAGAGCAGCTACCAGAGTCTCCAGCTCACTGACTCTCTAGTACAGACAGGCCAGAATTTCAGTGCCTGCACCCTTGGGACCCCTTTCTCATATTTAACAAACCAGGGCAGCCACAGCATTTGCAAATAATAATTAATGTATTTAATGAGATAAACTTTTAGAGCTAGTTTTTATTACACTCTTAAGTCACACCATTTGAATTCCCTTGTGCACACACAGACCTAACTCTGGACTTCCCAGGCTAGAAAAGCTCTTACCTCAGGATGTACCCATGAAGAACTCCATTATGCTCACTCTCAGGAGGAGGTTGCCACTGGACCATGATGGACTGATTGGTTCTCCCACTGGCCACTATGTTTTTAGGTGGGGCACTGGGGGGCTCCTCAGGCAACATCAACCTAAGTGCAAAAGCACGTGATGGACATGGGTGTTGAAATAAATCATAAACAACATTTCTATTTCCCGTATCCACCTCCAGTGAACCAGTTTCTTTTATCACAGTCCAATGACTAGAAAGAAATATAACGCTGATCAAACTGCTGAAGACATGCATGAAATAGTTACAACAAATCAACATAATAGGAAATCAGTTAAGCAAGCAACAAGACAGACAGCTGAGGTAACCCTATTCTCTCTGAATCACCCAGGCTGCTACAACTCTTTAAAAAGATTACAAGCCTGAATGAGTAAGAGCTCAGGTCCAGTGTCTGTGACTCCTTCCAAATTGTTTCTTTCAGCTCTTTCAATATTTTTCATATCAAACTCCTACATTTTGAAAAAAGCCATTTAGAGTTCAGCTGTTGTGCAATTCAAGCTCACAGCAAGCTCTGGTTCACAGAAGAAGGGGGATACATTTGAAACCAAGTATGATGAAGCCATCCTTCTATGTCACATCTGGGTGAGTTCCAGAAGTGACATTGTGATGACAGGGTGGATGCTGTGCTCCTGCCCGGGCCAACTGCTGGGGCTTAGCACAAGAGCAAAACATTACTTCCAAGATTCTGCTCAAGTGATACTCTGGAAACATGAGGACACCTCTGCCATTGTGTGCTGATAGCCTGCACCACCTCACTGCCACCAGCAGCAATTACTGCTGGCTGCAGAGATGTTAACTGCCCCATTCCCCAATAATTCTGCAAAAGATTATTCGATTCATTCATTCACGATCAGCAGGTTTTTTCCCCCCCAAAATTCCAGGTGACTGTGCCTTTAGCCCACAGATTTTGGTTGTTACCTGCTGGTCTCAGTGCTGTACTGGCCCTTGCCCACCTGGTTGACTGCACACACCCTGAACTGGTAGGTCCTGGCTGGGGTGAGTCCACTCACAGTGACACCCGTCATCTTTGGGTCAAGGTTGGAGAGGTGAACCTTCCAGGGAGAATCTGTTGGAATAATTAGCATGTGAAATAAATAAATAAACATGGAAGTGCTTGTCAAAAGCCCTGCAGAAGTGAGAAAACGCCTCTGACTGCTCAAAGTTCTTTGTGCTTGTTTTCCTCAGAGGAACTTTGGGAAGAAGTTTCTTTTCAGCAGAAGAAACCTTCCTGTCAGCCCACACGGTTATGCAGATTGCACATTTGTCTACTGGAAAGTGATGCTGCACATGTCATGGCATAATAAATAAAAACTATATTCATTAACATTTTAATAAAAGAGGAAACAAGCATGATAAAGACAGATGGGCTGTGTATTTCACAACCCATCTGTTTGGCAGGCCATCACACCACCACACCCATGAGTGGCTCTGGTGGAAGGACTCTAATGAAATTCACAGTCAGTTTGGAATATCTTCCTCCCCAGCTTGCAAGCAGGTGTAGAAGCGTGACTCTCTCTGCCAAATCAGCCTTTTGCTGTAAGACCTGAGAAAGCTTCTGCTGCAGATTCTGATTTGTTTTTTTCCCAGCAATAGAACTCGGCGTCGAGTCTGATTGTCCCAGGAAGATTCCCTGGTAGAAAGAGCCCTAGCAGTGCTATAAACCCCTCGTTGTCAGTTCCATCCCAAGGTCCTCCGATGCCCAAATTACATTTTCAAGTTTTCAAAGAAGTCAGAAATTAAACATGTTGGAAATTAAATATTCTGACTTCTTTTCTCCGTAGCCTGGTGTCTCAAATTCTCCCCAGTCACGACTGAAATAGTCAGGGAGAGGTGACATTTGGTCTGTCTTGCAACACTACAGCAACAGAATCAGCCAATTTAAAGATTTGTTCAGTTTTTAAATAATACCAGCTGTTTTCATGCTCCCTGCTCAAAATTACTAACACTTCTGGAAATTGCTGAGGAGCTAGCTGTAGATTTTGGCACTGTTATCTGGGCATGTTGCTCATCAGAAGTGCACTGTGGCTCCTGGCAGGTCACCTCAACGTCTGCCTCAAAATGAAGATGAGATGTCCCAAATGTGGAAGGCTGCTAAACTTCACACCGAGACAGAAACCACTAATTTAGTGCTTTTCTGGCAGATTCCTTAGCAAGTTTAAGTCCTCTAGGGTATGATGCCATTTGGGCTATAAACACTGCATCTTAGAATTACTCCAAATGTATTCATTCCACTAATGGCTTTGCCAGAACAAAGTCTTTTTTAGCAGGAAAACTGACACAGCAGAATACTGGGAATGCTGGAGAGGGACATTTGCACAGCAGTCAAGTTCTGTCCTTGCCAGTTGTTGATTTACCAACAGTCACTTTGGCTGCAAGATCTTGATGCTGATTCATCTTAGCTGAACGTTGAATTTCTTTTAGAAAACCCTTAAGAGGAACACACCTGTGCTATCCAGAAAAGTCTGGGTTAGGAGGTTTTTGCACCCTAGTTCCTTCTGAATTTTCTCAAGCTTCCCTTGAGACTTCCCAAACAACCTTGTTAAAGCCAGAGTGCACAGTAACAAATCCAGGCAAGCTCAAGTTAAGGTATGGCTGACCTAGTACATTGCCTGAAGCAGCTTCCTGAGGAAAATGGAAGAGCAGACACCAACAGGAGAGTAAAATACCCTTGTCTGAGCTACTTGGGCAGTGGTCCGTTTCCTGGAGCATTTCATTTGTTTACTGCTAGTGTAAACACCACCTGAGAGTGCTTAACCCAAGCAGCTCAATGTAGTGAGCAGTTTGATTCAACAACAGGCCCTATTAATCTCCTCAGCACCTTGGGGCTTTGCTCTGTTTATATGCTGCATCTGTAGAATACTTTATTAATTCTTTTTCCTCTCCTGGTGGAAGATAAAAGATCTGGCAGGAAGAGAGATTAAACTGAAAACTAATATAAACGAAGCCTATTCATCTCCTGGGCACTGAGATTCGTAAAGGAGGGTGGTTTGGGGAGCATTTGCTCACTCACAGAGCACTGGATACACTGAGTGTGCAGAGTATCTTTAAAATTTAAATGTCAGGTCTTTTTTTTTTTTTTTTTTTTTTCCACAAAAAAAAAAAACTTTTCAAAAAAAGCAACTCTCCCTTTTAACAAC
>WEIV01027835.1:176018-307511 GCA_013390005.1 Calyptomena viridis | reverse complement strand
CTCTAATTAAAAGAAGGTTTTTATATCTCTTTACTGAATTGATATTAATGAAAAGGAGTTCTAATCCATGCCAGGTGGAGTGACACGCCTCTCTCTAATGCAGCTAGTAATTAAATTTATACTTGTTATTTTGAACCCTCTTCAGCTATTTCTCTGCAACAGATACTGTTATTGTGTATTCATTTCTGGTATGTGCTTCAAAACCTACAATGGATCCTACAGCTATTAGAAAATCATCCAAAGCAAAACAGCTAAAAAAAGGATCACAACAAGGCTATGGTTAGCAAACCCCACATATTTAAACTCCACAGAACTAACAACAAAGTCTCCTGTGCAGCTTTGCTAACTGGAAAATGGATCATAATTCTGATGTCCCTCCCTAAGGTTTGCGTGTGTGAAAGCCAAGGGGGATTGGGATGTGAAGCACATTGTGTTTTGTGCTGCTGTGACAGTGACAGAGCTGCCAGCACAGGAGCTCATGGAGGGTGTTCACTGCCTCCCTGACAGTCACTCCTTCTGCAGCACAGAACCTGAAAGCAAATTATCTTGGAAAAGCAAAAGGAGCTTCTGCACAGTCCTGTCCCACCAAACTATACCCACACAAGATCAAACATCAGCTTCACTCTCTAACAGTGTTTGGGATGGGTGGGAACAAAGGAAAGGTGGTGGTTTCCAAAGGAGTGGGAGGTCTGGAGAAACTAAATATTAACCACACACCGCTGAGATCAAAATAACTCTGAAAAACAAACACTTCAGGAAAATAAAAACCAAATCAAGACAGTGGCAATACGCAGACATTACAGTCAGCTCTCCAAAGCAAAGTCACTGTTGATGTTGTTGCACTGCTCTGTTGGCATCTGTAAAGCTGAGCAAGAATATATGAAATGAGAGAACACAGCAGGAGTGGAATATTCAGTGGCTTAGATTCCTCTATCCCACTTCTGTGAGTGACCACTTGGATAGTGCACACAAAAGCCAAGTAAATAAAGGCAAAAATTCCAAGGACAGCAAGATTTAGAATATATCTAGGAATAAGATGCTCAATTCACAGCAAACCCAGCCTGTGTCTGGCTTTTTCAGTGAAAGCTGCTGAAATACATATACCTGTGATTTGGGATAATGAGACCCTCTCAGTGGCAGATTGCAATGCTGTCAGCCAAAATTATTTGATCTATCCTGGAGTGAGCAATGGTTCACAGCATCCTGTGAAGTTCTGAGGGCCTGTCTGCATGATTTCCCAGGAACTATTGTTGATTTTCGCTGAGTCCTTGACAAATTTCAGTGAACTAATTAGAAAATTATAAAATGATGGCACATCTACCCCATTCCTACACAACTGCAAAGCACCCTTGCTAAAAAGGGACTTGAAGACCTTTCAAACCTCTGCATGACATAAGAAACACGATGGAATGAGATGATCTTTAAGGTCCTTTCCAACCCCAAAGATTCCATGATTCTCCTGGCACTGAACTGCCTCTTCCTTTAGTGACTCTTCCCACTCAATGCAGCCCATTGCAGGATCCAAGTGCACACGTTCAGCCACTCTGGGCTGTCTCTGTGTAAATACAGCTCTAGGACCTTTGCACTGTGCTCCCAGACTGGGACTTCTCTGCCTTGTCATTGTCAAAGCCACTGGGAAATAAGAAACACAAGGGTAACATCCTTGGGTGACAGAACAGGGAAAGAAAAGCAAAAAAGGCAGTTCCTGGCCTGCAGTTGATAGGAGGGAAGGAGACAAGAGTGAAAATAAAAGGAAGGTGGTGATAAAAAGGTAGAGGGGGAGTGTAAGTGCAGGACATTAGTTCTTAGTAATTTGTTTTAAAAAGATCAGGAGTCTTTGCTTGAAAAGCATTATTTTAAGCACAGCAGTCCTGGGCACGACTTGGAATTTCTGCTTGGATTAGAAACCTGTACTTTGCTTAACAGTTGTCAAGATCATCAGTTCTGGGACCTCCACATCTGAAAAGTTAGGCACTTCAGCCTGCAAGCAAAAGGGTTGTATGTGATCTGAAGCACAAGTTTTCTGCCAGGCTCTCTGTGTGGCAAAACAAACTGCTGCTCTCTAGATAATCAGAAATCAGGACTGTTTCACATTCAGTTATGCAGTGACTAATTTCCACATGTCAGAAAAAGTGATGCTCTTAATTTTTTCATCAAGAATCAATTGTTCAGCTTGGATTTCCAGCTCCTAGGGTGATAGAGATTAGAAAGTATTGCCAAGGTGACCGATTTCCATATAACCTCATCTTTCCATCAACTCTAAAGAGGCATTAGCAATGTCCCTGAATAACCTTGCAAACTGAGAGCCACAGAGGACCAAGCACACAGCATGATAAAACTGTGACAAGTGCCAACTCACAATGCCCAGATTTGTATTGCCCAGGAAGATACCTGGGTGTCTTCTCAAGCATCCTCAACCACCTACCTAAAAGAAGGGTGCAAAATTATAACCTAGGGAAAGTGGAGAAAATATCTGAGCCCATATACAGGTAATTCAGTAGCTGCTACTGACATCCAGGTTTGTCCCTTTGACAGACCACCAGTTTTACCACCAGTATTACCACCCTGCCTGCAACTTTTAGGTGAAACTGGGGCTCTGAATGCATCAAGATATCTCTGGAACTGGAGAAAAAAAGACATTAATGGGAAGAAACAGATTCCAGCACTGAGGAATGAGCTGTTGTGCCTCAGGTCTGGCTGGCAATACTACAGGTGGAACTAAGCCCTTCCTGTATAATAATTTCACCACCTCAGGTTTCTTTGTTTTTTCCCTCTTTCTGTGTGCAAACGGCTGAGTTTAAAACCCAGAGCTTCCCCTTGGTGCATTTAGCCATATTTTGTTAGCAGCCCTGGTAAAAGGGGAGGCTGAAAGAAGGCTGAATAATCAAGAGCAACATAAAGCTGACATCTTTCACTTACTGTTCTCAGAGAGCTCGACCACATAGTAGAGCACAGGGCTGTTTCCATCGAAGGGGCGAACCCAGGAGAGCATCACACTCCGGCTGTGGGAGGAATTCAGAGTGGCCACAAGATTCTGAGGGGAGTGAGGCAGCTCACTGTTAGGGAAAAGAGGGAAAAAAAGCATAGAAAAATTAATCTACATTTCATTTCAGCCACAGTCTTACAGGCAGTTAAAGGCAGGCGACATCAGCCTTGTATGATGATAGATATAAAACCACCGGCAGCTATTGTACAATTAAATAAATGAAAGACATCTCTGAGTTCTTCACAATTTTATCCTATTTGGAAAAAAAAATAATTTATGCTGAAAGTCCCAAGGCTGATGCTTAGTACAGCTAATGGAAATGTTGCTAAGTGTGGAAAAAAGCCAATTTTCCTACTGTTTTTGACTGAGCAAGTTGGTCAATAAATTTCCCCTCTCACTTTTTCTCCCTTCTTACAATGATGTCCTAGCAATGTGACAGCAGTAATATGTGTAAACAGCAAAACACATGGGAGATATGATTTAACATGGAATTTTTCATACTCAAGGAAGCAGAAGACATTGACACTATCCATACAGAGCTACTAATCAAATTTACCATATGTATTCTTAGGCTACAGAACAGCTTGATTTACTTGCGGATTCAGGCTTATCCTGTCACGGGTAGAATCCTTCCTTCCTATAATAAGGATTTTTTTGGAGGCACTCAACCAGAAAATGTAGTGAAAATGCCTGCAGAAACCCCATGGAAATACAAAATGAAACATTAAAAAAACAAAAATAAAACAGCCGCTCAATTAAAATGTGTAATTTCTCCACATAAAGAACATTTGTGGAAAAACATTTCATTTGTCCTCATCGGCTGGAAGCAGGAGGCTGCACAGTGCAGTGAGAACACTAAATTCTGCTGCAACTCTTCAATGCTGATGTGTTTTAAGAGAGAAAAGCCCTTCAGCATCATACTTGAGCATGATTTCTGCTCCCTATCATCCTGTTCCTGAGGAGGATGAGGATCTTGGAGTGAAGGAAAAGCAAGGAGGGCTTGTTTTTACCCATTCAATGTACCCTCCTCCCCAGGATAGCTGAGGGTGACCCTTCCACAGCTTTGGCCAGAGCAGAAAGCCACGAGGGTACTTCATATGCCTAATTTAAAAAGGCAGTAATTCCTGGGTGTAATGGATCATTCTACTGAAGGCTCACAGTTATTTAAAAACCACAACTCCTCAGCCACTCACAAAAGTAAATACAGGCTCTGGCTTTAAGCCAGAACAGTAAATATGTCCTGGATTTTGGCTTCTACTGGAAGACTGAGGAACATATGGGGAGCCAGACAATAGTTTTATTATTTTTTTTTGTTAAAACTGTGAATGCTTTTGTTTACGTGTTCCTGATGGATACACACTGTGGAATTAGCATCACAAAAAAAAGATTGCTGGAAGAGCCGAGGGGTGGTAAGAAAAACACACAGCTAATGAGGCAACACAAGTGGAAGGCACTTCCCTGCCCACCTCTCTCCGGGCTAGAAGGGTTGATGCTTCCTAAGGCTAAACCTGAGACTTGAAGTCTTGTCTCGTCTCATTTGACTTTAAATGCATAATGAAATTAGCAGCACAGTGACCCCAGGCTCCTTCTGTAGTAAACATGGAATGACACCCCAGGGTGTGATTCAGATCTTAACTTCATTAAATTGCTTGCTTGAGATGCCTCCATCCTGAGGAGTTCAGGCTGACTGTGCTCCCAGGTCTGGGGACACACTGGCAGCTCAGACATGGTCACTTCTGGGATGGGCAAAAGCAGATTTTGAACACGGCGCTGTAAAATTTTTGATAAATGAGTTTAGGGAAGGGGGGGACCTGGAAGCAAAGTAGAAGGGCAGCTGACCTGCAAGGGAATGGCAGAGTAAGGCTGTCACTGAAAAGTGTGGAGTGGGGGTGTAAGATATGGCCATTTCCCAGGGACTACAGGAGTGTGCTACTTAATTTTGAATGAAACATTAAATTATAATAAACATTAAACCTCCACTACAATTTATCATTATGTCCTAAGCAAGCTGGTTGGAAAAGTTTTTGTGATTAAGCTGGCAATGGTAATTACTGAAGGAAAAAGTGAAATGTCTTGTTGCTACACGGCTCACAGAAGTCCCAGTCCCCACTTCATTTATCACCAGTCCCTGTGGGGAAGAGCTCAGAGATGGGCTGTGGCTTCAGCTCCTTCTGGAGGATGATGGTCACAGAAGTAGCAATGTAGGAATAGCTGAGGGGGACTTCACACCAAACTTATCCCCAGATAACTGCTTCTCTGGGAAGTAAATAAGCACTCCTGGTGTATATTAAAGGTATTTTCAGGGTGTGAATCTTCCATACATTAGAAGGGCTCAATTAAAAGCTCACTTGAAGTCAGAGGCTACATGACTACGAAAGGCTGAAGGCTGAGTCTCTTTTTCTTAATGTACAAATCTCAGAAGACTTTTGGAGAAGAGGTGACATTCCCTTTTTCCTGTTTGTTTTTTTTTTCCTAAATGCACAGAGTTTAAAGACGGGGTTTTGTTTGCTTAGGATTTGGGGTTAGTTGATTGCTCTGTTAGATTGACAATGATAACTGTCAGCAGAGTGAAGGAAAGGGGCACTTTCTGCTCAGACAGAGATGGAGTAGCAGGAGCTGCAGCCATGCAGGAAACCTTCCTCACTCACATCACAGTCTGCAGCCACGTGTCCACACCAACCACCAACAGATGGTGCTTACAGATTTAAATCCCTCGGGGCACACAGAACAAGTGCCTAAGAAACACACCTGGACACAAAGAAATATTTAAAACTTCCAAGACGTTTCACTACAGAAGTGTAATTCTCTCTTTGTAGTGTACAAAAGCAGAGATTAATAAGTAGTAATTTCTACTTTAGCAAGCACTTACACTTTGTCTCCTTCTCATTTGCTACCACATACTGTGTGGAAGGGATGACAAATGAGACCTGTACCACCATCATGAATATTCACGTTCCCCAAAGAGATCGTTGCTTCTATTTTTCCTTTAAGAGAATTACTTCTCCCTGCTACTAACATCCAAAAAATTATTGCAGGGAATGCTAATTTCAACCCTTTTTCAGGATGAGAAGGGGCCCAGACTAGAACTGCTCATCCTCTGGTGCACCAAGAAAGTGGATGAAGTTTAGGACAATAATGCACAGGGCACTGAACAGCCCTTGACCAGATACTGAAAGTGTAATTCCAACATCATCTTTCTTTTGTTCACTGAAGTCCCAAACAGGAAATACTTGAAAGTTTTTCAATACAGAATATTTGAAGAACTCACTGCTCTAATGCTGAAGAGTCACGTGGAGGCAAGTTTTCCCTAACTTACTTTGTATGATAGAAAGTGTGTCCATGGACACTTTAAAAATCTGTAATTGATAGATAAGCCCAGGGTTAATGGCACTGCCACCCAGGTGACCTGAGGGGACTCTGACAAAGCAATTAAAATAGAGGATTTGCAAGAAAAGAACATGAAGTCGTTGTGACAACCTAGGAGAGAAATATTAGCCAGTTGCAGATGATACATGTTCAAAACAGAAACCCTAATGTTTTGAGTCAGCTCATCACTGCCAGAGGGCAGCTGAAAAATTCACTCAGCAAACACATAGAGCGTTTTATAAAATTAGCTAAAAGCAGACTATTTGCTGAGGAAAATAAACCAGTCATGGTTTGGAGAGACTTCTGAGAAAAATGGTCCAACAGCAGGTAATTAGAGAGACTGTGACTGAAGAGGGGATTACTAAAAAGGCACAGGAGATTAAACAAGTTTTTCTGTCAGTTTATGAAAAGCCCTGCTCCTATTTCATAAATGATTTCCTAAATCAGGTCCACCACACAAGTTGTGCTCAGGAGCAGGTGGTTCCTCTGCTCCAGCAGATAACAAGGCAAGAAGCTGAGGCAGGAGGGCTAACGAAGCTCTCAGCCCTGATGGCTCTGCTTATAAAAGTTTGTAATGTTTTAAATTCAGGAATGTGTCAATTCAAAAGGTGCTGCTCAGGACTTTCCAGTTTCTCCTGTACAAGACCCCTCTCTGATTTCTAAACACGGGGAGGATTCTTGCAAGGCAGCCCTGAGCTTTGAGGCTTTTTGTCTCTCAAAGGTCTACAAAGAGGTGAATTTTTGAAATTAAAGGGTTGCCAAGTTCCACAAGACACAGATGTATTTCCCATATTTCCCATTTCACTTTGTTGGTCACCACAAGCTCAAATCTACAGACGGCTTGGGAAAGGGTTTTGAATTTTATGCTTTTTATTTTGTTGGAAACACCTACATTTCTGCTACACCTTCAATGACAAACACACACAATGGCATTTATATCCAAGTGCATTTCTGGGTGATATTTCTCTTTTGAGTATCAAGTGCATTTAGACTCAGCAGTGAACCTTCCTTCTTGGACGACATCTCAATAGAGAGCTTGGAAAAATAAATAGAAGCTTTCTTTCCAGTGAGGAAAGAATAATATATTTTCAAGTTTGACATTCTTCCTGCACTCTCTCCCTGCAGAAAAGAGAAGAGATGGGCTACTGAAACCAAGGGATATGGGATCCATATACAGATTTGTTTGTAATGGAATTTCATTTTGATCTCTTTCCCTGCATTGGCCATACTGATTTTAATTTTAGTAATCAAGCTATTTTTAATAGGATAT
Organism: Calyptomena viridis; assembly: GCA_013390005.1. Lineage (NCBI taxonomy): Eukaryota > Metazoa > Chordata > Aves > Passeriformes > Eurylaimidae > Calyptomena > Calyptomena viridis. Next base: position 299,889 of record WEIV01027835.1, on the reverse strand, counting down.
ATTGGGAAGAAATCAGAAAAAGCAGCAACTCTAAGTACTCCAGTAAAAAGGGTATCAAAATTCATGTATAGATGGCTGACAAAGGCAATACTGTGCATTCTTGGCAACCCACTGAGGTTTATTATAAGTGGTTAGCTCCCCTCTCCTGCTTTTGAAGAAGACAGAACAATAATAGTTCTTTCTCTGATGAAAGAGAACTGAAAGAAGATGAACTTGCTGCCAGGAATAAATTGTCTATTTTTGTATTACATTGTCCTTCCCATATTTTTGCATAGAAAAAGAGCCTAAAAGGTTTTACTATATGTTGTGACATAACAGAAGCTTGTAGAGGACTTTGATTTTCCAACAATGCAACATTACCATACTTTTCAGTCACATTCATACAACAAAGAGATTCTTCAGCATGGGCTGCAGACAGGCTGATGCTGAGCAGATAGTGGTAATTCTGCATATTTTATACATACTGAGAATCCTCAGGATACTTTGAGCTGGAATCAGCCCAGTTTCCCATCAGGTGAGGGATACACTGTGATAACTCAGCTTATGCAGCTTTAGGAACAAGTCTTTTTCCCTCTATGTGTATTTCAGGATGGTATTTACAGGACTATAAAAGTAAGCTAAACTAAGCTGGGATGTTTCATAACACACAATTACTTTCAGGATCAAATCCTGTGACTTGGAGGGATGGAAGAGAAGCAGAAGCTCATCACCAAGACCTGCAAATGTTGCTGTATGTGCAGTTGGGAAACTCCGGTAGGAGAAAAAAAATGTATAGAATTAAAATCTATCTCCTGCAGAAGAGAAACATCACTTGCAAATGTTTTACCTTGTGCAAATCAAATCAAGTGATGTACATGAAGAATAAACACATTTAGAGGGAAGACAAATGAATGAATAGAGTATCTTGACTAGCAATTAGTTTCTGCGCCCAAGTACCATCAGTGCAAAATTGATGAGCAAGGTAACCTTTGGCTGCACTTTAGCAAGTTCTTCATTAGTTTTCTGGCTTTCCTTTTCAAATATTTTATTTCTTCTTTCACACTGAGAAAAATGATCCATCCTGCTTGCACCACCAATGTATGTGGTGCTGTGCTATCAGTGTAGGTTCTTCTAGGAAGAAACATCACCTTTCTTGCCAAGCCTGTCTTCCAACAAGGGAAGACAAAGGAAGAAAGTTTTCTTTCCTTCTTTCTGCAGATTAGAAAACCAGACCACTCAGAGATTAAATAACTGAAGGTCACCCTGAAGGTCAATGCTTTTGAATTTAATCAATTTGAACAGAAATCAGTAACAAACTTATTTGTGCCTTTGGAAATTTCTCTTGATGGGCATAGAGGTGGAGGAGGAATGTACTGGTTCCTGGGGGAAAAAAGGTGGTGAGACAATTGGAGTTGTCAGACAAGGCAAGGTAGGGTATGATATTATCTACTGGTGACTGCCCCACTCTGTAATTGGTTCAGAGGCCTCCTTTGAACATTTGTCTGACATTAGTGCTACTCAAGGCACTGAAGTGTAAGTGCTCATTGATGGGACCCTACATGCCCTGTTTGTTAATGTTCTGCAAAAGGGAATTATCCAGGAGAATAGGGAATGTTACAGATCTGTCATTCGTATACAAGCTGGAATTTAATTTCAGCTTCAGACATTTCCTTTCCATGTATTTTCTTCTCCATTTCACTCCTGTTGTATCTTGTATCCCTCTTTCTTACAGATCTCTGCTGCTGAGCCAAATGATAATGATGAAAGCTGGAAAGAAATGCAATGTTCTTTAGCAATATTGCACTACCTGCAGCACTGCTTTGAAATGAAATGTCACAATTCAAGGTATTATTGAGTGACTTATCAGTTACTCAAGTCCTCTAAAAGCGTGGGTCTGATGGATTTCTTTAATTCCTCCAGGAAAAACAGGTGATGGGTGATCAGCAACAGAACATCAGAGGAAGCAGAGATACAGGATTAAGGCCAGTCCCAGTGCATGGAGAGCCAGCCAGAACAACTGGAACAGCTGGGGTGTCTCAGCAATGCACACAAGATGTCCCTCTCCCAACTAACTTCTAGACCAGATTTTATGGACTATAAAAATATTCCTAGTCAATAGTCAAAAATATTCCAGTCAATAGGGAACTGCAAGTAAATATATCCACTGTGCTGAACTGGGCTTTGCTATTTAGGATTAGGAAACCATCACACTGCTAAAGTGTTTAGCACATATTTATAGCTTTGCTTCAAAGTCCAGGTTTTTAACATTCTTTTCAGTTTTTACTCCGTAATTTTCTGCCCTCCATTCAAAAACTGCCTCAGAGAAAAGCGAGCATGGCTATGGAGCAGGAATCTATTTTGAATTGTCTTGTGCTCTTGGATTGCAACCAGCAGCAAGATGTGCTCCGGGAGGGGAGCTGAGAAGTGCTTAATTAGAAAAAGAATGTATGACCGCTCTCGGAAAATGGGCATCTGATGTAGCCTTGGCACTGTCAGAATAATGCTGTATCAAACAGCCCTCTGCATAGCAAATCTCAGAGGTGAACTCATTACACTGCCAACTGCACGAGTTGCCATCTTCTCAGAGACATCAGGCATGACCAGCAGAAACAGATGCAATTTTAGTTAAATTAAAGCATGCGGCACTACTCAAGTAAGTAAATAAATAAATAATTCTACATAAAACACTACTTTTTTTTTTCATTTGATCTGCTCCACACACGTACCAAAACCACAGCTGTTGCTTTTAGTGATAAAAATAAAATGGAAGTGCACTTCACCCCAGTGGAATGACAGAAATAGAAAATATGGAACCCCTGTAATGACATTTTTATAATCCTTTTCCAGAATTGAACGGCACTTCAAACATTTTCTTGTTTTTATTTTTTAAAGATCCATAGGAATAAGGAAAGTCACACACAATTTTTTTTTTCCTGAAAAATGATGTATAAAAAGAATGCAAGAGTAAGCAATGCCTGTCCAGAGACCAGCTATTCTGATAAACGTTTAACAGAGAAAAAATACCAAAAGAAAGAAAACACTTTCTTGTTTTTAAACCTTGGCATCACAGCAAAGCACCTGGGCTTTATGGGAAAGCTCTACAGCATGGGATGATAGAAGGATCAGAAAAGAGAGGCACCTCAGGAAGTCTCTGGCCCAAACTCCTGCTCCAAGTAGGGTCAGCCATGAGATGAGACCAGTTAATCCAGTCAAAACTGGAGACAGTATTCTAGATATAGACTAATAAATGTCAAATAGAAGGGGGCAATCGTGTCCATCAATCTGCCACACTTGCCTAAGCACAGCCCAGGATGTTGGTAGCCTGTTCTGCTGTCCAGGTCCACAGCTGGATCTTGTTTTGCTGTTGTCTACCAAGATCTCCAGGTTCTTTCCAGCTGCCAGGCAGTCAGTGCCCACACTGTGTCACTGCAAAAGGTTATTCCTGCCCAGATGCAGACTCTGGGTTTGTCCATGTTGAAATTCATAAGGTTTTTGTCAGTCCATTTCTCAGTCTAATCACTTCCTTCTGAATAGTGGCCCTGCTCTTGAGTGCATCAACTCCCCCCCATCCATTTTGTGTCACCTACACACTCTACAGTCCCCTGTGGTTGTTCCCTTGTTACTGCCTTCATGTGGAGCACCAGGCCTTAACCAACACCCCCTGAGCTCACCCAAACCACATGGATAGGAACACATGGGGATTCAGAGAGACGCAGTTACTTGCAGGCAACTTCCAAGACTCCAGCTATGTGGAAGCCCAAGCAGCATGGCAGGATGCAAAAGGGAGGACATTTCAAGGCAATTTAATTAGCAATGAGCCAGGCTTAATTTCCCTTAAGAAAACCCCGGCACCAAAAATCACACTGGCACTGTCCAGACCACCAGGAATTAAACACTAGAGAAATGTGTCTGAAACCAAGAGAAGTGTATTTGTAAGGTGGGATACTCACATCACTTCCAGTCGAGCCATTCTGGAGTCGTTCCCTCCAAAAGAAATGACCTCACAGGTATAATCTCCAATGTCACCTGACCACGTCTGGCTGATGAGGAGGGTTCCATCTTCCTCTACTGTGATCCTGGAACTGCTGGATGGATTTATTACAACACTGTCCTTCTTCCAAAGATACCTGAGTATTACAATGTTTCAGTTATTGATTACTCATAAAAATGTCAAAAATAGATTTATTTGAAGTCTGCTGTAACGTATCAGCTCTTGTCACCATGTGTTAAAAAGGACAGCCCCCTACAGCTGGTTTCAGGAGCAGTGCCTTTTACCAATTTAAGTTTTAGATCAAGTGATCAGAATGTTCCACCTGAGATTATTATATATTATTACATATTTTATAAACAATACTATATATTTTACATAGTGAAGTATTCCTAATGTCTTACAATTACCTATCTCTACATGAAATTTTAATACCTGTATTTCTCTTTCTGAAGTTCTTTCTGCAGTTCACCCTTTGAGCATCCTTCAACCTCTTCCTTGCAGTTTCTTTTGAGTTGCTTTCAGCCTACATAAATTTTCATGGCAAATTTATTTTAAGATTTTGAGCTCCCTCTAAATGCTCTAGTGCAAATTTAAATAGTTCAGACAAATTCTGCTTTTCTTTACACAGTTAAAGCAGAATATAAGCCCAAGTAATTGAGCTGTTTCCAAAACCATGGGCATCTCTTGTGTGGCTTTTATGCACCCCAGAGTAAACACTTCTGAAATTCTATTCCTTCTCTTTGGCTTTTACTCTCATTAAGTATCAGCTTCTGACAAGTTGGTTTTATTGATAGTGTATTAACCTTGACAGTAAAATCATGGAAGGCTATATTGAAGTCATGAAGTGGAACATAGCTCATTGTAAATAATACATAAGGCTGAAATGGAAGATGGGATTTATATGATTAATGATGCAGTGTACAACCTTATAATGCAGTAATCAGGGGTCTGCTGTAAAATCTGGGGTCCTGAAACTTTTCACCTCACTCTATTCACGCAGCTTATGAAATTAAGCTCAGACAAACCACACAAACAAGGAATGGCACCACCAACCTGATGGAAATCCTGGGGTCGTGAGTGGCCTCACACCTCAGGGTGGCCGTGGTTCCCTTGATCACAGTGCTGTCCTCGGGGGGGCCCACGATGGAAGTGCGATCTGCAAGGAGCACAGGTTACAAATTGGACTTGGGCATTCACTCAGAGAGCAGGTTTAGTCACTCAAAGCAACCAGGTCACTGCTCTTCAAGCCTTGGCTTGAAGGCTCCCCTCCCTCCGAAGTCATTGTGACAGGGGAGGTGACACTGTGGTGTGCAGAGAGGCAAAGCTGCACAAGGCACGAGCACAAACCCAGGGGGATCAGAGCAGAAGCAGCTTAAGCTGCACCAAGTCTCACTTGGCTTATGGCAAGTGTGTGTGGTAACTCCCTGAAGTCATAAGGCAATGAGTGTGTTTGTGATGCTTTATGGATGAATCCAAGCAGGCACAGAGTCAGGAAATAAGTCACACTGTTTGGAGCAGGGAAAACACAAACAAAAAGCAAAGAAGGATGCACTAGAAATACTAAGAAGGAGGTAAACTTAAATGGCATCCCACACTCTCATCAAATCCAGGAGAGATGTTAAAGAAGAAGGAGCTTCTGGTTGACAAATTTTCCGTATAAGAAAGATACGTTGTTTACTCAAACTTTTCACAACATCTTTATTCAAGCCCCTCCTGGAGCCCCTAAACACAATAATTGCTGTAACTACAGCAACCAGTGTGGTATGAAAGATGTCTATTCTGTGTAACACACAGGAGCAGCAGCAGACAGGATCAGCTGAGGCAGGGAGACAATCAGGGTGAGTATGGAAGATACGTGGATAATGTTAATCAGCCCCAAATCCCTACAGAGATAATCAGCATCTACTGAGGTATCTCATACATGCACAAGAAGGAATCATCAGCAAAATCAAAAGCTGACTCTAACAGCATGGAATTTTTAGGATTATTCCTGATGCCCCTATGTAGGACTTCCAGCTTTATAATGGTGCTGTTGCTACATAAACATTAGGTTATATTTACTCTTCTTTTCCTCCTCCAATGCAGTACAATGAACAGGAACTTTCTTTAGTACATATAAGAACCAAAGATTTGAGAATTAATAAGGATCTGGATATTGTTCAGTTTATATCCTGACATCTATACCAACTCCATCTTGTCAATAAGATATAAATATGATGGGCATGTGGCACAAGTATATTACACTTGCTGTAAGTAATGTTTTCAAGTGTTCTCAAATTCAAAAGGAAGAATGTTAGCTTGCACAGTTTGGGGATTAACAAATGCCAGATATGCACCACACATCAGCACCACAATCAGTACTTCAAGTGCAGGAAAGGAGAGAGGGCCACAACACTTCTGTACTTATCATCATCTTCATTACTTTTAGCTGCTCTTACTCACAGCTCAGGGATCATTATTTCCTATCTTTAGTAGCAAAAAACATGTTACACTTCAATTTAAGTCACTTAGGAGTAACACAGGTGAACCTCTTAGATCAGACTCTCTTCCCCAACAAAAGATACAAAAAAATAGAGATCAGGGGCAAATGGTGAAGGACAAAAGCATTTCACAGGTTGCCCTGTCCCAGTCAAATCTGCAGCATGAGAGACTAGTAAAGTCTTCTCTACTTTGCTTTGTTGTCCAGCAGTGCCCAGGGTCACAAAGAAATACAAAAGTATGAGGAAAATCATATCCACTGTAACTGTGGCCACAGCACGGGTTGGTTTGTGCTGCCTGCAAACTCCTGGAGGCAGAAACTGCCTCCAAACTGCCAAATCTACAAGTAAAAAGTTCTGAATTGCAATGCAAGATGCCAAAGCAGAACCTGAGTAAAATTATAACTGTGATTGAAGCCCTATTTAAATACACTTCCTTTCACAAAATAGAGATTTCTTTGCATAATATTCCAAACAAAAAGGGGCATTTTGGATAGGATTCCTAAAATAGATCCATTATTCCTATTAAATCATACAAGTATCTCTATTAACGAGAAAAGCATAATTACTTATGAAAATTTCCTGAGCATACAACAAAAACTGATTAATACTTGATTAAAGCTAGACTTTAAACAAAGCATTATCCTTACTCCACACTGTCAGCACCACAAAAGCATTCAGAGCTCCCTCAGAGTTGACTGCACAGCAAGTGTAATTGCCAGCATCCTGCAGGAAAACGGGTGTGATCTGGAGCCCTCCAGATTCCAGCAGAACAAACCGAGGGATCTGAACTGAGCCACTGGCCAAGATCTGCTTTCCTGAAACACAGGAGGGAGAAGAGTGATTAGTGCCCTGGATTAAGCTCTGCAGCCCCAGTTCTTCCCACACGCTGTTCCAGCCCCACAGCAAAGCTGCTGCTCACGGGAGCAGAGGAAGGAAGAAATATGCACTAAATGGAACTGGAGAATCTCAGGAATAGGAATGGGCAAGAAAACACAGCTTACAGCTTTTGTACTGGTTAATGACTTTACCTTTCTTCCATGAGATGGCAGGTCTTGGAGCCCCTGACACTTCACAGGTCAGCACTGCAGTCATCCCCTCCGTGACCGTGGTGTCCTCTGGAGGCTGGATAAATGCTGGTTTAATGTCTGGAAGCAAAGATCCAAAAAACTCATTGCATCAGTTCTCAGAAAGATCCTTTCCCTACTATCAAGACTGTTTTACATCCACTTTTATGGAGCTGATCATGGGGAAGGACGTGACAATAAGACATGAAAACCTTTCAGCAGTGACTGTAACCTTTCCTTATTCATCTCCTAGGAATTATCTAATCCTGCTTATTACCTACATGGAAAATAAAAATCTATCAGTGCCTGTACCTGTACAAGTAAGATGGTTACAGAAAAAGGAAGGTAAAGCTCAAAATGAGTGTTTGGGGGGGAAGTTGAGAAATCTAGATAAACAAAACTATTTTCCTTCATCTTCATAACAGAATTCTTTAAGATGAAAAGCAACTCGAGAAAGGCATTAACTTTGAAACTTAAATGTCAGCCAAAAGAATTTAGAACCTGAGCCTTAGCCAAGACATTTTCCAAGTTTCTTTCTCTCTTATTTTCCCCCAGTTGCATTTTATTACAGTTTCTTTTCTCCAGTTTCCTAGATATATATTGAACTGGGGCTGATCTATTTTCTGAGGCCAGTAGGAATTCTGGTCAGTATGTGCAAACTGCTCTTGGGCTAAAAATCAGCTTCCTGAAGAGAAGTTTGGTATTACAGAAGTGACTGTTAATAATGATTTTGACAAGAGACTACTAGGATTTGTAATTCTTCCATAGAGAAGCATGCACTTCATTAACAAAACCATTTAATCAGACTTTTTGGCCAAAAGAAGACATTTAACTTGATCTTTCTTTCTTTCCCCCTACTAAATGCAGTTGTAGACAAAGGCAAATAAAATGATAACATGCACAATCATGAAACAGTAGCTCAAGCTCAGAATAGAATTACATGAGAGTAGAAATAATTATTGAAGAATAAAGGAAAGATAAAGTTATTTCAGAATTAACCTTTTCTTTTTTTTTTTTCTTTTCACTAAGATCTCTTGCTGTGTGAGAGAGGAGAATTCACCTCAAGCCCTTAATGCCATGGAGAGTTTTTCCACAGGCTTGCAGATTGTGTTGAGGCCAGAGGGGCTTTTTGGGGTTCCTTAGAGCTGAGGCAGCTCCACTTGAGTAAAAAAATCCAGGTTCTGTGAGTTGAACTAAAGAAACACGGAGCAGTGGAGAAATCTGATGGATGCAGGGTCACCTACAGAAATGACAACTGATGGATCTCCTGTCACAACTCTTTACTCACTGGTCACATCCAGGTAGGTGTAAGTCTGGATCTCCCCAGCTTTGTTACTGGCAAAACACTGGAAGATTCCAGCATCCTGAGGGCGCAGGGAGTGGATCCTCAGCCCCCCACTCAGCAGCACTTTGTAGCGGGGGTTTTCCAGCTTGCTGAGAGGAACAGAGTCCTTGTACCACACCAGGGTGGGAATGGGAACACCTAGCAGGAAAAATAAAATACTAATTTCACTATTAGTCTTTGCAAAACGTGTTTTAGGCAGTCAAAACACTCAGCACTGCTGTGGTCATATCCCTGTTTTCCCATTTTTCCGCAGTGATTATGTATATTTTTCCAAAATGCTTTATATAAATTGAGGCTGCATCTCACATTATCAATGGTAACACACTGAAGAACACGTGGGAATAAAAACAGCAAACACTGGAGGGGGAATGTTGAGAAAACATGTTATCAAATTACTTTCTTCACCCAATCATATTTCATGCTACTACAAAATAAGATTTAGAGCAATTTCATGTTGAAAGGCAGAATCATGCTACTTAAACAGCAGCAGAGTGGCAATACAGCAAGTCTGTAAGAACATTCCATCCCAAATAAGATTCCTCTGTGCTCCTGTAGCTAAGAAGTCAAAATACAAAGGAAATGGAAAATTATACATGAAAAATGAAGTGTTCACACGGCTGTATCTGAGTCCTAATTTAGCAGCTTAGTTTGAGCTGGTGTACAAACAACATGTTGCCAACAATGGGATAGTTTTGAATTATTACAATTTTTATTCAGTCTCAAGCTTCACCTGTTATTTGAGAAATGCAAAGAGAAACAAAATTCTTACCCTAGATATAACTTAAGAGTCCCATTTATTCCTGTTTTCTTTCACGTGCATGTTCCACAAACTGCAACACAGTTATTTTACACATATTTTTGTTGCAGTCATGTGTCTGTGTCAGCTGGGATGAAGTGGCTGTAAATTCAGTGTATAAAAATAGTGTAGGATTCTCTTTTCCTTGAGATATGTCAAGGGCCCAGAACAGTCTTACACATATATTCCCATCCCACTCCTCCTATCATACAGTGTTTTATCTTTACATCCCAGAAATCCCAGATATTTTGTGATTAAATAATCAGAGACTCACAAAGTCTGGAAAAGACCTCCAAGATCCTCGAGTCCAACCTTTGACCAAACACCACCTTGTCAACTAAACCAGAGCACTGAGGGCCACGAGCAGTTCCTTGAACATCTCCAGGGATGGTGAATCCAACAACACCCTGGGCAGCCCCTTCCAATGTCTAATCACCCTTTCTGTGAAGAAATTCGTCCTAGTTTCCAACCTAACCCACTTCTGGCACAGGTTAAGATTATGTCCTCTCATCCTGTCACTTGTTCCCTGAGAGAAGAGCCTGACCCTCACCTGGTTTCACCCTCCTTTCAGAGAGTTGGAGAGAGTGAGAAGGTCCCCCCTGAGCCTCCTTTTCTCCAGGCTGAGCCCCCCCAGCTCCCTCAGCTGCTCCCATCAGACTTGTGCTCCAGACCCTTCCCCAGCTCTGCTGCCCTTCTGTGGACACACTGAAACCTTCAATGTCCTCCCTGAACTGAGGGGCCCAGAACTGCACACAGCACTTCAGAGCTACACATTCCCTTGTGATAAGGGAGGACTTAAATTCACAGGCAAATGAAATTTCCCAACTAGAGAAGAGCAGGGTGTCACTGAAGCATGGAGGATGGGATGTCACTGATGAATTGAGCATCTGCAGACAATCAATTTCACTGCAATCCTGGCAGTCACTTGATGTTCTGAGAGCTAAAGTGCTATGGGAAGATCTATATAATCATCATTATAATTTTAAAACTCCCAAAGTTAAATACTCCTGTATTGTACCTCCATTCATATCTTCTCTCAATGTACTTATTCTCTTTATACAGACAAAAGCTGTATTAACTCCTGGAAAGAATGTACAAACAATGTATGGAAGGATTGAAAAACAACATCCAATTGCTGCTGTTACTTTTATAAACACGTACCATTTACTTCAATCACCTCTGATGCTTTTGTTCTGCTGATAAAGTAAAATAACTCATAATCTTGCAGGTAATCATCTCAGGAAGAAACCCACTATGTAGAATGCATTGTCTGATAGAGAATAGATGGAGTGCAGTAGCTTGCAATAGGCATAATTTAAATTTCATACAACAGCCCATATACAGAATTAGTGTAAATTTCAGTGTTCAGAATTCTCGGTGAGAGTGTTATTCATCTCTTGAAAATCCTCCTGGGCAAATACAAATTATCACTGAGTAATGAAGAAACAGATGATGCAAAATGGAATAGTTCTCCTGATGCCGAGAAGCCTGGAAATGATTTCAAGTTTAAATAATAGCAACTCCATTTTCTCACACATTAGGCTTGATAGGCAGCAAGGAAATAATGAAATCCTGCATTCAGTACACTCAAACCTTTAACACTGGTGTCATCCCATAAATCCCATTCTACTAACAGTATTGGCAAACCTTCTAATCCTATAATCACTGAGAGATACACCTTCCTATCACCAACTCAGCTGACAAACTGAATATTACCATCTCTATTTCTCTACATTTCAGTTACAGATATCTTTCTCTACTCAAAGTTATGAGACTGAATAATAGGATCTTATCTAAGCACTCTGATGCCTGTCAGCAGCATTCATTTGGGCTTTAGTGATCTTCCCAGAGAGATTTGTCTTCCAAGCTCTACACATGTTCTTTTATAATTTTGCTACCTGTTTGGCTGTGAAAATAGTTAAACCCAGCTTCTTTTCTTCTCTTCCTCTTCTACCCCACCACCTTTCCTCTCCACACACCCCCAAAGGAATTTTGCTTCTTTTCTTCTCTAAACAACTTCTGGAGAAAAAATTACGAAGAGAAGAAAACACTTTAGAGACCCTTTTGCACTTTAACTTTCCAAGCAGTATCAGCCCTACTCTACTGTTTGAGAGATGAGAGAGTGGCCTAAAAGACTAGCAATAATAAATAAAATAAGATTATTTCTCTGTTGTGTGCAGCACTATCCATTTTTCACAGACAAATTAATTTAGTGCCATGGGGGGGGAAGGGAAGGCAGGAAACAGAGATGCTGGTTCTGGCTTTGCCACTTTCTCTGTAACCTTGGGCAAATAACTCATGGAACCCGAGGCTCAGCTTCCCCATCTGTGAAACAGCTGCTTGACTCTTTGCCAAATTTAGCTTAAGAACCTGGATGAAAGACTCGAAATATTCACTGTGTCATTTCTGTTATTTATTTTTTACAGCCTTCCCTAGATCCCACTGGGCTACTGGGGAATCCCCAAAGCATCTTTCCATCTACTTTCCTAAACAGGTTGAACTGAAGTCCAATTAACTGCACTCCCCAGACACCACCACCACTGCCTGCAGCTCTAAACTTTCTCTAAGCAAATAAGAAAGAGCATTTAAAGGAGACCCATTGAACATGCAGGGAGCATCAGGCACTGCTGGCAGATAAACAGCAGAGCCTGGTTATTGCATGGCCTGATCCACTGAAACTCCATTACAGGGGACTGGAAAGCTGGATGGTGCAAGTTGCAATTTTATTTACAGTTAATCTCTGCTTATCCTGTGAAATTAATCTGTCTCTCACACATTCATAGGGCACGAAGACTTGGCAAATGGGCTTTGTGCACAGCCCTGATGGGGCTGGGGGAAATACAATCTGTCTTGTGTGTGCAGCAAAGGTACAGGGCAGCCTTGCAGTTCCCCAGTGCTTTGTTCTAACTCCCAGCTCGGAGCAGGGAGGCAGCAACCTCCATTTACCCTCCTCTGAAATGCTGGCAAGTGTGTAATAATGCATCAAAACTGTTTAATTCTAGTACCTGCCTGTCTTACAGATAGTCAGCAAAATAATCATGTGAACACAGGTTTCCATGCTCCTGCACCACATCCATCAGCAGATCAGATGTGCACTGGAGGAGTTCAGCAGAAATAAATAATTTTGTCTAATAAGGATTCCCATATCTCCACTGACAATGGTTATTAGTGTCCTATTAATCCTCTTGGGAATTAAACTGCCCAAAGCAAGAGTTAGGGCAGAAGGAAGAGTTGAAGTCAACCTCATCTCTCCCTGATACAGGAAAAACATTTGAGACAGCAGACAGGTTTTTTTCACTGACAGGGAGATAATCCACATATTCATCAAATAGTTGTGTAGTATTGAAACATTCAAAAGAAGATAAATCCCTGAATGTTTTTAAACTCCATTTCTCTAATGGTACACCTAGTTCCACTATTTGAAAGGTCTTCTCCAATTAAAATAAAAAGCCATAATGTTTGTCATAACATATGCTGAAACATAAAGCTGATGGCACATGGCCAGAATAAATATCTTTCTTGTCATAATTCCTTCCTCTGAAATTGTCTTGTCTTGGATGCTCAGGCAGCCCATGCAATGCTTTTCCCACCTTTCCAGCTCCAATCTGTGCTTCAGCCATTTCCTCAGCCAGAGCTGCATAGTCACAGCTGTGTTTAACAGCCCTTACTGCATTTTTCCTCCATAAATTCTGGTTTTGTCTAAATACTTTCTATTTCTCTTTATGCCCTAACTACTGCTTGGACCAATGTCCTCCACAGTTTATATTTCCTGAAAAAGTATTCTTTCCTTCTCTCACACGAAAATTTAGCTGGGTGTCTCCTCTCCTTCCTGCACTAAGCAATAGAGTCATCCTCTCCTACTCACCTTCCCACCCTTCAGTTCTTTCTTTCACAAAGTGTTTCAGTCAGTTGAAATTTTCATTATCCAAAAACCGTGGCAGACATTTAATGACACCATTCCTACTTTAGAGTATCTTCCCAGTTTTTCTCCAATTCTCCAAGAAGTGGGTGAAGGATTTGAGGTGGGGGTGCTGTCCCATGGGTCCATACAGTGTCACTCTCTCATTTTTTCTCTATTCCTCTCTTCCCTGTACCTCACATTTTGAACCACAGCTCAGCACTGAACTGCTCTTTTCAGAAGACAAACCTTTTCTGCACAGTAATAGGAAATTTCATCTCTGTCAATAATTTCATCTGCCAGTTTATTGATCAGTCAGTTCAAATCATCAGGGCCTTCTGCAACTCCTTTGTGGTCAGTTTTAATGTTGACTATCTTGAGTATTTTTATATAATCAGCAAATACTATTGTCTTACTCTTCATCCTCCTTTCCAGGGTATTTATGAGTCTGCTGAACAGCACAGATTCCAGCAGAGATTCCTGGGGAACTCCACCAACAGCAGGTCCTGCTGTGTTTTGTTTAAAAAGCTATTAATTAACAACAAGACATTGTCTCTTATAATCTGATAGCTTCATTCCTGTAAGAGCTTTTTGTAAGACACCTCATCAAAGGCTTCTGAAATTCCAAATCAGCCAGAGCACCCTTACCACACATACTTGCTTATCACAGCTTGCAAAGCTTCCTTCTAGAAAAGCAGTGCTGACTTTTTCCTACATAAAACAATGCTTAAATCATAGTTGTAATAATCTAATCATGCAGTAAAAATACCTTTATTGCCTTTGATCTGGAGAAAGACACCATACAAATAAGCTGATAGTTAGGTTTGGGTGCTTTTTTAATCAAGGATGTGATCTTTTTCCCTAAGGATCTAATGGGATTATATATGTATTGCTTCTTAAACTCAACATTGGGAAAAGTAAGATAACAAAACACTCAGTCACTAGCCAAAGTCATGTAGAAATTTGGTGAATTTGGCAAACCTGCTCTAATCACAGGACTACAGTGTCTCCTGCCTTACTAGAGGGTGAAATAGGGGATGATTGTATTTCTCTGGAACCAAATATGAAAAAACATTTTGGTGCAGGTGGAATTCTAGACATTTGAAGCCTTTTATACTATTAAAACACTTGCCAATTAAAAACTGCCTGTAATAGCCCTCCTGCAAATTTCATAACATTCAGATGTCAGAGTTACTGATATTTCAGTTCAGTAAAAAAGTTCCCTAAGTCTCTGAAAAAAAAAGGACATTTAGTGACTGTTTGCATTGCAAATGATGGGTTCCATGACCACACTCTGCCCTCAGCTCATTTTCTGGCTCAGGACACTGGTGTCTCTTATATAGGCAGTGTCACTAATCAAAGACAGGTTCCCAGAGCAACAGGGGCAGGACTTGTGCTGCCAACAAACATCAACTTGTGGGCATTACTTGTGTCTAAACCAAACTGCAAGGACTGCCTGATCTTCCAAGGGCAAAGGACATCCCTCTCCCTTGTACCTGGGCTCTGTGATAGTCAGTAATAACCAGAGAGCTCTCAACATGAAATATTGACATAGGATGGTTTATAGGAGATGATTCCTTCAATTCTGGATATCCATGCTGGAACTCACCCATGGCCTGGCACAGGATGTCCACGTCCTTCTCCACTTCAGCCAAAATCAGGCTCTGGGGTTCGGCCGTAAAATACGGGGGTTCTTTAGAATGGAGAAAGCAAACAAAAGTCAACAAGCAAAGCCAGAGCCAAATGAAAACCAGGTGCTGATTTCCAACATTCATCACATGGTGTCCCCACAGGGGGTGGATTTGATGGAGTGTGCTACAAACACATGAGTTTGTCCAAGTTTGTCTCTGGTGGAGGTGCTTTCTCGGGAGTAAAAGCATCATAAAAAAAGCTGACAAGTTTTGCTGTGCTGAGTATGAATTCTGAAGAGCAGAGTCAATGTAAAGGAAGATTTAGGGGTTTACGCTGCAAATTAACACTCAGAGCAGGGGCTACTTTGGATTTTATAGGACTGAATCATGGAACATGTTAATTCTTTGCTCAGAAAGGTCCTCCCGAGAGGTTTATAAAGGTTTATATTTACAACACAGCATTTTATAGGATAGTTTGCTCCAGTAGCTAAACTGAATTCCACCTCTCAGAGGCATGAAGCATGTCAAATAAAGTGCCACAGCACGTCACAGAGTCGACATCAGAGGACAAGCACAGCATAATTAAAAAAAACCTCTTCTCAACTGTTTTACTTCTTGAAAGCAAACAGATTTAATGCTTTAATTGAAGTTACAGTAATAATCATAAAAATCCCCACTTTATCATTAGGGCTAAAGAAAAGATATTAGACGTTTAATTAAAGAAAGACAAGACTGCAGAAATTGTACAGTGTGCTGGCATGTAACTCTTTCTTCTATGCAGCATAAAATTGAAGAGCATCATGTCAAAGTCCCAGAGGCACTAAGGTTGCAGTAATTATCATGGTAACTAAAAACTGTCATAGTCTGTTCAATGCAATTATCATCTGAGTACTGTTTTCAGAAGGATTTTATTTGATTATAAATAGAGTTGTATTGCAGCATAAACAAACTCACTTGTAAGTTTTAGAAAACATAGAAAAAAACAATGTAAGTAGCTTGTGAGAACAGTTTTTTTCTGGTTTGTGGGTGGTGGTTTTTTTTTTTTAGTTTTTGTTTGGTTGGGTTTTGTACTTTCATTTTAAGGAAATCAAGTATGTTTGTAAAAATGCAGTAAGCCACAAAATCCAAGGTCATCTGAGCTGACCTTCTCTCAAATCTCTTCACCAAATATGAGAGAAAAATGGACTTGTGGTTGTTCTATTGACAGGACATCAGTATTTTAGTAAATACAAGCAAAATCATATCATTTTGTCCAGCAAAATAATTTCTCTTGCTACCACCTGCAGCTGTGGGTATCAGGGATGATGTGACATACCAGCAGGCACATTTCAGTGTTTTTGGATTAGAATAGAATAGATTAGAAACTCCCCTTTGCCAGCACTTCTTTCCATTAACTACAATAAAATACTCGCTTCAGTGGACAGAACTGGGGTCTCATTTGAGCACCAATGGATATTACAATTCTGTATTCATTCCAAATAAAGTCAATCAATATTAGTCTTCAACATGCTGTGCAGAGGAGGAGTGGAGGCTGCAAAATAGCCTGGAATACTTGTTTACCCAGCAAAACCAATAAAAACAAGCCACCTGATTTATTATATTCTAATAATATACATGTGTTAACATTATTGATCCTCACTGCCTAAATATAAAGCTATTAATAAACACACATAATAAGCTGTGATTTATTGCATATGATCTCATGCGTTAATCCAAACAACAAATTGAAAAGCTGAACATTTAATTGAAATTCACTGATGGCACACAGTTTGACATGTTTGATCTGCTAAGTTGCTGAGTCCTCTGCAATTCATCTAAGTCCATGTTTTCACTCCGAGTCTCACGCCATCCTCCAGGCCTTGGCTGATGTTTTCCTTGCACTTTATTTTTTAGGATGTTAACTTTTTAATTTCCAAAATTCTAGCCTAGTGTTGTTTTCTATGTGTCTGTCCACGTGCCCATCTCACAAAATAAAATTTGAATCTTTTCTTCTATGGCAATTGAATGTGACTGTGAGGCAAAGGTGGCCAAAACAGCACTGGGCCAAGAGAACATCCAGATACAAAACCCCACATCAAGGCATTCTCTTCTAACTCTGGGCTTCTTCTATACATGTCACTTCAACCAGTGAGGTTCAAGTTTATCTTCTATTTAGGGAGCTCCTGACTGCACATTTTCCACCTTCCATTTTATAAAGGACTCTGACCTTAACGGGCCAATTTCTACACTTGGCAACCTTCAGCCACCAGCTCTCAAACTTTCTCCTACATCAGCAACCTATCCACACACCAGTGATAAATTTGCAGATTTACCTTCACCACGGGCCTGCAGTCCAGCTGCAAAGCACTTCATGTGACCTCAGAGATGCTCGTGGTTCCATGACCTCTGCTTATGTGCTGCTGCTGCACAGTGTCTGCACTTACACTTGGCATATTTACACAGTCGTCTTTCCCAGAGTCCCCCCCAAAATCCTAACCTGCAACCTGTGCTCCTTCCTTTAAATCCCACACAGGCTGTTTTGTTACCCTCAGAGAAACTTCTTGCATGAAGAGATGCTTAGGTGAGCAGGTATCACACAAGGAATTACGTGACAAGGAACTTGAAGTCAGTGGCAACTGTCACGTAGCAAACGGGATGTGATGTTATAAAAGGAAGACTCACATCAGCTTTTTTTTGAAACAAGCAGGGAGAAACAGAAGTAGACAGGACAGAAAAAGAGCAGGAGCAGCAGAAAGATGCAATCTAAAGGCCACAGACAGCTCCCAGAGGACTTTCAGTGCCAACAGATTTGATTTCCAGTCTTCAAATCCAGACTCACCTTTTCCCTTAGACCAAAGCCTGCTGAACTCTGTTCTCCCAGCCATTCCAGCAGCTGGAAGCACTGCCAAATGCTACAGCTCACACTGAGGCAACAGCCACACACACAGGAGGCAGATCTTACTCTTGCAAGATAAACACTGACACAGAAAACCTTCCAGAAGCAACTCCACAGTTTACTGCTTCTCTTGCCTAAAGATAGAGGCAAGTCTGGGTGGGAAGATAAGGATAATTCCTAAGGAATTCCAGAAGATCTAGGCTGCCATGTGGACAACAGTGCTGTGGCATCCCAAGTCTAATATACATGGAAAATTAGCCTTGGTGATGAAAAGAATGAGAAAATCCCAGCAGTATTGGGGTAGGGGGTACTGTTAGGGCTTTGAGGGAAATGAAACAGTGATTTCACACAGAAGTTGGGGCTGGAAGTGACCAGAAGTGCTAAAGCTGAGCACAAGATTGTGTCTGGGTGTGTTCTGAATATCTCCAGAGAATGACACTCCACCACCTCTCTGGGAAGCCTCTTCCAGTGCTCTGTCACCCTCACAGTAAATAAGTTTTCTATGCAGCTCTGCCTTTCCACCCCCATTTGTCTTGCACCAGCAGCATGGAAGCTCTAAAGGTCCTTGCAGTGAAGGTCTATTGCTTTACCAGAACTAAGGCTGTGGAAGAAACAGCTCTAGTTACAGGTGCTGGACAGCTAAAATTTTAGCTCCTCACTTTTCAGAGATGGCATATGTACCATCTGCACGTCAGGTGTGTGCCTGAGGGGCTGAATGCCCAGCATTAACTGCAAGGGAAAAATTCAGGGTATCTGAATTTGGGTTATACAGCACCTGGTGAGTAACTGTCAGAAAGAGGCCATAAAAATGCAGCAATATTTATAGGGGTCAGATGGCATTCTGAAGGGGCATTCTGGCTGTCTGTATATATGACTCAATTGCATATTTATAAGGCTTAGTTTGAATCACAGAGTATGAATTTGAGCATTTATTGTTGTAGGCAATAATCATGTGTTGAAATTTAATATGTGTGGTGAAATTACAAAGTCTTCCAAACTATATAACATGCCAGACACAAGTCCCCAGACATGGCAATTTCTAGGAATGACAGTAATTTTTTGGAAATTATAGAATCACAGTAGTTACAATAGGGAAGGACCCATTACTCCAAGTTCACCCTTCTGGCATCACCATGTGCTGGCACCAAGAGGGGTCACAGCTCTTATCAGACTGAAAGAAACAGATACTGTATTGTTCAGATATTGTATTGTGCTTGACTGATCTTCACTAAAAGGTCAAGTACAAGCAAAGGGGAAAAAGAGTATTTGAATATGAATGCATGCTTTTAATAATCATTGAGGCTTTGGGGGTTTTTTGCACTCCAGACACCACTGGAAAGACGTCTTTGGGCAAAGCCCTTGGGAGCCTGCAAAATTTGATACTGTTCTAACTTCCCCTGCACAGAGTTACATGGTCACTGATTTTAACATTCAAAAGATAGCAGTCAGCATCCATTACATAGCCTTCAAGCTGCATTGGAGATGTGTGACCTAATCCTAGATACACACATGAAAGTCAGAAAGAACAGAGAAAGCCCCAGGGGCCCCTCCAGAGCTGAAATTCCTGCATCACTCAGAAATTCAGGGCTGCATATTTAAGAGGAAAATTGAGCCTCCGACATGGAAACCTTTCTCTAGCATTACCATAAACCAATTTATTTGGTGAATATCTTCTAAAGAAAGAGGAACTGGAAACTCGACAGCCCCTTGTAGGTACAAAGGCCACAACTCCACGCTGGCCATGCTGGGACAGGTAAAGCAGGTTCCTTGAAGCAGGATTTTTTCTTTGCATGAATATCAGGTTGGAACACAGGGAGATGAAAAGATCTGTCTTAGTTTCTTGCTACTACCCCTACTGTGAGCTGCAGTCTGTGTGTTCTGAAACCTTACAGCAGCACAGGGAACACATGTCCTGTTTGCAGGAATGAAAGGAGGAGGAATGTCTCAGGAATGTCAGAGACAGGGCTGGGCTTCCCAGAAGTCCCACTACTCCCCTGTGGATGGATCTTGTGTGCATTTGGGCCCAGGGGGGCATTTCCCTGTCCATCTCAGAACCTCTGAGCCTTGACAAATCAAAACCTGTCAATATTTCTTTCCCTTGAGCCCAAACTGTGATATTTCAGACCACAGTTTCCCTGAAAATTTACTTTTTTCTCACACATTACATGAACAGAGTCATCAGGATCTTCTCTTAAGCCCAATATCTGAACACAATCACCACTAAAATTTTTTTCCCACTGCATTCCAGACAGCATCTGTAGCATTTCAAAGTGTCTAAGCCAGAGCCATGGGAGCTGTTGTTTCCAACACAAGGCATTGAGGTGGTTCATGGCTACAGGGGAAAATCACTTCTGTTCTGGGAGTTCTCCACCACTCAATGCAAATTCAGTAGCAATGGCAAAGCACAAAGAAGACCTTTCTGTGTCTGGAAACTCCTGGAGAACAGTGAAGGATAAAACATGGTCCATCTCAGAGCTCAGCCAGGTGGGCCCTTCACACTGAAATTACAACTTTTCTGATGTGCTCCTGAATCCCACGGTCCCACAAAGCTGAATCCTTCACTCCTGATGAGAACCAGGGGAGCCTTTAAGAGAGACACGAAAATACAACACTCCCTTATTGTCCTATTTTCAGAAAGAAATCGATCAAGCTGGGATGTAAAAATTCTCCCAAGATGAGAATAATATGTCTATTAATGTAGCTCTCTGGGCACAAAACTGCTCCAAAAAGAAGGGAAACCCTTTACTCTGACTCTGCTTTATTCCATCCTGTTCCTTTTGATAGAACAACAAGGCTTCAACCCTCAGTTCTGTACAACCACTCACCATGGCAGGCTATTCTTTCTAATTGTTTTTCTCTTCATTTTGTTGAGATTTTATTTTCTGACTGCATCTAATTTAAAGAGCAGTTTGGATTTCATGTAGTGGAAGAGTTTCATTCTTCATTTTCTTCAGCTCCTAAAATTCGTAATTTCATATAGAATAGTCACTTAAGAAATGACTATTGCAATTTGTCACTAACAAAACTTGCAGAAGTGAAGCAAAAGAATTTAAGTTTAGCTCAGTTTTCAAATTGGTTTGTTCATGAGAAGACTCCTTAAATTACTTAATCTTCAAACTGTTAGTGATAAAACAAATGTGCTCTTATCTAATCTGCAACAAATCTTGCCCAAACTGTTACTCTGCCAACCGAGGAACATGATACTCTTTAAAAATTTATAACAACTGCAGCTAATAAAACTAAGGTTTGGAACCACCTCAGTTTATCTTTTCTGGAACAATATGAAGATGTCAGAAAGCTCTTTGCCATATTCAGAAGAAAATTGCAGCAGCACAAGACTAGAGGATTTTCTTCTTGCTTATACAGTCCTACTCTAATACATTAGAGACTCAGATGTTTTGAATATTATTGTGATTCTAATTTACAAACCAAGATGTACTCTCAGAAATACCCAGAAAAACATCAGAGATAATATTGTAGGTCACAAATAATAGTTTGGACTGAGTAGGTGCCTTTGTATTAAGTTCCACTGCCTTCTAATAAAGCTCTTGTCACCATCTGAGCCACACTCAAATTGTGTGACTTCCCTAACCTGGGAAAGACAAGAACCAATATATTTGTAAAAAAGCTTTGATTAACTCAGTGTTTGTGATATCTTTGATGCACCTTTTTATTGCTACCCCTCTTCTACCTGTTAATAGCAAAGTATTTTTCTCCATTGATCCACAAAAGCTCTCACTGCCACACTGTTGAGGGTCTGCCTTTGATTTCTTCCATTTTGAAAACAAACATTTTCTTTTAACACAATTTCCTTTTTCTGTTAGTCAGGACCCCTCATTAAGTCCACAGTGTGTTTTTCTCCCAAGTACAGCTCATTATCAGAAGCCCATCTACACGTGCACACTAGAACTGTTTTATGCAAGCAAATGGCCCAGCATACTTGATCCTCTGTAAGTACTGCCCCAATGGACTGGCAGAGAGACACTGCAGAAATCCTTAGGTTTGAATCTTGTCTCCATTTTCCTCTAGAACCCATCCCTTGACCAATTAAATGATGGCCAGATCCATCCAAGGATTCTAAAGCTGAATATAAGTTCTGCATTAACTCCTAATCCTTTCATTTGGCTCCCTGTTTGGAATTAGAGATCCATCCTGCAGCTCAAGAAACTCATAAATAAAGAAATCTATCAGGCTTTGCTGACATATTGAGCAAACACCTGCATCTGAAGTGTCGTGTTCCATCAGAAGGAAATAAAAGTAATTGGTAACCAATTTGTTTCTGCTCTCTTTGATCTGCTTGTTCTTATCTACAGAACTTTTCATAACTTCATTCCCTGACAGCCTCCTAAAACTGGATAAGAAACAAATAAAACATTTAAAAATAAGAGAGCAGGTAAGCTACTAAAGCACTGCTGGTTTAATATGATTCCCCAATGATTATTTTTCAGCTTTGTTGTAACTGTATTTAAGAATCTTTCACATTAACCAAGAGGCTGCTTTAAGTGTTGCATTAGTGTGGATCTGACAGCAGAGCAGCAGAGGTCAACCAGGTACAATAAGATCTTATGAATAAGGAAGAGTTTAAACCAAAACCATAAATAAGTGAAATCCATCTCTGCTCCTTAAAGGGAATTTAATGAATCCTGACCAATGCTGAGACTCGTGTCAGTGGCAGAGCAATGATCTCCCCAGGACATTCCCACAGTTATTACTGCCACTCTTACACAAAAGCTTGACTTTACACAACCAGCTCTGGCTTAAAACATCTCGATGGCCCCAGACTAAAAACCTCTTTTAGTCTAAAAGTCCTAAAGCACTCCACTGTGTCTGCAGGGTGCTAATTTGCAGTATGATATCAGGATATGCTGGAAACCACATTTTCAAATGCTGATCTCCTTCCTGCAGCAACAGTCAGAGAGGAGATGGTGGGAACAGGCTGGGGAAGGGCAGCAATGTCCCTTCAGAAGTGTGACATCCAAAGTTTCCCTCAGAGTCCAAGGGCCAGCAAACAGAGCTGCTCTAATGGCAACTCCTTCCCTCTCCTGTCACCTCTCCAGTGCTCTCTGTCTGTGTGTGCTCTTGGCCCCTGACTGGCACTTGCAACACAAAAGGCACAGAAGTGCTCCTAAAAGCCTCCTTTCAGAAATACAGGCACTTGACTTATGAAAACTAGATGTAAGGAAGCCAGAAGTTAATCAGGATTTAATGCAGCTAAAAGCCAAGATATGGAAGCTGCCCATTAAGGATTTTACTACTGTATTTCTCAAAATTCTCATTAAATGTATAGTTTCACAGGGGATTCAGAATCATATCAGTATTTAAAAAAATCTATTTGATGAATTTATATTAGTGGGGAAGAACAGCTGAATTAATTTGGAAGATAACCCTCCTTCACCTCCTTTGTTCTGTTCTCTGAAGAAAGGTTCAAATGTAAGGTCAATGAAATATTAAGATATCAATTTTATTTCCTATTATACCTCAGCCCAGAGCCTGTTTTACTAAAAAACACATTTCCTTGAGAATTACCCAGTATAGAAAGGAAGGCTTTTGCTCTTGCTGGTTCCTCTGTGCTCTCTCTCAGTTTGGCTTCACAAAAGTACATCCCCACATCAGCAGAGGTTGGGTTGGTGATAGTGAGTCGTCTCCCAAAGTTGCTAATGCCACTGGTTATCTTTATTCCATTTCTCTTCCAGGTCACACTTAGTCTCTCAAGAGGTCTGCCAAGAAATAAAATACAATACAACAATAAAACATATATATTACAGAATAAACTGTGTATGCATATATATATATATACACATACAGAATATAATATTACAGATTATAAAACTTCTTTATGTCTTCCTCTATTCCCAACATTCACTATCAAGAAGTAAATGCATATATAACTTGTACACATCCAGACTACAGACTACTCAAGTGGCATTATGCAAGTACAGCTAATTGATACAGCAATAGAACTTAAGTGCTAATAATTTGATTCCTCTAAGCAAAAGAAGTAAATACTGCTATGGGAATCAGCTGCATGGGAAGTGCTTTCATTATAACTCAATTACCAAAACAATATTAATCATATCAAGAACATCTCTGCCCTCAGAGGGGAAAGTGAATCAGTTGGTCTTATCATCCAAGGACTTCAACTATTTACTTCCAGTGAAATTCAAAGCTGTTCAAGGCCAACTAGATGGAAACATAGGAGCAATGCTGTGAATTCCATATTACAGTGCATTATGAACAGTTGAGCAATAATCACTGTAAAATGAGAGTGCTTGAAAGAAATTACCTCATAGGACATCCTCACTAATTTATTTACTAGGCAGCATCGACTGTTCAACAATATCACCTTTCCTGTTGACAGGTAACATAGTTGAAATATTATTAACCCCCACCATAACCTTTTCCTTAAGATAATGTCTGCTGCCTGAGCACCACTGTACTTTTTTCCTTTCTGTGTGAGGAACAGGTGGGGAAGTACCCCTGCCTATGCCCTCATTTGGCCAGAAAAATCAATAGGTTTAATTTAATGTTGGACAAACGAGATTATTCGTCAGGTTGCGTTGAAGAGCAAGCATTCTGCTTCAATCTCTAAATTAATAAAACAACAGAAAATAACACCCTGTGTCCTTCTCAGCGAAGGGCAGTGTGTTATGAGGAGCTCCCTGGAACCCCAGGGGGTGTTTCCATACCTGGCGTTGGCCACACACTCCAGGGTGGCCTCGCTGCTCCCTGTCACCACACTGGTGTTCTGAGGGCGGATCACGATGGCGGGAGCCAGGGAGTCAGACGGGTCTGTGGCACCTGCACGGGCACAAAGACACCTTGTGAGGGCTCTGGACGCCTGTGACAGCCATGACAAGGACTGCCACGTTCCAGGCACTGCTGCAAGTTCCCTCTTCAGCCTCACCGCGGATTTCAACCCCCTCGCTGAAGGGGAATCTCCAGCACGGCCATTCCACAGATCCTCCCTGAGCTCTGGCGGCCTCGGGGCTGTGCCCGCTGCCCTGGGGAGCCTGGGCAGTGCCCACCCACCCTGTGGGCAAAGAATAACATTGTGCTGAGCTCCAACCTCCCCCTGCCCTGACACAACTCCAGCCATTCCCTGGATCCTGAGCTCCAACCTCCCCCTGCCCTGACACAACTCCAGCCATTCCCTGCTCCTGTCCCTGCTCCCCCAGAGCAGAGCTCAGTCCCTGCCCCTCATTGCAGTTGTCCCTCCCCTCAGGCTCCTCCAGCTGAACACACCCAGTGCCCTCAGTCTCTCCTCACACCTTCCCCTCCAGACCTTCCCCACCTTCATTCCCTCCTTTGGACACTCCCCAACAACTCTTTCCAACAACATCTTTCCTGTACTGGGGTGCCCAGCATTGCACACACTGTTCCAACACACAACTCCCAAGAACTACTCCCAGTCAGAGTGCAGGGGCCACTGTCTAAGAGAGAGCAAAATAAATTAAGCATCCTAAAGGTTTTCCATTGTTGAGCACTTTTATTTTTATCAAACACTTGCTGACTTATATTTTTAAGACCTTTTCGTGTTTTGTTTAATCTTACCCCTTCCATACCATTTCAAAAGAGTCTGCCAATACTCATGTTAGTTCTTTAAAAAGATTTTACACACTGGGGAACAAATATAAAATTAACAAAGCAGCATATCACAGCAACTTCAATCCCTTTTTCTTATCAGGAAAGTAAATAACCCAAATCTGTTACTCTTTTGTGAGGCTCCATACTGTAAATAATTTAGCTTATGCAACAGTCAGCAGACACTTAAAAAATGGTAAAAAGGCAGCTTGTAAATTTTCTCTGTATACATTTAGTAAGTGAATTAAAATACCCATGTATTCATAGGTAC
The DNA here is from genome assembly GCA_013390005.1 of Calyptomena viridis. Taxonomy (NCBI): domain Eukaryota; kingdom Metazoa; phylum Chordata; class Aves; order Passeriformes; family Eurylaimidae; genus Calyptomena; species Calyptomena viridis. The sequence goes on along the minus strand of WEIV01027835.1, from coordinate 273,978 downwards.
TTTGCTTCAAGCAACTCATTTGGGAAAGAAAAATTAGCTATTTTTTAGCTTGAATAACAGAGTAATAAAATTTTCTAAAGATACAGAAACCCATAAACAAATTACAGAGAAAAGTAATGAAAATAAAACTAAACTGATGGAAAAACAAGCCAGTTCATCAAATGTTTCCTGCAAAGGAGGCTAGTCCATGACCATTAAGCAGAATGAGAAACTGGGAAATGCAAGGTATGAACCCTTGCTGCTAAAGATTGTGACTGAACTAACACTGATGTGGTACAGAGGGCTCATCAGAATGGTCAGAAGTTGGAATCCCAGGAATGTACCTATGGAGATCACCTATAGATTTAACAAGCACATGGAGAAAACAACAACATTTCAAGGTATTATCTAAACAGTATGCAGACAGTGTGAACATCCCTATTTTATAATCAAAGACAGCTTAAATTTCCTTTTGCAGCACTAATAATTCACCATAATTATTGCCATAAATCACTCTGGCCCAATCAAACTCAACAGGGACATTCCCAGGGCTCCTTTTGCAGGGGGCAGTTTGCAGCTTGGTTTTGTGGCTACTTTAAATGTCAAAAGAAGAACTTAGTGCTACTTTCCAGTACAAATGTCAATAGGGCTGTAACGTGGGATCTGTGTGTCCACCCCCTCCTTTCAGAACTTCATCCTTTTGTGAGAAATCCACAGGTTGGAGTACCAGAATAGTCAGGATTCTAGTTGAGATAAGGACTAACACTGATTTTGTTTGGATGATGTGACGTGGCAGATCAGGCTGGGGAAGGTAGAAAGCTACTGCAAACAACCAGATAATGAACAACTACCCAGACTTTCCAGGTTTCTCATCCTACCTGTCAATAAAGCCACTCCATCCTTCTCCTACCTCCTAATGCACTGCACAGAAGTGATTTCACTTGACTGATGCTACACTAAAATCCAATGCAGAATGTCATTGTTAGTAAACAGACATTTTCTGTGAAAATCCTTTGTAGAAAACAATTGAATTTTTTTTTCCTCTTCACTGTTCCTTTTTCACTTCATCAGACTTTTTGTTGTCTGACTTTTCTTCCTCCTCCCCTCAGGCAGCTTCTCTACACTCATCACTGGCCATTTCCCCTCCCTGCCATCCCATGGTCCCCTATTTTTGACACTATTTAAGAACTGCTCAGTTTACAACGTATCCTTTAATTTAATGATTGAACTTCAGCTTCTCTGAATGAAATATTTCTTAAATATACTGAAATGGGGGAGTGGTACAAATAAACCCAAGAACACAGTTAGAGTGAGATGAATTCACTAATGGGACAACCAGTCTTTGAGGCAGGACTGTGGTAACACCAAAGGCTTGGATTCAGGAGTGGAGGGAGTTCTCCAGTGGTTCCCATCCCCATCTGCAGCACAAGATATTAAGGTAGATTGGCATTGATATTACGTTTTCCATATTAGAATTCTTTTTAAAAAGAGCCAAAAAAAGATAAAAAAGGAGACAAAATAACAGAAAATGGATAAGAGAAGATCTGAGGTTTTTTTGTTCCTCTAAACACAAACTCGTCTCTAGATTGTGGAATTTGGGACTCTGGTAATTCCACACAGGCAGAGATAAATTGAAGGAAGAGAGAAAAAGAAAGAGTGACCACCTCTTGCACGGTCTATTTGTTTTTCTCACAGCTGGCTGGGTATGGCTGCACATCACTGATCCTGGAGCTCAGTGAACTTTCCCCTTCCCTCCTTCTGTCTGACCAAGGATGAAACCCATCCAAGTGCACTTGGACACTGATTTTTTAATACTGATGAGCCGTAGAACTTTAATCTGATATTTAAATACAATAATTATGTACACTGCCCTATCATCTCTGGAAAGACAGTGTTTTTATCTCTGTATGTGTATTGTCATTAAAAGTACAGGGAATTTTAAATATTGCCATTTACAGTTTGTAAAGATCACAGATTTATCAAAGCTGCTTGGGTGGTTAATTTTCCCCAACAGAACTGAAATCTCACTCAGGTCACATGACTGAAGATACAATAAGTTCTTTCCCCTTCAGAAATATATAAACATTAGGTTATTTCCCAGATTTTACATTATGGCATGCAAGGTTTATCTATGTCTGTATTTGCAGCACAGAATATTAAGTGTATTACTTCAATGGATGCTCAAATTCATCTGACAGAGCTATGGGATAAACCAGCCTTAATATAAAGTGACAGAAAGTGTTTCTCTCTTGAAAAGAAGCAATAGTTTGAGTTTGGACTTGAGAAAAACGAGGAGTTTTATTTTTGAGGCTTATAAGTCTCAGCCCCCTGAAGACACTTAATCCAAACAAGGTGACCAAGAGCAGGAGGCAAAATTGCCAAAAAATCATCCAGATCACCCTTGTTTACTTGGTGTGAGGTAGAGCCTGTAATGTGAGGTTGACTGCTCATCAACCCTACTCTTAGTGTAAGTTACTACTGCTACTACTGTCCAGTTTTGAATGAAGAAGGGATCCCTCAGGAATCAGGTCCAAAAATGAATTTACTGCTTCATATTTCGAAATTTGTCCAACAGAGAACAGAAGAGGTCACCAGTACCAAACCCTCAGGCTCCCAGAGAAATTAGAATACTTGAACAGAACTTTGAAACCATTTATAGGTTATCCTGGGAGAAAAAGATTGGACAACCTTCACCAGAAACTTCCTACACGCTGTCAGACTTGCCCAGTATGTAAAAATGCCTTTGCAATTACTCTGCAGGATACATGCAAATTATGAACACCTATATTAGGAAAAAAGCAGGATAGGAGATAAGAGCCCAACACAAACAGCAAAAATATTACAAATAGTGCAACATTATGGCACCAAGAATGTACAATCTCTGCCTGTGTATCATGGGATATGAGAAAAGAGGAGAAATGACAATCACACAGTATCTCAAGACTGCTGGAGGGAGCAAAAAAAAAGACCTTACAAATACAAACTCCCCATGGAATACATTCACTGCAGGTACTACCTGCAGATGGTTTAAATTATCAACCCATAATGGATTAATGCCCCTTTCCTTTTCCAGTACAAGGTACACAACAGGAATTGGATCCTGATCAATAATAGATTAATTTCCCTTCCCCTTTGGAGTAAAAGATGCACAACAGGAATTGGAACCTGATCAACAGCAAAGCAAATGCTGACAACCACCTGCAGGCACCAGAGAGAAGCATTATGCAAATAATGGAAAAAAGTGTGTTCTCAATCATAAACCTCTACCCCAAAACATGTCTATTTGTTCTCTGCTTATTACAGTGATTATTAACAGGTGAGACAATAAAAGAGCATTAAGATAATCAAAGTTACTATTTCAGTTTTCCACTTTGACTCTAGCAAGGACTATTTATTTTCAGGAAAAGGGAAATACAATGCTGTGCACTGCAGAGGGCTCTGCTCAGATTTCTACATGTCGAGGAAAATAACAGAGACTTTCCTGTGGGGATTCTTGGTTGCATTTGTTTAGTTTGATGAAAAACATAAAAACTTAAAATGGAGGGGTTTTTGAGTCAAAATTACATATTGATAAAATAATTAGCAAATTAATGATAAAGAGCTGGTGCATGAAGAATTATGACTTTTCCGTACCTAGAGATGTCTTCAGACTCCTCAAACATGTAAGTATTAACATAATTTATTTAACTTTTGAGAAACTAGACTGTAGACTGAAAAAGTAAATAAACAACACAAAAACTTCAATTTGTGGATCAAACTTATAGGGAAAAAAGCCAAGTTGTTTCAATAATCACAGCAAGTGAATTGTTATATATACAGTCTTCGTCTTGAACCAGACATCAGACATCATGACATATGAATAAAACAGCAGATATGAAAAAGGTTTACAAAACACAGTACAAGTAAAACAAGTGAATGATCTAGGTCAGTTTTATTTATTGACTCAATATACTCTTGTCACTGTGACGAAGCTTTGTCCACATCAGAACAAACACATGATGCATTTCTGCTGCAAGCAAACTAAAAAAAAAAAGTAAAATAAAAGGAAAAAAAGAGTGAATAAAATAATAAAACCCAGAACAATGTACAGCAAGCAGATCACAACTGAATACCTGGTGTGTGAGGAGGGAAGAAGTGTGAGAAGAAGAAATTACAGAAGATTTCACCAACAACTCTTTATGCTCTGCACAAATTCATCTTCCTGAGCTGCCCATCACAAAGCACTGCCTGAAACTCTGCCCTCCTTTGGTTTCTCTCCACCCCTCCTGGGACTGTGATGGTCTTTTTATGTTGTAACACTATTCCTGATGCATTTAACTCTGAAAAATAAAGCTACCCACAGAAATTAACCTGCACTGAATGCACTGAACTTGGAGAAGTGCTGGATGGTCTGAAGAGAGTGAAAATATTCTCAGTGCTGGTTTTACCAGCTACACAATATTGCAGAAACAGAGCCTTAAGGGAGGCAAGAAGCACGAGCAGCAGGTTGAGGGAGGTGACTGTGAGACCCCACCTCACTGGGGGGTCCAGGGAGGATGTGGAGCTTCTGGAAGGAGTTCAGAGGAGCCCACAGAGATGCTCCAAGGCTGGAGCCCCTCTGCTCTGGGGCCAGGCTGGGGGAGCTGGGGTGTCCAGCCTGGAGAAGGGAAGGATCCTGGGAGACCCTTCCAGTGCCTGAAGAGCTGGGGAGGGACTTTGGACAAGGGCTTGGAGTGACAAGATAAGGAGAAATGGCCTCAAACTGCCAGAGGGAAAAGTTAGATGGGATATTGGGAAGAAATTCTTCCCTGTGAGGGTGGGGAGGCCCTGGCACAGGTTGCCCAGAGAAGCTGTGGATGCCCCATCCCTGGAAGTGCCCAAGGCCAGGTTGGAGCAGCCTGGGATAGTGGAAGGTGTCCCTGCCCATGGCAGGGGGGGGAACGAGATCATCTTTAAGGTCCCTTCCAACCCCAACTATTCTATCATTCTACAATTCTATGAAAATGGAAAAAATACATTAATTATTCAAAACGTTGTCAAGAAGACATTTCACATGTATGGAGCTTCCTCCAAACTGTGTTTGGAGCAGAGAACTACAAAGCACCTCCTGGGTCAGAGTAATTCCCTGTTTGTGACATCCCATCATGAAATCCCTTTTCTCAATGTACTGGAGACAGTGGCAAAAATATTGAGTTTTTTTAACACCACTTTTTGGTTGGAAACTTTCCTAAAGCTTTTCTTTTCAACCTGTTAAAAACACTCCTAATTTCCAGCTTAAATCTATTCATGGCCAATGTACTCCATTTGTTTTTCTGCCAAAGCTGTCCTTTAACTTAAAGAGCTGCTTTCTCCCTCCGTGATGTTTACGTCCTAAAGTATTTATAGAAAACAATCATACTCCTTCACAGTCTTAATTTTACTCAGCTAAACAAGGAAAACTTTTCTTGCCTGACAACTTTTAAAGGATTCACTGAAATACACACAAACAAAAGACTAAGAGCAAGAGCAAAAAAAACAAGCTAGTGCCACACTATAAATGTCTCCAAATGTTTAAACAAATAACAGCCACGTTTGTAACAGCTTTTTTTCCCCCTTTGTAAGGACTTTCACAGAGACTGCAAGTGCTGTTAGTTTTAGCCCCAGGGAAAGATTAATAGAGAACTCAACTCTAGGCACAAGACGATTTATACCCTTCTGTGTGTAGATACTCTCAGTAAAGAGGAGATTTATATATTTTTATTAGATAAAGCTGAGTCTAAAATACAGGTTGAAAAGCTCTAAAACCTTATAGAGAGGTTTTTAGGGTCTACTCCCGGGCATAAAGAGAGGCAGGGGCTTAAACCCAGTTGATTTAAAAATGGAAAATGCATTTCTGTAAGCAACAAATACTGCAATGCCCCAGGAGAAGCAGCAAGGCCAGGATGGTTCATGGTGACAGTCATTCCACCTTGTTTCTCAGCAGTTCTGCTCTCAACACTGGGACAGCAATGGGAGATCTGGCTTTTTGCCTGATTTTGCTCTTTTTCTACATGCTGTTAAGTGTAGGTGACCCAGCAACTGCTATATGGGGGGTGAATTCCTCTTTTTTCTACTTCCTGAGGTCTACAGACCCACTTTGTATTTTAGGACTACTTCAGAAAAGAATTTCTAGTGTTGTCCCATGTCGTTTTAAGGAAATTAAACCACTGCTTAGTTACACAGCTCCCTGTGATTCAGCAGCTAAATTCAAAAGCAGACCAAATTTCTGCTCAAAATCTCTGCAATCCCCTTCTCACAACTCCTCGTGCAAAAAGAGCAATTTGGAAGTTCAGTCTCTGTCACTGACCTGACCTTCCCCCATGCACAGTGAGGGGGTTTCTTTCTGCCTGCAAACTTATCATCCAGCACATCATTAGAGCTTTTAACATGAAAAAATACATAGCCTCAAGCTATTCTAGCTAAAGAACACTCAGGTGGGCTTTTCAATTCGCCAGATAGCTTTAATATTGGCTATATAAATGGATAGAGTGTGTAATCTTATTCAACAGCAGTTAAAAGGGGGAAAAATACCCGTGGTCGACCAGTGGAATTTATTGGCCTCGGCGTCGTCTTCAAAGTGCTGTGAGAGGCAGCAGCTCCAGCAGCTCCAGCAGCTCCCTGCAGTCAGGCCCCAGAGCCTGGGGCTGTGCCAGAACCACCAGTGCTTTGGGGGGACACACCTCAAAGCTGGGTCCCCCCCTGCCATGGGCAGGGACACCTCTCGCTGTCCCAGGCTGCTCCAACCTGGCCTTGGACACTTCCAGGGATGGGGCAGCCACAGCTTCTCTGGGCAACCAGGGTCTCCCCACCCTCATAGGGAAGAATTTCTTCCCAACATCCCATCTAACTTATCCTTCTGGCAGTTTGAGGCCATTCCTCCTTGTCCTGTCACTCCAGGCCCTCATCCCAAGTCCCTCCCCAGCTCCCAAGGAACCCTTTCAGGCACTGGAAGGGGCTCTAAGGTCTCCCAGGAGCCTTGTATTCTCCAGGCTGAACAACCTCAAATGTCTCCCAGCACATGCCTATGTTTAAAAAGATTTAAAAATAACTCATCAGTGGAAATTACTTTTAAGAGGCTGTATATTTTTATGATGTACTTTAGTGCATCGTAAGAGAAGCATCCTTTTAACTATAAACAGGGATGCATTTGGGAGAAGGAAACAGGTTGGAGGGTCCTGGCAGTGGTTGTAGGGATTCCTGCAGGAGCCAGCAAGACTCACTTTCTCCTGAGGAAAAAACCCAACTTTTAAGATTTTACAGTCTTGATGCTTCACATACCTGGATATTTACTAAATTAAGTCAGTAAACCCCACATCAGTGACTGGGTGTTAAATAAACCAGAACTGTCAGTTAATAGTAACGTAGAGAAACACAAAATTCAGTGGTGAGACAAGAGCTGAGAGAAGAAATGAAGGAGGAGAGCTGAGCTGTGGATATGGCTGTGTCCCTGGGATCAGAGAGCTGCTGCCATTTCAGGTGCTCCAACTCTCACCAGCAGATCCTGGTTTACTGACAAGCTGCAGGACAGAGAAAAATGAGAGAAAATAAAATGCTACCTCCTATTTACAGATATATATTTGTATATGGCTTCATGTTGGGTTTTGCATTTCTTAATTCCTTACTTTGGCACAAATAAGATCACACAAGTGACAATCCAGTTGCTGGTTCTGCTTGCAACAATTTTAGCCACTCTTTTACTTAGAAATGAAAGGGTGGTAGCATTAAATAAAGAGAAAAAAGAAGAAAAGAAAAAAAAGACTATCTCATCTATCCTTCAGTGGACTCAAATAAAGAAAAGCATTTGCAGCGGCTTTGGGAGAAATTCTTTCAGAAATGCCTTCAACAATTCATTTTATGACAACAGTAATGGAAGCACTATTTTCACAGGGAAGATTTAAGATTAAATATGCACTGTAGAGCATAAAACAAATACGTACAATTGATCATATGTGAGTTCCTAAGATCTATTTCTTTGCAGCAGTTTTTTAAGTGAACATGATATTGTGGTGCAGTACATTGGAAGGAGGGACTTGCACACAAAGAATGAACATAGAATCATGGAATGGTTTTGGGTTGGAAGGGACCTTAAAGCTCCTCCACTTCCACCCCCTGCCATGGGCAGGGACACCTTCCACTACCCCAGGTTGCTCCAACCTGGCCTTGGACACTTCCAGGGATTCAGGGGCATCCACAGCTTCTCTGGGCAACCTGTGGCAGGGCCTCACCAGCCTCACAGGGAAGAACTACTTCCTAACTTCCTATATAATCTAAATCTCTCCTCTTTTAGTTCAAAAGAGGTTATAGTTTAAAAGTGTTAAAAATATCATTTGACAAGCAGTCCTGATAAAGTTAAAATTAATACTGAATTTCAGTTAGGCTCCAAGTTTAAAAAGAATTGGTGTTTTTTAGCATCAACTCTGATTCAGGAGAATTCAATTAGATACCTGGCAAATATACGAAAATAATAAATATTATTGGATTTTAAAGATTTCCCTAGGCATGGATATCTACTGTCTCTGGCTGCTTGTTTAAAAACCTGTCATCTTCCTGACAGATTAATGAGAAGAAAAAGACAAAGCTGGAAGTGTTCCACAAGGACAGGAAGGGCTCTTGTGCTGCACAGCTTTGGTGCCAGTAGATGTGCACAGGACACCAACTGGGGCACCACTGCCCACCCAGGGCACACGAGGGACACCCTCCATTCTGCAGGGACTGGGTAAGCAAGTGTTGGTGAGAAAATCCATTGTAAGGACAGAGATCCAAATTCACTACCTGTAAACATCATTTGAACTTCAAAAGAAAAAGAAAACCTTATCAAATTCAACCACGTCTCCTCAGATCCCAGATGCTCCAGGCTCACAACAGTTTATGAAGGCTTAAAGGAGAGCACTTCTACAGAGTTATAACTCTGAACCAAACAGGCATTCTTGTTCTTTGGTTTTGAACTTACTATTCAAACCAAGATGCACTCACTGAGCAGCATTTTAAACTCAAGGTCAGCTCTTGCAGCATTCTATTTATATATATATACGTATCTGAAAACCACATTTTGGGATCCAGATTGCTACCTTGCTCCCAAAGGTCTGCTGTTTCCAAGTCTTTACATAAAGAGAACAGATCTGAAAAACAAGGAGATACCCCACAGCCTTCTTCCAGCAGCCAACTCAACCAAACATATGGAATGACTTGTCAAAATAATATTTTGAGAAATAGGTTATCAGGGGCCTCAGGTCTACTCCATATGGTCTAAAGTTCTCCATCCCCCTGACCATATCATGCTACTTTTCCACTGTCTTCTATAAAGGGAGACAATCCTTAATATAAGTAGAGTTGTTCAAGTCATGAACACTCATGAAGCAAATAAAATTTCATTTATATATTTAGAGTACTGTAAAATAAAAAACCAGGTCAAAACCATGCACACAGCAGAGCTCAGAATCCAAAGGAATATTTTTCTAACAAAAGAAAGAATTTTGTTTCCCTCTTTACAGCACAGATGTTTTTCCTAAATAAAGTGCAGCTTCTCCTTTGCAGCCTTTGTGATTATCAATCTTTGGTTATTTTATAATATAAGGTTGCCTCAGACCTCAGCAGGGAGAAAAATACACATTGCTGTATTTCCTCTGTTGCAAGAACAAAACAACTGTGAAAGCAAAGAATGTTCCAAAAGAGCAAACAATAACCCAGCTAAAGAAAGTCTACAAACTTATTCATTCAAAAATAATTCCACAGATGGATAAGCATTTAATTTTCTGAGGCAAGAATAAACCAGTGTCTCTGTTCTCTGGGAGATGGAATGGGGTTTGTACCTGCCTATTTATACCCAACACATAAATGCTGCTCAGAGAATGCTGCAAATACTGTAAAAAGAAATCTGAGGAGAAGTTATTTGTTAGTATTTCTGCAGTTTGGGTAGTGTCAGCATTGTTAAAAATAAATTGTTGGTTGTACCTTGCTTGGCCTGTACAAATGTTGTTTGCATTAATGTACTTATGGTTTCCTATCTGCTGCACCCTGTTAAAAAAAGGAGTTTAAGAGTGTGATGCCTTCTCAATCTTGCACTGACTCCTTGCCCTCTCAGAAGAGGGCTGGTCATAGTTTTTGCTGGTTTTTGCTCCCTTGAATAATGCAACAACTCATTGCTGTGGTAACAAAAAACCAGAAGCTTATTTCCACAGGGTGCTCTTGTCTCCCAGCTCATCCAAAACTTCCTATTTCGTGCTGCTTCTTATTTGAAATTTCTATCATTATAAAATGACACTCGGATGTCACAACAGAATTACAGTTAATAAGGAAAATTAGGGGGAATAAATGAAAGATAAAAAGGTACATTAGGAAATGCACCATTGTCTAAGACATGAATTTGTACATCGTTGAGATACAAGTGACATCTATTTCATTTGCTTTAAAAAGAAATCATTTCACCCTTAGGTTTTGAAACATGCTGTCACTTTCCAAAATGTCCTTGGGTTGTCAGTTTGAAATGAATTGGCTATGTGTCATTAGGCAGAACACAACAGCATTCTTTCTATTTAATTAACCCATTTTATTCAGATTTGCCCCCAGAATAACCCTGAACAACATGATTCTGCCATGCAGATGGCAATGGGCTGGGAGAGAGCAGAACTGTCAGATGTCAGAGCAGCCAAACCAGGAAGGAAACGTTGCAGGGTCCACTTGGCAACAAAACACTCACTTCTCCTACACACACCATCTTCTAAAAGTACTTACAGGGAATGGAGAAGGATGAATCACTTATAGACACACAGAAAATGCATTGAGATGGGATTAAAATTATAGTAAGCAGCTAAAATAAAACTGGAGGAGGTGGCTGCAGCCAGCACCTGGAACCTGGACTCCTACACAGCCACCCTGGGTTTGCCTTCTTCTGCTTGGTGACTTTCACCCAGGATTTGGATGATGGGATTAGTTCTGCAAACTCAGTGCATCCAAACTTATCTTCAGTGAGAGGAAACACTAAATGAATAAATCACGTTTTAATACTGATAAAATCTCTGCAGGCTACTGGGAACACCCTATGGAGGGTCACAGACAGCTCCATCTCCCTCCCCTCCTTTTTTTTCAAAAGTTATTATAAAAAATAGGTTAAAGGTGTGCCAGACCAGTTGGCTATTCAGGAGCCAAAGAATTTTACAGCATAGACCAAATTTAAGACAATAAGGTACGTTACCTACTGGACCACAAAACCTCTGGGAGAACTCAGAAATAGAAGCAGCTTTACAAAATAAACTATTATCTTTCTGTCCTTCTGCTCTCAAAGCCTGCAACCCTAAATAAAACAAAACAAAACAATCCTGAAAAAAACAAAGCCTGGTGATATATAAAAATAAAAGTACAGATGAAGCATTTTTGACATTTCTCTATCACTCTTAAAAATAGTAATAATCTTGAGCTATTGAAGTTGCTGAAGGAAAGTAAAAATCAATGTGCTTTCACTTAGCACTTCTGAAAAAGAGAAGGATTACTTGGTATTTCAGCAAAATGCTTTAATGCCACTGTAACAGAGCCCACTCTAAGGTACCAATAAAGGTCTTCACACTCAAGCATCCCCTGCAGCCCAGGACCTGTGACTTGGAAGGGAAGTGGGACAAGACTTCACTTTTCAGTGACGAGAGGGCAGAGCAGTTCCTGGGGCCAGGGCACAAACCCTGTGCTGTCCTGGGCCCTACAAACATCAGCTCCGTGGGGAACACACCTCAGGCAAGGACTCCACACACACCCACTGAGCAGTTTACACATCTAACAAAGCAATTTATTTCACACAACGTGGGAATTGCCTTGGTTTTCTGCTTTCCTTGCTTCCCTCTTAACCCCAAATGCAGCAAAGTGATGCACAAATCACAGGTGGGGGTTTGTTGTTGATTTATTTGGAGGGGAAGCTGATTTTTTTAATTTGATTTGATATCACATAGATCGAAAAAGTCACAAGCTTCAATCCAGTGTGTAACCAAAGCTCAAGAAATGGGGGCTTTTAAGTGTTTGTCTGCATTTGCCCATATTCTGGCTGGTCATAAATTTATAAGTTTGCAATCATGGGCAGGATAAAAAGGATTAGATTTCTGACAGACATTAAGAAACTTCTGCAAATCACTGTAAACAACTCAAATCTATCTTGGAAAGTGGTAAATGGTTGAACCTTTCCTTAATACAGGCAGGGTGGACATAAAATTGTGTATTTTACACTGAATCACATGTATCACTCATAATAAGTAATAGCAATAGCCAGTGAAAAGGACAAAAAAAAAATGGCACACTGCAAACCTGTTTCTTTTCTCATCTAGGAGAACTATAGTCACAAAAATGCTTTAAAACAAACCATTTTAGCTGCTAACAATTTTTCTGTTGTTTCTGGCTCCTCTCTTTGCATACAAATGCATCAAATGCAAAACCCAAAGAGGGAAAGTGGAACATTTAAAAAAAAACCCCTGATTTATTGCTGCACAAATCCTTTACTCCTACCATTAAAAAGTACAATTTATTACCACTGGAAAGCGTAAGGAGTAGAAAGTGCTCTTGAAAAATAATAACTGCTTCCCCCAGCACACCAGAGACCTCTACAGAGGATGGAGGAACCATTATCTCCATTTTATGTGTGGTGTAAACGGGGTGAGGACAAACATGACTGAAATGGGGCTCCAGCAGGTGTGTCTGACCTGTTCAGTGTGACCTTTTAACACTTGAGGCTCCACTCAAACACGAGATGGAAGGATTTTGTTCCTTTCCAGTCTCCAGCTGGAAGAAGAAGATGCTACACAAATACCCACGGGATCTCTCATGCTCTGAAGCTTCTCCCCTTCTCACATTCTCTTTGCAGGCCAGTTCTCAGCTGGAAAACTTGTTAATGTGATATGGCAATTAAATTAAATTCTACTGCTGCACAGTCATTCACAGCATCTCTGGTCAACAGCAGACAGGATAGGGGGAAAACCACTGTATTCTCCCAGGTTTTATCATAGGCAATGCCAGTGGGAGAACAAACCAGGCAATTTGCATTTCTCAGAGTTATTGTTCCAAGCTGCCCACAGACTCTGGCACATGTCATCACACCAATTTAACTGAGCTTTATCTTTACAAGCATTTTAAATGAATGTCTAAACCCTAGATCAAAACGTCTGCTAAGGCCATTCAAACAGCAGGTTCCATCCCAGTGTTCAAAATCTGCTTTCCTGCTCCCCGATCTCTACAGTAATTTTCTGCCAGATCTTTCCCTTGTCCTTTTTCAAAGAGATCAAATACATATATTCAACAAGTATTAAAAAAAAAATTAAAAAAGCCAAGATGAAAAACTCTGTGAAACGTTGCAGAACAAGGATTCAGTGAGTGCAGGGACTCACTGCCTGCCCTGTGAACCAGCCAGCAGAGGAGCCTGGGCAGGGGGCTGCTCCTCTGAGCAGAGTCATTCCAAGATCCAAACCAACAGCACCTCTTTGCCTTCCCCATTTTCCTGGGGATGCAGACACGGACACTCCGATCAGCTCCCGCCTGCTCTCGACTTCCACAAAGCTTTGGGAGGGGATTCATCCCCGGCTGGAAGGAGGGGATTCATCCCCAGCTGGAAGGAGGGGATTCATCCCCAGCTGGAAGGAAGGGACTCATTCCCAGCTGGAAGGAGAGGACTCATTCCCAGCTGGAAGGAGAGGACTCACCCCCGGCTGGAAGGAGGGGACTCACCCCCGGCTGGAAGGAGGGGACTCACCCCCGGCTGGAAGGAGGGGACTCACCCCCGGCTGGAAGGAGGGGACTCACCCCCAGCTGGAAGGAGGGGACTCACCCCCAGCTGGAAGGAGGGGACTCATTCCCACCTGGAAGGAGGGGACTCATCCCCAGCTGGAAGGAGGGGACTCATCCTCAGCTGGAAGGATNGACTCATCCGCGGCTGGAAGGAGGGGACTCGACTCATCCCCAGCTGGAAGGAGGGGACTCATCCTCAGCTGGAAGGATGGGACTCATTCCCAGCTGGAAGGAGGGGACTCATTCCAGGCTGGAAGGAGGAGCAGTGCTGCCCAAAGGGCTCAGGGTGCCCCAGCAGGCTCTGCTGCCCTTTCCTCCCTCCTGGGTGTCACTGCCTGTGCCCAAGGGATGCTCTGATATGGAGCATGGAGTGACAGCCCAGGGGACAAAGGCTGTAAACTAAAAGGGAAGGCTTAGGTGGGATAATGGGAAGAAATGCCTCCCTGTGAGGGTGGTGAGGCCTTGGCCCAGAGAAGCTCATCTTTTGAGTGTGTCACTGTCAATCCTGGATGAGCACATGGGGCCCAACAGGGCAGGGCTGTCCCCATCCCTGTGAGCTGCGTGTCCTGGTGACACTGGATGCTTTGAAGATAATTTATATTAAGGAAGGTTCCTGGGCAGGAATCCAATTTTTGTGTCTGCACATAAAAATGGTCACTGAAGACATAACTTGGGATGAGTTTGTTTCACCCTAATCACTTGATTACCACAACCAAAAGTTGGAACTGGGACAAGAGTACTTAGAGAGCTTAAACAACAGATGTCATCCTATTTCTGAGAGGATGTTAAGGGCTATTCAAGAAGGGATACAACTTTTTCTTTAGGAAGAATGAAAAATAAAATGAAAATAAGATGAAAAATTGAATTTTCTCCCGGTAACCTTTATGAATCATAGTTTCCCATTTGTCTGTGGTGACAGATTCCTGTATTTCCCAGAGGAAAATACAATTTTCCTTGAGCAAGGGGAAGCAAAAGAGAATGTGAGACAAAATATTTTGATTACTTCAGTTCTTTCAAGACCCACTTTCTAAGGAAGGAACTTGATGAATTCATCCATGTGGCTGCCCTTTCCCAGTGCTCTTGTACCTACACGTGTACCTGCAGGGTGGGATTAATTCCCTAGGCCACCAGGAAGAAAAGGGACACATTAAACACATTATTTGTTAGTAGATCATTCTTCAGCCTAACTTTAAAGTCTTGATTCAGCAATTCAAAAAAACTTTTCCTACTAATGGAGGAATATTGGACAGATTAAGGGTGAGGATTCTTTATGAGACCAAGGACATAAAAAATCAGAGAGGAAGTAATACCCTGAATGCTGGGGATGAAGAGAATGAGCTGCTAAGTTTTGTAAATACCCCCAGTACAGGGGGAAAGCCCATGTGTCCTTTAAAAGACACATTATTAACTTCCTAACTTTTATAATGAAGGCTGGGTTCCTCAACCCTTCCCATTCCATTACAGGAAAGGCATCCAGAGATGAAAGGGCACGTTCAACAAAGCACAAATATATGTTACCATTATTTGATGATCAGCTTCAGGTTAAACCTGTCTGCCTTGAGACTGGAGATTAATAGTGATAGCTTCTTTTAATGACTGTAGAAATGCCACAGTGCCTGCCAATAACAACTTGAGCAATGAACAGGTTGCTATAGAATGTATTGTTTATGCACCAGTGACTGCAATCTCTATACAGAAAATTTAATAGACCCTTTTTTCGCTCTCAGCAAGCTTATGTGGTTGGGGATTTAGAACTGCATTATTCCTTATGACCTGACTTATTTATCATGTCAATCACAGTAATGATGTGTCAAAATTATCACAATTCTGAAGCTTTCCCTTTATCATCATTTTGAGAGTGTTCTTTCTCAGCATTATAACTACATATGACAGAGGAGACATCAGAGGCATAGATTTCATGCATGGCTCTAACAAAATCACAGGGTTAAATAGCTACTTGGAGAGCCAAAGCACCATGGAATAACTTCTTCCCTTTTTCTAATTCAGTTCTTGTAATAGCAGCCAGACACAGAGCTGCAACTGCAATTAAGGAGAAAAGATGGGGAATAAAATGGCACAGAGTCAATTGCCAAAGGTCAAATTAAGATGCTGGAATTTGCAGGTCCTGACCCACCTAACACCATGTAGTTGGCCTTCTGATACCACTAGTCAGATTTAAAATTACAACTTTAGCAATTAGCAGGAGTGAAGAATTAGACAAGCAGGTTATGTATTGGTGAGAATGTCCTTCCCTGTCGAAAGAAAATCTTCCTCAAGGACTCCTGTTAGGAAAGGGAAGATAATGCCCATGGAGGGATTCAGCCCTTGCAGAAGCAGAGGTTTCACACAATGTGTGCAAGGTCAGGGCCAGGCTGATGAAGGTGACTCTCAGCATTCCTCAGAGCAGCTTTCTCAACAAAATACTGGACTGCATCCACACCAGGCTACTGATTCAGAGAAATTAAAGGATGAGAAATAGTTAACAACAGGAGTTCTGTCAGAGGTACAACATATATTCCTTTGGTTCAATTTTCTAGAGCCCGAGGTCTGAAAGAGATGGAAGCATCTTTGAAAGGGTCTGGACAGCATTCTAAATTTCATGTACCATAAGTTTCTCTCAGTCACAGAAGATTAATTCACCATTTATTCTGTAGGCTAGCAAGAACTCGAGGAGCAGGTAGTGTGTGCTGCCCTGGAGGAGAGAGACAGCAAAGCCCTGCTCCCTCTGGGGCTTGTAACTGGGGCTGGAACCATTTTTAACCGTAGTTACAGTCAAAGAGAGTTCTAACAAGTTTGAATGCACACCTAACATTGTTACACCTTGAAATATGGATTCTCTAACCAGTGGACTGTGTTGCAGCATATTTTTTTGCTACAACAGCTGTCTGAAATGATACTAAAAACCAGGCTAGCACTAGACAGGTTGAAAAACACCTGTCAAATCCAGTTCCAGCAGCATCACTGGGAAGCCTCTTTGAAGTGTCCGACCCATGGATCAGCAAAAACATGCAGCCTAATAAAGGCTGAGAAAACTGAAACAGTTTGTTCTGTGGAAACCCTGATGGAGGTGCAGAACATTTTACTGCTGAGTTACCAAGGTAAGCATGTCTCAGGGGACCCCAGAAGCAATAAAAGAGACATGCCATGGCCCTCCACCAGGTAGAGTTAAGACAGACAGGTCCACAAAATGAACTGACAACATCCGCCAAGAACTGCTGAGTTGGGAGAAGTTGTAGAGACGTGAAGGAGTTGGAAGGAGATTTAAGTTAAGCATAGAAACGAAATTCTTTTCAAAAATAATTAAAAGTAAGCAAGCTTAATATCTAATCTAAACCCGTGCTCTGGCAGTGGGAAGCCATTCTCTCTTGTCCTGTCTCTCCACGTCTGCAAAAGTCCCTCTCCAGCTCTCCTGGAGCCCCTTTAGGCTCTGGAAGGGGCTCTAAGGTCTCCCAGACCCTTCTCTTCTCCAGGCTGAACCCCCCAGCTCTCCCAGCCTGGCTCCAGAGCAGAGGGGCTCCAGCCTTTGGAGCATCTCCTTATTCTTCCCATTTACAGCTGGACTAATGAGCACAAAAGCCAGTGGCAGTGAGGGTGTCACATCTACCTCTCCATGCTCAGCCCAGCCCAAGCCAGGCTCTGGAACAGTGCAGGGAATGCTCCTGGATGCCTCTGCTGTCAGCAGGCACCTCACACCAAAGTCTGTCATTGTGCTGTGTCCCTGCAGTGCTGGTAATGGTAAATAAGTATGTCATACTTCTTAGGGATTTCCAGATAAAATATCCTCTCCATTATGAGCTCAGTGGACAACACAAGTGTGAAAGTATTTCATGGCATGAAAAATAATACGTACAAAATTCACTAAGCTGAGAAAGCTTGACATCTTCCTTCACATCATACTGAGACTGAACTGGGTTTCATGGTGGTTTAAACAATATAAACCCACTTTAAAAAAATGGTAACATCATCTTGAGTGACTTAAACCTACAAAAGGGAAGAAATTAGCCAATCCTATTGTATGGATCATTTCTCAACGTTCCATTTAGCTTTTAATTACCCAACAGACTGTAATAGCTGCTCTGGAGCTATTACACTCCATCGTGTCAATTTGGCTGCTACAAATGCACAGCACAAAGTCCTCAAGCTAAAAATCATTATGAAATTATTGTTGAAGAAGATTGTTGGGCATGTGCAATATCTCGCTTTTGAACTTCTATGTTTTATAATTTCTCTTTTTTATAAATAGCTAGAGCAATTAGATGCTGTTATGGAGCTATTCAAAACCTTTCAGTTTTGAGATCCAAAGCATTCCTTGAGTTATAGAACTGTAAAATTTCAGTTAAATTGGCAAAGTTCTGTTTGCAGTCTGTCATAGCCTCATATTTTCTCTTGACTTCTATATGCAATCTTCTCAAGTCATATTTTTTACACAATGTTCTACCAGATAAAACACCAGAAAATATTTCAGAAAGTAAATTAAATAAACCTTTGAAAAAAAACCAGGTCTGCACTAGAAGCTACACAATGATAAGCAATGGATGTATGTATAGATGAACAGGATTCAACCACTAAGTAGCACACGTAGACTTGCCTGGACAGTAGATTATAAAGGGAAAGAAAATATTTAGGAATATGGGTATGCAAAGAAAAACGATGCTTTGTGTAAATCACAAGCCCAAAATAACAAGGAAATTGCATTGGTGGGATTTGCAGAGAATGAGTAATTAAGTAGTTCATGGATTTGAGAGAAAGCAGGTTGTACCTGGGTGAGATATCTCAGCTGTGCTCCCCAAATCTTGGCAATTCCAGCTCAGGGATAGACTCAGCCTGGATGGAGTCTCATCAAGGACATGAACCTCACAGAGCTACAGTTCATCACACAAAGTGAAACACACTGTCACTGTCTCAAAGATCTTGCAGTGCAAGGATAAGCCAGAATTCCCCCTCCCGCTCCAGCCTGAGCAGAAGGAAAGCAGAAGGAAATTATTCAGCTCTCTGTGACAGCATTTTAACTTGCTGGATCATGCTCAAACCTCCTCGTAGGCATCTCGGCACAGAGACACTTCCACAAGGTGTTTTGTAGCACTACTGAGGCAGATTCACAGGGTTAGTGGGGTTTTAACTTGAGTGTCAGTCAGGAGCAGCACAGGAACGAGCACAGGTGGGACTCTGGAAAGAGAACAACAAGGCTGGGAAGTGGCTGAGGGGAGCCAGGATCTCTCCTTGCTGCCTCCAGGATGGGAAAGGCCCCAAACCCCCTCAGAAGTGGGGAAAAGGGAGACAAATTGCAGGACACAAAGCATGAGGGTGAACATTAAAGCAGAAGAGATGAGAGCAGGCATTGTAGTAAGTGAAATATGGGTTGTTAAGGGCTTTGATGAGAGTTTCAGATTTATTTGATGGGGTGTATCATCACAAGACTATTAACAGTAAGAGGAATTTTTAAATAATAGATACAATAAACATGAGGGGTCTCAGAAGAGGACAGTGAGTAATTTCTAAGCAATGACATCCTGTGGGACAAGCAGCACATTTACATTCTCGGGGGAACCAGAAGAGAATGAGAGGAAGAGGTGTGGGTGTGGTGGGATCTGCAAGAACTGCTGTGGGAAGAGAGATGGGATATTTCAGAAGTGGTTGACAAATAGGTGATGTATATCAAAGAGATTTAGA
This sequence comes from Calyptomena viridis, assembly GCA_013390005.1. Taxonomy (NCBI): domain Eukaryota; kingdom Metazoa; phylum Chordata; class Aves; order Passeriformes; family Eurylaimidae; genus Calyptomena; species Calyptomena viridis. The sequence continues at coordinate 254,580 of WEIV01027835.1, read as the reverse complement.
GGAAGGGCAACAGAGATACTGCAAGAAAGCTGAAACAGGGATAAGGTGGGAGTTCTTTGAAAGAGTGATTACACTGATAAGAAATCAAGCAAAGATGATGTCAAAGAAACAGAAGTGGTCAAGATTTGAAGGAAGATATGTGCTAAAGCATCCAAAGAGATTACCATTCCTTTTGTTATTTGAACTGGCATTAAGGATCAACGCCAAAACATCAAAATATCCAATAAAAGAAGCCTCTGTGTTATCAACTTTTACATAAAAATAATAAAATTAAATGTCTTTGATAAGTCATGTGCTTAAAATACCAAGAAACCTTTATTTTTTCCATATCAAGAAAACCCAGAGAAGCATAAAAGGTTTGGAGAAGAATCACAGAATCAGAAGGAAATCATAGAATTGCTTGGGTTGAAAGGGACCTTAAAGTTCATCTCATTCCAACCTTCTGCCATGGGCAGGGACACCCCCCACTGGACCAGGTTGCCCCAAGCCCTGGCCAAGCTGGCCTTGAACACTTCCACAAAAAAGGTACAGAAAGCAAGTCCTTAGAAAGGGCTAAAACACAGGACCTCAAGTGTGAAATGGATCCAAAAGCAATGAGCAAACAAAGCACTGAAAGTGAAACGAGACTGGGGTGACAGAGAAACTTACTGAAATACTATCATTATACAACAGAGAAATCAATGCTACCAAAAAACTAGAGCAGCAAAAGTTTTCATTCCTATAGCCTTGTATTTCAAAGATGCTGGCTGGGTTTATAACACACAGATGTGTTAATAGCACAGTCAGTTCACCACAAAAGAGATGCCTTTGTAGGCAGAGAACAATCCTGGTGTCTGTAACTCTGCTTGAGAAACAATTTTTGTGTAAGAGGTGGCTATGAAACACCATTGTTGGGGAGTGAAGTACCAATACAGTGTGATAGTCTCTTCTTGTTTTGTCTTTAAAAATGGAAGGAAACCTAATTCTGCAGTTCTGCACATTGTTTGCTGAGCACAGACACAAAGTGCTGCACTCTCCCCAGAAAGCTGCTGATGCAGCACAGTGCAGAGCCAGGCACACAGTGCGTGGGGACTCCTGCAACACAAAAGGAAACAGTTCTTCCACTGCCACTTTCAGGAAAAATTAACAACGTTCTTGGATGCTTTTTAGCTGCCCAAATTATTCATTTTTACTGCTCTCCTCTCTCACTCTGCTTTCATAGAAATTTTACCTCCCAGCTGATGTAGCTGCAACACACAATTTGGGATGTACATCTGAGAGGTATCTGTAACTAAAACCAGGCTCAGCTCGTACCTGTTATTAACAAATAAATATGAGGGAATAAGAAAAAGTAAAATTACATCTCAGAATATAAGAAGAATCAGCATTTTGTTTGTCAAGTGTGAAAAGGTGCTCCGCTCAATACAATGGGAAAATAGACAGTGAGACAGCCAAACCCTCATTATTAATCATCATTAATAATAATGATTATTAATCATGTGCTGATTTGAGATATGTTGTGAGTAAGAAATACAACATGGAATGCTTTTATAAGCCTCTACACTCTTCAGGTGAAATTCAATTTTAAAAGGTTGCTGTCAACATCAGAAAAACATGGAATGGGAAAATAGACCTCTTTAACGTTTAAAAAAAAAAGTCTCTTTAACTATCATCATTTAAGATACAGATTGCACAGTTTGCTTTTGCTGTGAAACCTCAGGTATTTCACTCTTTCACAGAAATATATAAAAAAGTCTCCTCTCATGGTTGGTACAGCCCAATGTGTGTCTCCTGATCCTCTCAGAACTGCCAGAACACTGAGGTGTATGAGATTTTCTCCCCAGGGTGCTCAGAAGAGCCTTACACATTTCTGTTCCCAGTACCAAGCTGAAGCCACAACTTTCAGCTGATGCAGCCTGGGAGGAAAGAGAATCTGCTTCTCACAAGAATCTCACATCACTCTTTCAAACTGTTGACTGAAGTTTTTGCCTGAAGTCATGAATGCCTGACTTGGCTTCCCTAGATCAACACTTCTACAAACATTCTAAATGTTATCTCACTTTTCTTTGATTTTAATTAAAAAATAATTGAAGTTTTGGTGTTCACAGATTAGTTTGGTATGTACTTTATATATGAGACACAAACATAAAAAAGGCCTGGTTCAACTCTTTAACATATTGTGAAGTTTTTTCACAAGGTTCCTATGATAGCAGAGAACATCTTTCAGAGGCTCTTGATTTAAATAAAACCTTTCCACACTAATGGCAAATTCTTGGTAACTTTTACCAGTGCCCATCTAAGTGACCTGTAGAAAATCCAACAGAACCACAGCACAAACACACAAAGGGATTCAGATTTCCTTCAGAATAAGGCCTGAATCCATACCCTGGATGATACTGGGGATCCAGGAAGTACAACCCAAGATTAAATAGAAAATGGCACGGCATGATATAATTTTAATTGTATTTTCCACAACATTGCTTGCTCTAACATTAGTGTGAATGAGTACATATTATGCAGCCACTTAAAAGTTCAGTGAGACACACAATCCTTCCTTATTTCAGCCCCTAAACTATTGTGCAATTGGTTATAAAACAGATCACTAAAAATATCATTACAACAGTACCTGTACTGTGCAGAACAGAAGGTAAAACGTTTCCTACATATGATCTTGTAGCATGATTAGGGCAATTCTGGATTGCAAGTGATACACAAACCCCACGATAAATAATGCACATAATTTTCAGATTAGCACTGCTGACAGCACTGCTGTAAGACTTTGATCTAACATCAATATAACTGACTGCAACCCTTTTGCTTAATTGCCATCTATAGAAGAATCTAATTAGACCAAGAAATATTAAAATAGTTTTAATGGTTAACATAAAGCTTCATAAAAACAATCACTGCTGGTTCAAGGATACAATCAATAGTCTCTAGTTTGAAAAATATTGTGGTTGCAATTATAACTAGACTGGCATTCAATCCATCCTCTCTCCTTTTTCATAAAAATCAGTATCTTGAAGAATGTTCCTATGGCACTACATGCACTGTAATTTTTCACTCGTTCTCTAAATCTCAGAAAATGTGCTGTAGATGGCCCCAGGAGCAAACACAGCAAAGATGAAGTAAAACTCGAAAAGGAGCTGTCTGGTTTAATCTATGAATGTTCACAGCAAGGGCTTCGTGTAGAAATTTGTAATCAGGATTTCCACAAATGATGGTGGCAAGGTTTCATTGGAACTGGTGCTCTTGTCATCTGCAGAGCCTGTCACAGCAACCTGCAAGCATTTGCTGTTGCTCTGATTTGAGAATCCCCAAGCATTATGTTTCTCCCCAGTGCCCAAACACACACACTAGATCTTCCTGCTTAGAAACCACCCCAGCTTAATAGCCACACATTTGTTATGCTCTGCAGGGAGAAGTGCAATAGCTACTGAAACAAGCTGCTGGAGTCTCCAAATACTAACCAAACCCAGAGCAAATGAAATCTGTCCAGGATACAAGTTAGTGTGTCAATTAGGAGCAAACTCCTTGGATCTGTGATGGGTAGGTGAGGGAGCAGGGGGACACCTGGGAAGGAGCACCAGTTGTCAGAGTTTCTAACAGGGATGGCTTCACTCTGGGTGAACAAATAGCACAGAGACTCTGGGTCTTGTTTCTTAAGCACATTTGTGGAATAAAAATACCTGAGAAGCAGGGAAACAAAAGCTATCCCTCCAGCTAGCTCTTTTCTTTAACCTTTAATTTAATTCCAATTTCAACCTTTAATTTCAATTACTCCAAGCTCATTAGCTTTACAAGGAATGGGGGCAAATTTTCATAGAAATTTCAGGCAGTCCAGGACACTTGACCATATCTGGTGACTGGTACTGACTCATGGCAAAAACAAAGAGTGACCTACACTTATCCATGGTCCTCTGACAGAATCACATCCTGATTCTTGTCCACAGGGCTAGAGAAGAAATGCACACACAGCTTCACCTTTCCTTGCAATTGCCAGGCCCCAAACACTCAGTTAAAAAACATTCTCTATTAAATGAAGAAGTAAGTCAAACAAGGATAATAAAGTTAAAGTGGTGCAAGAAAGAGGAGAACCAGTTCCTTGATGTCCTCCTTACAGCGGCCAAACCCTTCAGGCAGTTTTCAGCCTAGTTTTCAGTGATGTTTTCTCACCTTTTATTCTTTCCATTCTCAGGTTTGCCTGGTGTGCAGCCTGTGTATGAAGATGTTCAGAAGCATCATCTCCTAAAGCACACTCACCCCAGGGGGGAAAAGCACATTTTTATCCACAGCATCACCTACTACCCAAGGTATCCCTTCTCACTGTTATGTTTATGAGAGACTTCAAAGTTGAAACTAATGATAATTAGCACCGTGGGATTGTCATCTTCCTAAATGTGAGGGATTCTCAGCAATGAGGTGGAACCAAGAGGACCAGGCACCCCCAACCCCCTGGAATGTGCTGTACAGGATGCTTGGTCCTGCTGCTGCCAACACCAGAGGCAAGGAAGAAGTGGAAGCAGCACATCTTTCCCATTTCTGCAGCAAAGAGCTACAGCAGAGAATCATCCATTTGTGTGGATCAGTGGGTCTTAGGGAAGGACCAGAATAGGAAAGGAATTGTGCTGGAATATGAGGCTTGACTGAGGATTTGGGCTGAAACCTCCATGGGTCAATCTCAGCTTCCACAGTCAGACCACAGGGGGTGCGACAACACAGAAAATACAGAGGGACTTCTTGCCCAAAGGTTTAATATTAACACCACTATCATGGCATATAAAAATAGGCCATTTATCTGCATAATTTGGGCCTTGGACAAAATTTCCTTCTCAACATTTTGCAAAAACAATTAAAAAAAATTGATTTGCAAATCAATATGTGAACACTTCAACAGCACATAGATGTTCTTCCTCAATAATTTCTTGCTATTTTTCAATTTCAACCTGGGGTGATGTGTGTGGGGAGAATGGGAAGACAGAGATGGGTTTTATATCAACAATTCCCATTAACACTGATGGGAATTGCATCCATAAAAACTCAGGTCATTGATGCTTTTCTTTACTCATTAGGTAATTTCCCGCATTTTATTCTTCTGGTTTCTGCTCTCTGCCCTGTAATTTCCAGTGTAGTGTTCAGATTCTGCCAAAAAGCTTCACTGTGTGCTAGCTGCCTCTTGCAAGTAAATAGCACTGTGATGAACTTAGAAATATCTATTTCTCCCATAATTGGTTGGTACCAGTCAGTGCAGTCCAGCAACTGAAAAAATAAATGAGGAAAATACACTGCAAAAAATTAGTTGATTCAAATACTTCCTGAAAATAGAGATATTCTTCTATGGATTCTCATTACCAGCAAAATACTAAGGAAAAAGTATGATTCTATGTCATCAATGCCCAGCTTGAAAACTAAGGAATGAAGACCTGGATGTACATTCCTGCTTTCTGGGAAGGGGAAATAAAGATCTGCCTTTTCTTTCCTCTCTCTGGAAGCAAGGGAAATTGTTCAGGGATCTTGTGGACAGCACACCAGACATGCCAGTCCCAGTTCAGCTGAATGTCCTCAATAAAATATTCTGTCTGCAATGAAATCTGTGAACACCATGCATTTTTCTCTTTATGAATGTATTTATTTTTAAAGAATTTCATCCTCTCATAAGCTGTTTCTATAAGCAAGCCTAATGCTCTGTGTCATATGCCAAGGATTACTGGATCAGAGGGAAAGGGACTATTCCCCTCCAAAATTCTGAATGTTTTTCAAGATGGGAGCACCAAAAAGTCAAGGTAAGACATTATATGTGCAAATTTCACTGATCTTTCAAGATCAGGACACTTGGTCTTCAAGTCTATTACCCAGATCAAGTCACAATCACTGCTCATCATTATTCAATCATTATTCAACAGACCAATGTGGATCAATTTTGATCTGTTAAGTGCTTCTAACTTACTTTATTACACCATTGTCCCCTAAAAAAGACAGATACCGAGGTATTTTAATAGAAATTATTTGACACAGCTCTTATAAATTGTATAAAATAATTATCCTTGTGTTGTATATAGGAGTCAATTTTGTTAAGTGAGAAGAGCATGGGACTGGGAATCACAAAATGTGATTTCTAACCTTGTTTCTGCCCCTGATTCTAACCAAGTGATTTTAGGCTAATCACTTTCATCTTTCTGTGCATCAGTTTTCTCATTTTGATATTGGAATTAATAACCTGCATCTTGGTAAAGACTTTTGAGGAATACTGATGAAAAGCATTAGATATGAATCAGGCCTTATTATTAATAACAGTAAATTGCTTTGGGATCCTTGGATGATAAGTGCTATTTAAATTCAAAGAAAATATTAGTACTTTAATTGCTTCATCTTTCAGATCTCCCCCAGTTTTACTTACACAATGACAGGTAAATTGAACTCAAGATTATTTCAGAGGATACACAAAGTTGTAAGTGTAAAAAAGACACCAAGCCCTTTGCACAATTGCTGTTGCAGCTTCTGAGGCTGTAGGACACCTACTTTGTACTGCTGAAGATCCCACATGGCCAACATCCAAATTCCATGCTGCTGTTGGAATATTCAGGATTAATGGCAATGCTCAAACCCCCAAATTCTCTCAATAGTCAAACTTCAAACCTGCCATTTATGCAACGGTTTATCAAAGTCATTCCAATTGTGATGAAACCGCCGTTGTTTTGAAATGATACACTGAACCAAATGTCATTATCAGGTAGTTTCACTGAGTGCAGATCAGAGCCACAGTCTATTAAAGTATTGCCATTGATTTATCCACTAATGTGCCCTATATTTTCATCTGCAAAAGCCTTTGTAAAACCCAGTGTCTATTAGTGCAATTATCCCACACAACTACTCTGCAGGGCACAGCTCATTATGGTTCTTTTTTCCTGCTTTTAGTGCTGAATGCTGCCAAGAGCATCCGGGCTCTGGGAGAGGAGACTTTGGGATGTGATGAGAGTCAGGAAACAAGCACAGCATCAGCTCCAGTGGGAGCTTCACCCACTGTCTTCATAAAAAATGGGGGGAAAACAACCGTAAACTGATACTATCCTCTCAGCAGGACCCAGTGACAGAGAGAGGCAAAAGGCACGACATGAAATGCAACAAGTTGTGTTTAAGCCCCCAAAAATTTTAATTTCTTTTTTTTTTATGGGAATCAAACACTGGGAAAGGTTGCCTGGGGACACTGAGGACTCTCCATCCTCAGAGATGCTCAAACCCCAACTGAGCCCAGTGCTCAGTGCCTGCTGCAGGTGACCTGCTTTAGCAGGGGGATGGACTCCACAGGAGCCTTCCAGCCTCATCTCTCCTGCGATTCCATGATTATTAATTCCTCTCAGATCACCAGGTTGTTGATGTGTGACCTATATTCACTACTGGAAATTAAAGAGAGCAGCTGCAAACACTTAAAACCTGGACTGGATGTAAGAATACCTCCCCTAATAAAATGCTGCAGAGAAAACTTTATTTTTCCTGTTTACACATCTTCCACCTGAGGAAAGTGAACCATAAACATGGCTCTTTTTTAGCCATCCTAATTCTGGCAAGGCAGTAATGACTGACTTAATTGCTAATCAGTTTGCATCAGAAATCGTCAGGCCAAATGCAGAGTGCTGCATTAGTCACACAGTTTAATACTCAGTGTTTTTTCTATTCCACAAACATCTCTTGTCTTTAAAAGTATCTAGCCAGAGACCATTACTTCACCCCAGTGTTCCCTTCCAGGAAAACATTATTTCTTCATTAAAACCCCGACTCCAGGTTGGAAATATGAGCAGGAAACCTCCCTGGCTGCCCAAGTTTCAATTAATGCCTGCAGAACCCCTGCCTGCCCCAGTGCCAGGCTCAGGCAGCGTGTTCACACCTCTCACAAGGCCATGGGAAAACCAGAACGTGCTCTGTGTTGTTTAATAACAATCCAAATCAATTTGATTAGCAATTATGGCCTTGGGCTCCATCACTTCTGAGGACTCAACAAGCAACCCATGTCCATGGCCTAAAGCACCACTCCTCCAGCAGCTGGGGGAACCAAAGGAGCCCTTAATTTCCAGTAGTATTTGCTTCTCAGTGGGGAATAAAGTGAGAATCACTAAGCAGAGAAATTTAGGTAAAAAGCTCGTTTTCCCCTCCGACGAAACAATAATTATGTCCCTTTTTGTCATTTATCAAAGTTGTGACACCAGGCCAAGCAGCTGTCATTTCTGCTCACTGTTACTTCTGCATTTCAAGGGAAACGATTTTGGAGTTCAGGACTTGCGTATTTTGAACATTTTTTTATAGTTTAAGATGCTGCTAAAACAAAATCAGTAAATCAAATAAAGCAAGGAGGCTCTTTGGGGCTTGAACTCAACGCCCTGCACAAGATCTTAAGTCCTGCCACCATCCATTACATTCCCCCAAACAATTCCCCAAAAGGAACATGCATATGTGGAGAAAAGATTAATGATTCCCAGTTCCTAGTTTCCATATAGAAGGATATGGACAATAAGAAGTGCATTTAAAAACACAAAAGGGCTGTGTCCCAGCCACAGTCAGGCACTATAAATATTTCAGCTACTTTTATAATTGAGTTCATTTAAAATACTATTTACTCCCAAACATTGCATTCAAAATGTATTGTGCAGAATAACTACCATTTGTTTTGGTCACACCAAAATATCACTCAAAAAACCATTAGAGGTTGTTTGGGGTTTTTTTGGCTGTGATGCTGCAAAAAACATCTCCCTGAGATCCCCCCAAAAATGATGTTGTAAAACATATAATTCATCTTGTCTCTGGATAAAATTACTGCTGTAAAACGATCCAAAAACTTCCATCATGGAGGTAAAGAAAGAAAATTATTGCAAGAAAATCTGTTACCTGACAGCCTCTCATCTTAACCCATTGGTTAAATCTCTTTAAATAGTCTCTTGGATAATGTTTTTTCTTCATCCTCCTAAGAACGGATTAATTATGCAATATTTGCAGTATCAATTGCCATAATAGTGATAATATTGGCAATATCAATGCCATGACACATACAACTCCTGTGCAACAGCACTAAACTTAACAGAAATGTGAAATAAAGCCTTTTCCTTTGAACTCTTTACTTTTACTGGATTAAGTGAAAATCTGAACATGGATTTTAGCCTTTTCTACTTCACTGCGTGTTTGCATTTAATATTTTTCTGTAAGAACTTAGCAATGAGGGAGAGTGGCTGAACCTGCATGAAATGGAGCATCCAATGGTGTTGTCTTTTTCTTAGCTATTTTTAAACTCACGATGACTTTAAATAAAGCTTCACTGCTTGGATTGCAACACAACAAAAAACCAAAGTCAGAAGTTAGCTGCTCCTCACAGAAGCTTCCAGAAGAAAGGGTTTGTTCTGCAGAAGGCAGAAGTGTTAATATCCCCTGCAAGTCCCCTAACTCTCAGATGTTATCAACCATGAGTGTGAGAAGCAAGAACACAGAATAATTTCACAGGATTAACCAGCTATAGGGGCAAAACTGAAAATTCCTTAATGCTCTTTTCCCCTCCCAACACAAATACAGCTGATACATTTTCTCATGAGATGAGCCCACTATTAACATCAACTTTTGTACGTGTGTCAGCTCTGCCTTTTTAGCACTTTTAGCCTTCATTCTCAGTGACAGACATCACCTTTCACCATTTCTAATCTCAAAAGCTTTGCAGAATTAAGTTAAATGTGATGGTAAGCAGCATTATTTACAGCGTCGGCTTTTTAAGGTGCTCAGAATGTCAACCTTCAGGAAAGAGCTGAAAAGCTTTTTCCCTTGAGTTCAGAAACAGAAAAAAAGAACTTTTAAAGTTTAAGGGGGGGCAGTTTTGTGGGATTTTTTGTTGGTTTTGTTGTTGTCGTTTGGTGGGGTTTTTTGGGGGTTTTTTTATTGATGTTGGTTTTATGGGTTTTTTTGTGGGGTGGTTTGGGGTATTTTTGTTTGGGGTATTTTTGTTTTGGGTTGGTTTTATTGGGGTTTTTTAGAACTAAAATTTTGGCAGACTGAAGTCACACCAGAAAACATATTCTGGGGGGCCAGTAGCCTCTCTCCAGTCTGTGGGTCTGTCTGGCATGGCCAGACCTACTGAGGACAGCATGTTGTCACCAGGACTTGTCACAATGCTGCTGACCCCCAGGACCTGCCTCTCTGTTGCCCTGGCACAAGCCTTGGCTCAGTGGTGACATTCTCTCTCCCCCAGCATCTCCCAAAGTAGCCTTTGTCTGCAGTTCCCCTCCTGCTGCCCCAACCAGCTGTTAAACAATGATCAAAATGGGCCAATTATTACTCCAACCAAGAAATATTCTCCCACCAGGAGTAAGAAATGAGTCCCAAAGTACGCCAGGAAAATGACGTTCATTAAAAGTCTCTTCCTAATGACATCCTTCCTATCAAAAGGCTCAGGGATGACTGACCTTGGCGTCCAGGATTAAGCCAGCATTATTTTTCTTGATTACCAGCAGCAGAATAGTGGGGAAATTATAAAGCCATTGAGAGGATTAATACAGCCCTGATCTCTCTCTCCTGGCTCTTTATCTCAAGCGATTAAAGTTCTCTAGGAAAAAAAAATAAAATAAAATAGCCATGGAGCATATGCCTGCTGCCATGGAGAGAGACACTATCAGCTCCAGCATCAGCTCCCCGTGACAGCAGGGGCAGAGGTTAATTATGCATTCTGTATATAGTTTTAATCACTTTAATCAGATCACCGCTCTGCTGTAACTTTGTAAAAGCCAGAGAAGCACTTCAGGCCTGGCAATGTTTGTTTTAAAGCAGGGAAGGGGGGGAGAGGAGGAAACACGCTGCATTAAGCACAAATAAAAAAAAAGACAGTGCAGAACCTATCGACCAACCACGAGGACTAAGCCTGAGCATTTGTGTGAGCGGGGACAGGGTGGCACAGGGGTCACACAGAGGACACGAGGTGCTTTCCTGATTTACAGACAGACCCAGAGAGCTGCCCGAGACTCTGGAACAAAGCACGTCCCCAACACACACTCTTCATGCTCTGCTCCACCTTTGTCCCTGCTGTCAGAGCCTGATACCCCAGCAAAGGCAAAGAAAACAAATGGAATAATTGCACAGCAACAGGAAAAGCCACGTTAAAAGAGATGGAACTAACTGGTTGGAAAGCACAGGAGTCAGAGCTCCCATCTCCGATGTGGGAACAAAGGATTGCTCCTTTCAAAACTTGGGCTGGGGTTATTATCAGCTCCATTCAGTGTTTTGTGCTTATATTTTACACAGACAAATCTCTCATTTATGGATGTTTGGTTTAAAAAGAGAGTTGAATAGGCTTTTTTTTTAATTTTTTTTAAATTAGGGAATATTGGCCCTCGGGAGGAAGTGCCATCTGTGGAATGAAGTGGGAGAGAGAAGTCTGCCTTTGTTCCCTCTGGAGCATACAGAGACATTGTTATATCCTATTTAAATTATTTTCAAACTGGGTGGCATGAGGAGAGTGTTCAGGCTGCTCACCAGCAGCCAGTATTTATTACAACATAAAAAAGTCAAACATGGCTGGGTTCTAACTTTGAACAATACGATCCCTGAGCCAAACTGATCCTCATTACAAGGCTCTCACATCACCAGACATCACTTTAACACAAGGCCACGTTTTCCCTGCCAGATTCAGACTTCAGGCTACTTTACTTTTACATCAGAAAGCAGACACCCAAGAAGATCATTCAGCCCCAAATAAGCTCCTTTTTTTACAAAAACATCCAAAATATTTGACAGTTCTTGAGAATTCTTCTGCAGTGTTTTAGCAAGCAAGGAGAACCCTTAAAATAAATTTATTTCCCTTCATAGCAGCCTATCAATATTTCTCTGTATAATGCTTTGGATATACCTGGCTATACACAGGGGACTTTAAAAGTGTGTGAAGATAATTTATTAATTTTATTTTTAAATCCAGCCATCTGGAGCTATAAACATATTTAGTGAATTACATAATAAGACCAATATCTAACAAAATCCTCCCACGCCTGCCCAGAGAACTCCATCATCCAATAAACCAACTCATCCTTAATCCTGAAGCTGTCATATTCTGTTGGTCCCAGCTTTTTCCCAGGGGCATGAAAAAGCTCTCATTTGAATTGCTTTTATTTCTGATTTTTCTCCTGGTCTGTTCTGGTCTGTTTTAGAACAGAGTTCTTTGCCTTTATATTTCTGAAGCGAAAAACCTGGACCAACAGTGAAACATGGAAGTGAAACATGTAAAAATTATTTTTTGACATTAGTTGACTAAAGAAAATACTTTACTTTACAAAGAAAGCTGGACAATGAAAGCACTGGTCTCCAGTTTATGTCCAGAATCTGGGGGAACTGACAGAAAGACAACAGGATAAATTCAGGGTTCTCTCAAAACTTGAGTTAATAAAGACAGGGTCACTTCCAAATGTCACCATCTCTGTATGCAACAACCACTATACTGCAGCTCCAAGATAAAAACACTGCCAGCTCAAAGGTTTTGCAAGTTGATATTATCACTATCAGAAGAATCACTTTAGAGCTTAGCATGTAATGAAACACCTTTCAAAAGCAACTTAAGAAGAGGGAAGGCAATAGCAAGGAAAACAACCTTGTTCTCAGCAAAGAGGCTGTTTTCAATAAATAAAACAAATGGCAGAACAGACCCTATTGCACAGAGAATGACCTTTAAGCAAGTCTAACCTTAGTTCAGTGTAAAGGAAATTAAAGTCTGTGGGACTGATGCAGGCAAAGAGTCAAGAGCATCTTGTGCTGGCAGCAAGAATTCCCGTTGCTGCTTTTCTTCTGACCTTTTCCATCTAGTAGGAGAAGAAAGGAAAGAGAAGGGAGACCATCTGGATTTCCTGTAGGTAAGATGTCTGTTAACATACATCATGACCCAGCTGATAAATAAAGAAACCTTGTGACAGTCCTGGTAAGCAAAAACTTGTCCTGCTGATAGGATTTCACCAGGTGAGGCAGTAGCTCTGCCCATTCTCAATAATCTGCTCATTGTCTCCAGAGGAAATTAGATTTAACATTTATGTGCCCCCAGAGGAGCAGACTGACTGCACACTGTCCTTTTCCCCAAGCCATCAGAGAAGTGGCCTTTTTAAGCTCGTTTCTCTAAGAAACTTTCACCTCTTTAAATGACATTCTGAAATGCTGCCTGTCCATCCACACAGGAGAGGAAGTTGGCTCTGGAAGAGGATTCTTTACTTCCCACCAGTTCATTTTCTACTGCAATTTCCTCTCTTCCCTGAACTGTGTGCTCCAGACCTCTCTTGATCTCATGCAAACATCTCCTCCTTCCACTTCAGTCTGTGTGAAACACGACCACAGCCAACCTGCTCAAATAAATCCCTTCCATTAATCATTGAAGAATCCTATGAGAAATGAGAGTTATGAAGAGGTAGAAGAATTCTGGGGACGTTTTCAAGACAGTTGTGATCAGCAAGAATTCCAGGTCAACAACCCAAAGAAATACACAACGGATACATTCCTGGATAAACTGATATTTTAGAAATAAGATTCCTCAGTCCCTGTATTTCCTACATTAAGAAGCTGTGTGGAAGCCTGCTAGAATAACATGAATCCCCTTCTCCACAGAGCAATTCCACTGCATTATGTTTATCCAAATGGTGCAACAACTAACAGGGATTTAGGATGACACTAAAATAAGGATGTTACTACAGCCACAGCACCCCCACTCTCTTCTCATGATAAATCCACAATTCCTTCCTAATTTTTCCCAATACTGTTGACAAAGCCACACTGCTCAAGTGGTCTGAGAACAAAGCACAGCTGTGGATGCCAAGCTGGGTTACAGCCTAGAACTCAGAGTGCACACAAGTGGACACACAACTCAAAGCTTGAGATGAGTTTAAAATAATTTAATTTAAGCTATTTTGTACATTTTTGCAGATAAAAGGACACCTTGGTTTTGGAACTCCTACTTTATCCTCTCATTTACTGTGTTTATGTAGGCCTAGAGACACCTCCATGGCTTTTTCAGTATTCTGTGCAGCAATCCACAAATACAACAAATTCCCAGTTTTAAACAAGTGCTCTGTTAGATTTCATGAAGCTGTGCAAGGAAGATTTCCTGTCCTGCCACACTCTGTGAGCTTAAGTGGCAAGAGCAGAACAAGTTGTTTCTTCAACCTACAGAAATATCTCACCCTTCAGAATATCACACTCTTCAGAAGTCAGTTGTTTTTCCCCTTCCTGCCCAGACAAATAGTGCAAACAGTTATTTTTCCTCTCTGAAGAGGAAGGTGCTGTTCATGAAGGACCCACCCCAGAAGCAACACAGCCCAAGAAATCCCAGGTACTGCACAGCACTGAACACAGCATTAACACTAAGAGGCCCTACTGCTCATCATATATTTCTCTCAAACATACCTATCATTGTGGATGTTCTTAATTTAAAAAATGAAATGCATTAGACAACACCACTAATAATTACATTTATGGTAATGCTCTAACCCATTTTATTGCTCTGAAAGTCAAATATATTTTTTTTAAATCTGCATAAATTACAATAGTATTAAACTCTAATTTATGTGATACTCTGTAAATGAGAGACTAGTTGGGCCTTTATATGTGTGTTCTAGTAGCTAGGATGCAGTTTATATTTGTACAGTGACTGTACTTTCAGTTTATTTCATAACAACATAAGTCTCAAGATATATATTATTTGAGTATCATCAGCATTATAAAATCAGACTTCAGTAAAGTAAATATGGATGAAGCTCACCATGACCTGGCAATGGGCACTTACAGCCAAGAAAGCCAAGTTTATTGCATCACTGGCAGTGTGGGGAACAGGATGGGGGAAGTGTTTCCCCTGCTCTGCTCCCTCCTGTGAGACCCCACTGCAGTGCTGTGTCCTGCTCTGGGCTCCTCAACACAACAAGGACACAGGAGCTGCTGGAATGAATCCAGAGAAGGCCCTGGAGATGCTCAGAGGGCTGGAGCCAGGCTGGGAGAGCTGGGGGTGTTCACCTGGAGGAGAGAAGGGTCTGGGGAAGAACTTAGAGCCCCTTGCAGAGCCTAAAGGGGCTCTGAGAGAGCTGGGGAGGGACTTGGGACAAGGGACTGGAGAGACAGGACACAGGGAATGGCTTTAACATGATGGAGGGTAGATTAAAAATTAGATATTGGGAAGAAACTCTTGGCTGTGAGGGTGGGGAGGCCCTGGCACAGGCTGGCCAGAGAAGCTGTGGCTGCTCCATCCCTGGAAGTGTCCAAGGCCAGGTTGGATGGGACTTGGAGCAACCTGGGATAGTGGGAGGTGTCCCTGCCCATGGCAGGGGGGTGGAATGAGATGAATTTTTAGAGATTCTTTGCATCCCAAACTATTCTGAGATTCTGTGATGAGGCAGCTTTATCTCTCGCTGCTTAAATAAAGTTCATTTTTCTTAAGACGACAGTTTTCATCTCATTCAACCGAAAATTCTGTTCAACAGTATTTAATAAACCCAGTACTACCAAGAGACACATATACTACACAGAAATGATGCCATTTATAGGAGTAAGTTATATGGCACATTTTTCAAAGTCAGTGATTGGTGACAGGCTTGTTTACTGCTCATTAATAAAAAATAAAGGCATCACTCCTCCTGGATACTACTAAGGTTTCTTGTTTACTCTTCTTTCCAATTACTGTAATTGACCTATAACTCATTGGAGTTCTGGACATTTATTCTGAACTTTGCACAGAATGTAGCAACAATCCTTCAGCGTGGCAGCTAAATATGTCAGGATTAACATTCTGCTAAATATTCCAAGAGAAATGACACCAGTGTTGTAAGCTGGGGGGTTATGAGAGGTTTTATGCAATTTGTGGATTCTGATCAGATCTGGGACGATATAAAGGGCAAGCAAAGGTCTATCACAAATCTGTATTTATCTCTCTGCTAAGCTGAAAATAAAAATCCCACCAAATCTAAAACTATTTCTATGGCTCTTCTCTGACTTGGACAAGTGACTGTAGATGAGACTCTGCCTTGAGAATCCAAACTAATTTTAAGCACAGGGAGGAAAACTACTCCGAGTAGTAAAACTTGCAAGGGGCCCTTGCACAGCTGTTGGGCAGGAGGCTCCAGAGCCTGACAGGCAGCACTTGGGTGACAGTTGTGGACTACAAACCTCTCCCAAAACTGGCCTAGCAAATATCTACATTGCACCCTGCAAACCCCTGGCAGTTCAGGAGCTGCCTCAAATTGGTTTTTTTCCAAGCAGATTTCTCTTTTTGCATAGCGATGGAATAAACACAAACTCCTCTAATTCAGTAATCAGGACAGATAATTACATCCTCTTAATTGTTTTCTTTTTCCAGCTTAGGTTCATGTTGATGGGAGATGGTAAAATTAGTCCACGAGCCATCTGAAGTTTGCTGCTTGCTGATTAAAGCCTTAATTGATTCAGAATGTTTTACAAATCAATCTCTGAATTACTTCAGGATCATGGTGGCATATTGTAAAAAGGAATTCACACCCCCCCTCTCGTGAATGATTCCCATAAATCCTTAACTGCATAAACAACTTGGTTATGTTGTTTCAAAATTTACTGTTTGAGAAAATCAGAGGAAAATGGCAAAATGAGAACTACTTTCAATATAACCTGCTGTGTCTTACAGAGGATTCGTATCCCTTCTTCAGCTTACTCTGCAATTTTTGAATGGATTGCATATGGTACATTCTTGAGAGAAAAAAAATAGAATTGTTAGAACTGTCCCCATCTTCTGCAAAGCTCATAAAACTGTGATGTAAAACCTGATGGAAGCAATGCATTGCAAGCCAAATATGTTTTTTCTGATTCAGTTCACTCCTCCTCTCAATCAGGTCCCCACTTCTCACTGAGATTTTATATTTCCTACCATACAGTTCTGTTGAGCTTTGCACGTTTCCAGAGACTGCTGCCCAGGATTTCCTCCTGCAACACAGATTTTCAAGTTCCCTTGGTGCTCAAGGATGAAAAGCAGAGATATCTTACATTGTTCTTAAGGGCTTATCCAAAGCTGCAAAGGCAAGACCTTCCCTTCCCAGTGCTGGATTTGAGGGTCAGAGAGAGCATCACACAGCTCTGGTGGCTCCTCATCTGCAAGGGATTGTTCACTTCACCTCACCTTTCCCTCATTCTGGTCACAGCTGAGGACAAGGGACCACTTAAACCCCACCACTGTACCCTTAAAAACAGGGGGTTCTGTCATATTTGAAGAGGTTTCACAGAACTTCGTACACTTGACACCCCACACAACAACTGTGTCCCCCCTTGTGTCAGGCAAACACAACAGGATGCTCAAGTGAGCTGAATTGCAGAGATATTTGACATGAGCCAGTGTTTTCCATTGACATTCCCTCTGGAATGGTGGGAAGGCTCAGCAGCACAGGCAGGATTTGCTGTTTGCACCCACTGAAAAAACTTCCTCCAAATCCCACAGCTTGTGCTGCACCAGGAAGGTTAAACTCACTTGGGGGAATTCTTACTGAAACATACAACTGACAAACTTTTACACCCCAAATACCACTTTGGTAAATCGTGTTCACTTCTGATGAATATTTCAAAAATACCACTTTATGGATTTATGACAAATGTATCATCTTCAGCATTAACACACAAATGAGGTTTGTACTTCCCATTCTGCTGGGTACTGGGTCATGAAGCCTGTGTAAATATGGTACTAAGATACTAAGAAATCATCAAGGTTGCTTGTGACGTTGTGAACTGAGACTGAAATGAACTACCTGAGTCACACAAACCTAAAATCAGGGAATTGATTCATTAAAATCCAGTCTTTTAAAAATTGCAATAAAGTCTTGTTGGCTGACTTCACAAACCCCTACTTGAAACACAGAGAAAATAGCTTTATTGCTTTAAAAGTAGCAAAATATAGTTCTGAGAGGAAGTTGCCTTAAAGAACAGTACGTGCAAAGGCTGCAGGAAAACAGCTTGGTCATTATTCACAGTAAACTCATAACTTGTATGTTTTAAGTTTCACAACTTGGAAATATTTTGACAAAATTAAAAACACCTCCTCTTGTATGTGCACTGAAAGAATGAACCAAGAAAAACACTATCTACCTGCATCTGCTGGCCATAAACTCAAGATAAGCAGTGCTATTTCATTCCTCACAGACACTCCAGAGTCTCAGACTGCCACACTAATTAGAGGTCTGTCACTTCTTCCATTACAAACACCCTTAGAAAGCATTTGTAACAACCTTGTAAAAAAAGATTTATCTGGGAATTTTAAGAATTACAGTGCCTTCTCCATCTTTAAGTCATCACAAAGCCCTCCTCGAGCAGCTCAGTTGACTGTCAACACCATCACAAACCACAACAAAAATGCACAACCACACCAGACTTGTTTTTCCAAAATGAACTCCGTGTCATACTCAAGAGTAGGAACTCAGCAGTCACTACCAAGCCCCAGAAGATCTGCCAGACTCCCTATTTCTCCCCATTAGCCTGTGAGGTGCAAATATCCCTATTTTCAGTGAGCACACCAGATCTGTCAGCCACAATTCAGCACAGCCACCCCCAGTGCAAGACTTTGTGTTTGCTGATGATGTGGCCCCACAGAGCAACTTCTAAAGTTACAACACTCCACATCAATCACAGAAAAAAGTGATTGATTCCCTTCCCAAAAAGCAAGTGGCAACTGTTAATTCAAACTCTATGAAGATGCTTTCAATATTGAGCAGCCTGACCCATTGCCTGTGCTTATATTTCATACAAGACACTTCTTGCAGAGTTAAGATTTAAAGAAGAATTAACATTTACATGTCATCTTGAGGGTGGAAAAACGTAATATTGTCTTAGTCTAATTCATTGCTTCTTTCAGCAGAAGAAAAAAACCCTTTTCTTTTTTAATTTACCATAAACTCTTGGGTATTGGCTATTTGCATATTATGTCTTTCCATAGTTAAAGGAAAGTGTTGAGCCTCTGGGTTCACCACTCTTCCTTAAAAACACACCTGCTGCACTGACTAGCAATGAACCACTAAGCTGAGTATTTTTT
Organism: Calyptomena viridis; assembly: GCA_013390005.1. Taxonomy (NCBI): domain Eukaryota; kingdom Metazoa; phylum Chordata; class Aves; order Passeriformes; family Eurylaimidae; genus Calyptomena; species Calyptomena viridis. The sequence goes on along the minus strand of WEIV01027835.1, from coordinate 235,583 downwards.
TAGAAAATTGTTTAAAATACTTTCACTGTACACATATTTTTGTCAGGGAGGCCACAGACCAGTTTCTAAGCCAACATGGCTAGAAATAAGTATTATTGTAGTAGAATGAGCAGAATTCTCTATCAAATTTACCAAGGGAATATCCATAAGAGGAAAAAATATTATTTTATATGAAGAATCAATAAGCAACAAAATCACTAACATTACAATGACCACCACATTCAGGTAAGCAGAAATAGTGTCTGAAGGGGAAAGAGCTCCTCAAATGACTAAACAAATGATCCCTTTCACCAAAGTTAATAAACAATAATTGCAAAGCACATTTATATAAATCTTCACAATAAATCCCATGGTGATTTACAGTTTAAGACAGATCAGATAGGTCAGCATGATGTTTGAGATCAATACAATAATAGGTTGAATTATAAACAACCATACAAAATTCTATTTGAAAGCATGAAATTGGTCTCAAAGTGATGAGTCTATAATCACAATATGCACAAGAAAACAAACCCTCGGGCTCCAAGTTCATAAGCTATTTAGACATATGTGAAAAGACTCTGCACTTGTATTAAAATACACATGTAAGTAAGCAGGGCTGAAAATGATAACATTTATTTTTAAGTTTTCTCTACCTTTATCTCTGTTTGCATCTGAAGTTTCCATTTTAAATCACAGAACAAAATGAACCTTAGATCTTTCAGCTAAAAAAAAAAATATAAAATTCCCACATAACCTTTGCTTTGTGAGATAAAGATCACCAAATGAAATTAAGTCACTTCACAGTGTTTCTTGGCCTTATTCCAGAGTGATGTGGAAAGAAACATTTGTCATAATCACTTACAATTGGAAAAGAACAGGAAAAGATCACTGTTAATGACACAGCACTGCCTGGCACAGGGGACTTTGCAGACCTGTCACTGCTCAATGACAAAAGCCATGGATTGTATAAAAGAGGAGTGAGATGCACCAAGTTTTCTGCACAGAGGGATTTACAGCCTAAAAAGGGAGACATTTAGTTCCACCTCCTTTGATCCAATAGGCCCCCTTGAATTATCTTATTTCTTGGGGTTTTTTTGGTTGGTTGATTGATGGAGGGGTTGGGGGGCAGGTGAGAGGGGCATTGCCTGCAAGATGCTCTTTTGGTGCAATTATCCTCAGCATATTCACTTCTTGCTTTCATGGGCCTTTTTAACTCGCTTTTACTGACCTGATTTAATATTCATAATCACCTTGAAAAGGCCATCTGCAATTTTAATCACTCACTAGCAATTACTTTCTTTAATAGCTCTGACAGTATCCCTCTCAGATATGTGAGAAATCCACAACGATGGCTGAAGGCAGCACAGGCTTTGCAGTTTCTCTCCCAGCATTTGCAGAAGGTACAACATCACTGGCCTTTTAAGCCTTCACCAAGTCTTTACTAAGTCAGGTTTATGAGCAGGTTGAAATGCAGCCACCATGGAGTGAAAAAGCAAACTTTCTTTTTTATCCCTCCTTGGTGGATAAGGAACAAGTGGGGAATAAAAAGAACCACCAGACTCAAGTTCTCGGTCCTTCCTTCTTTATCCAACACTGTCCACTGCAGGGTTTTCCCTACAGACAGAAGCTACTTGTCCTCAGCTTGTAAAGTTATTTAACAGCAAACATAGCTGGAGAAAATTTAGTAACAATTTTGCACAAATAGGGCCTTGGAGACCAGGAGATTGGGAGCATTTTCCTGGCTGCTGTGCTCCATTTTTATCACAGAAAGCCTACAGTCCTTTAAAGGCACACTATTTAACAATGATGTTCTCCCAGATTATAGGGGCTTTAACTCTGTTCCCACATTCCATAGCTGGAATGATTTATCCACCATAAAAAAGCAGAGTTTTAGATTATGGATTATTTTTAAAGGGTTTCAAAACGTAGACAGTAGTTTTTCCATCACCTCAGAGCACAGTCTGGGGGGAAGGAAAAAAACACCCCAGACCTTGGATTGCTCTGATGTGTCACCACTGCCAGGCTGCAAACTACACCCTGTGAAACCCAGCAGTACAAAACCAAAGGAGAGGGAACATCCTGGATTGGCAATTTACAGCTCCCAGGGCACCACCAGGGGACAGGAAATCGATGCAGCTCTTGCACATCAGGGGAAGCAGCTCAGGGTACGACCAGACCCGAGTTCCTCTTCCCATTACAAATGGGGTAGGAAGGACCAATTATTCTACATTACTTTAAAATTCATTGCCAGTCCTTACTAACACCTAAAAGAATATTTATAGCTTTACAGATGACCTTGAATGTTGCCTGTCCTGACTCTCCAGGGTTTGGGTTGCAGTTGTAATCACTGTTTTTCCATTTTGTCCACACAGACACGTCTGCACTTCCACAATTACTTGGACAAATCACATCTCTCTGGCAGAAGGATGAGACAAACATCTGAGGAGTTTCCATTCTTATGCAGTTTCACTGTTTTATGATGTATATCGAGAAGGAATTAAAAACATTTTTTATACAAAGAGCTTTAAAAATGATAACCCTCGAGCAACCATATGTCTGTGAAAGCTCGAGATGAAAATTAGCTTTTGTCAATATGCTGGGAGGGCAGTTCTGCCATGCAGACCTTTGGCATGTGTAAGAATCTTTATGTTAGATATTTAGGCTTTATTTTAGGCTTTATTTTAGGTTTTTTTGCAGTAACTAAAAGCAAAACCTATTCTACTAAACATCTGTTTTGACCATATTTATTATTCCTTATGTATATTGTTGATAGGACATTTCAAGCTTACCTAACAAGACAGCTTAAATAATACTATCAAATAGTTCTTCAATAACTTTTCTAAATTGAAGAACAAATGAATCAAAAAAAACCAACAAACCAACTCACTCAGCATGTTGCAAATTAATCCAATTCATAAGAAATAAGATACTCCTCAGTATTTTTCTAAGCAAGAGCTTTGTGTATCTTTTCACCCTCTCACTCACAAACCAGCCAGGACAAGCTGTGTCATTGCCCAGTACAGGTATCACAAAATCAGAATATCCTGAGTTGGAAGGGACCCGCAAGGATCAAAACCCAGCTCATGCATTTTTTTCCCTACGTGTGGTTTGGGATTTTTTTTCCTTAAAATAGCATATTTAAGCTCAAGCTCACTTCAGTATTCTGACAGACTCCTCAATTTTTTAGTAAAAAGCACCTTCAGAAGGGTTTAGCAACTTTAAATAAATGAAAACTATACTTTAGATACATCCCACTGTGTATAGGTGGGAAACAAAGCAAAATACTTCAGAAGTGAGGTACTTGGAACACTCCAGGAGTTTGGCACAGCAGAAGGGGACTCATAAGAGATGATGAGTTAATGTTCAAAAGGGATAAACTGATAAGTGAGTCTCCAGTAGCTGTTCCTTCTAAAGCTTCAGCATCATGATTCTTACATAAACTGGAACATGAAGCCCTTTTCAAATGCCTACAAATCACTGTCATTCTGTCTGCTCTGGGAGTTTTTAAAAAGTGCAGTTGGATCTGGGGGGTACAAAATAACCAAATAAATAGTTCCAAGGAAAAGGCTGTTTGCCAGAGTGACAACCCCTGCAAACTGCCAGCACTGCATGTTGCTTGACTTAAAGCTTTTGAGTCTTAAAATTTCTAGGAATGTTACCATATTATTCATCTATATACTCAATAATAATTTTTGTGGCATTATCAGAAATATTGAGAAGTTTTCCAAAGATCCCACAGTACCCCAAACTTCCAGGGATGGAAAGGCCAACAAGTGGAACTGGTCATGAGCACAAGGTACTTGGACCAGAGTGAGACAATTCACTTCTCATTGCACTGGAGTGGAACAGAGAAACTAAATAGAAATATGTCCATGGTAGGAGGTGGTTAAATTGGGCTTGGACTATACTATCAATTTTACCATTTTTGCCCATGAAAGATGATTCAATCTTGAGCAACCAGCACCATCTTTTTATGTCTGATCAAAACAATGTTTATTTCAACAGCTCCCTTTCATCTTATTCCACCTTGGAGTATCAGCACAAGATTGACTGAAGAAAAACACTGATCAAAAACTACACTTTCTTCGTAAATTCTACAATATTATTTAAAAACATTGTAGGTGGACCAGTGAGATTGAAGAGTCTGTCTGTTGAACTAGCAATACTTTTCTGTCCAGAAAAGTTTTCTGGCATTTCTCTTATGCTGGTCTTCCAACAAATCATCTCAGTTTGTTCAAGATGGCATTTTCCTGGATGCCATGTATAATTGATGTGTGTCACATTTTATAAAATGATTGCAAGGTAAATTCAATTTTCTCTTTTCCTTGTTTGTGTCCTCTAAGAATCCCTTATCTCCACATATCAATTACAGAGCAGTGACAGAGATGGGATACAAATCACTCCGATGAATGTAATAGCAAAAGTGATTAGAGATAGGGAGAGATTAATTGCATGTGTCAGATATAAATAAAGGGTTTAGGAGACAACCCAGAATTGCAGCATGTGTGTGTGTGTGCATTCCAGATCTCACAGACAAACCCCAAACCTCACAAACAGACAAGTGCAACAAGAAGCCATGTTAAAATAATAGCTTTGATTATAGAAACTTCAGCATTTGCCATTTTTTCAGAGCAAAATGCATAATGTATGTGCATATGCTGAAGGAACAGACACTCACTGTGGTTGCAATTCCACAGCTTCACCAGCCACTGAGGAGTCCCCATAACAACAGGGTTGTAGTGTTGCATTTGGGAGGAAAAGAAATAACTATTCTTCCCATAAACCATGTATTTAAAGCTTCATTACATTTGTTGATGCAATATGATGAAAATTAAGTGCTAGATATTTAAATATGTTTTATAGTGGTTTTGGCTCTTTAAGATCTCTTTAATAGTAAGACTGAAACAGCCTTAAAGACAGTTCATTTTATCATCTTTTCATTGCAAAAACTACCAGCAGAGGAGACAGGCTGCCTGGGGCAGGGGCTGCACCAGATGCACCATGTGGGGCAATAACTACTATCAAAAATAGTGCAGAGGAAGAGGAAATTGGACACCAACCAATATTTCCACTCTTTATCAGGAAGAGCACTGATAGAATATTTGGATAAACCCAAAGAAATACAAGCTGCCACAGAGGTTTCTTGGCTCACTGTTATTATTCCTGCAGTTTAGTGATCTATCATTTTAACCACAAGTTTCCCTCTATGTCACTGGAGTTAAGTGAGGAAAGTTTTCCTTTGAGGAGAAGAAAGGTAGAGAATTATGGAAGAGATCTGGCTGATGCTTTAAGAAAAAAACCCACACAATGAAATCTGGAGTCTAAGAATGTTGATAAATCCTGAACATCATCTGTTATTTCTCTGTGTTGCATATAAAAATCAGCCTACACTGCAGTACAGTGTTGCTTTTGCCATAGTTAATAGGGTAAACCATTGAGATTATCAGCCTCCACTGAAATTCCCAGCTCTGGATATAAGCTAAACTTTGTTCCAATATATCAAACCCAATTCTTTAACTCAATTTAGTCCTTTTTCTTATAGCTATTATTGTTACTAAACTGCATTTGACTTAAATACATACATACATCTCAAAAGCATGGTTAAGTTGCACTCTGGTCTCAAAATAATAAGAACAAAAGTCCCCATTTAAAAATGTGTGTTCTGTAGTATTAGAACAGACTAAACTACGACTAAAGAAACATTTAGACACTGTTTTACCACAGTTTTCAAGATGGCATTTACACAGAATGAACCCTTAAGGTTCAGTTCTAAACCCTGAGCACTGCAACAGTCTCCTTCAAATTAAAGTTTTGGATAACAGAGGAATGTTAAGTGTCAATCAAAGTGAAAGGCACACATTTATTCACACTATGATATCCTTCCTGGAAATCCTGCTTGACAAAGAGAAGGCAAAACCTTTGAGGAAAGGGGAAAGAAATGTGATTTTTTCAAAGAGTGGCCTGAAAGCAGGGCCCAGAGGGCTGAGTTGTGCTACCTGGGACTTCCCAGGGTTGGATCACAACCTCAGGCAGCCAGGTACAACCACGGCACAGAAATGCAGTTTCATCTCATCCCATATTCCTTCTCCCTCCCTCACCAAAATAAAACCAAAAAGAAAAAAAAAGGCATTCTTGAAACACTAATTTCACCTCAACAGCACTGACCCAGAGAGGCTGAGAGGAGTACATTTTCTTGGCACCAACTAAACCCAGTTTGACAAGTTTATAGAGCTTGTGTGAATTTGACATCAGAACAGAAATATCCCTTCCCTGGGGGTGCCAGCCCATTCCTTTTTTCCTTTTTCCTTCCTACACCTGAAAGCTGGAACTAGCTATGAAAAATTCATACAGCAGAACACTTCAAACATATCCATGAAGGATCCTCAGCATCTGCTGACTTGAACAAACACTGATGGTTAATATGAAAAGTTGTGTTAGTGAAATGCTCTCTTCCAGAAAGGAAAATGTTTGCCCAAAATCTTCAGAAAACTTATGTCCTTACCAAACCTGAAAGATGTCAAGAGGAACATCCTGCCAAATACACCAACAGGTAACGTGGCACTTCCCCCCCATCTCTTTCTTTCCTAACAACAGAAATAATATTTCATTCTTACAGACACTAAAAGTGACCTAAACATCTTGTGCAGCCACGAGAACCTTTCCTTAGAACAGGAAACCAACCAAGCAAGAACTTTGGGGCAAATTCAGTCCCTGCAAGCCTGAAATGGGATTTTCACCTGCTGTAAAATTCATGTTTTGATACATTAAGTTGAAGAACAAAACAGGCACCAAGCAGAGGCAGCCTCATGCCAATGTCTACCACAAAACAAAATTCTTCTGGTTGCAAGTGGAAGCTGGGCAGAACAACATGACACCCTCATACTTTAAATTAATTACAACACAATCAAGCCAGGAGTTGAATTTTCAGTCCCCAACTTTTTTTTTTTACTATTTTTTTAAAGTATTGCCAGCACCCAAGGGAAAAATTCATCTTCATTAAATGATAATTGGCTTTATTATCTTTGACTCCTCAGAAATGCTGGCTGGCAAGGTTTTTAAAATTTTCATCAATCTTGGTTTTTGTTTTCACAAAGCCTGCATCAGAAAATGACATCAGGCTGCAGAACACTCTGTATCTCCCAGTGTTACCAATAGGTCTGGAGACTATCTAATTTCCTAATAAATCTATTGAAGCCACATGAATCTCAATATTTCACAGCTCAACAAAAAGGTCCAGGAGCAAGGCCCTGAATTGCAGTTCCACACCATTAGCACCACAAAACCAATTGAAGCAGGAGCATCTAAGCTGTCACAACAGCTCACACACCCCCCTTTCTGCAAACCTGCCATTTAAATCATTTACTGAGGCACATTTGCTCAAGTTTTTCATAAAACACTTCAGGGGGACTCAGAAATAGCCACACACCCCCAAGTTTGCAGGGCTGGGCTCCCATGGACAGGGTTGGATTGAAGTTAATAATAGAACCATCCCAGCAGGGCTCTGCAAACTTCTTGTCAAGTGGCACCAGAGTGTGGCCGTGGTGTCACATCAGAGAACAAGGACACTGCAGTAAATACCTCAGCCAGCTCCTTGCAGTCATAAAAAGCTTCCTATGAATCTCTCTTTTTTTTTTCACCTTTTAATAAACCCATTTAAACTCTTGACTTTCACACCAGAAATCCTCGTGGTTTCATTAAGAAGCTCTTAATGCCCCTTCTCTCCCTTTATCCCAAAAAAAACTTTCATGGAGAAGTGGCAAAATGCACAGTAAAGCACCACAAATCTTTTTTTATTTTGCTTGGGTGTTTCTGAGGGGTTTTATTTGGTGGGTTTTTTAATAATTGTTTTTGGAGGATTTGGGGTTTTGAGGTTTTTTGTTTGTTTTTAAGTTCCACACTCCAACCACCAGAGTTTTGCTGCAGAGTTTCAGAGAAATTTAGCTGGTACACTGAGTATGGCCTTCAAGGAAATAAGTTTTATGATGACCTTACTTTGATGAATACTTCAATCTTTAGGTGCCCTGCCAACACTGGTAAGAACAAAACAATGTCACCTTCCTCCCCTGACAAGACAGAAATTTTAGGAAGAGCCCTGACCATCTGTGCTGCAGTTTTTATGTCTGTCTGTGGGAGAATGGCCACATGAAAGAAAAAGCCTAAAGAATTAAGGATCCATTTAAGATCTCGTCTTCAAATCTACTGTTCAATAGATGGAAACAAGAAAAAACATTCAGGACTTCCCACTTGTTATTGAAAAGCAGAATTTTACATCCCAGAAGCTTGTGGCAGCCCAGTGGCAGATGAATTCTCACACCATTCTGGTCAAATCAGGAAGTTCCAGCAATGAAGTTAATACTGAGATCCTCCAAAATAGTAATAGTGAGTTTTCAACAAGGGGTAGTTGATGCATTTGAGTTAAAAAAAAAAAAAAAGTGTCATTACTATTTCTGTAGCCAAACTCTTGACTTTCAGACTTTCCAATTTTCCCAGCCAAAATTTTGTGTTATTTCCATGAAAGCTTTGGCATGTGGTTAAAAAAAAAAAACCAAGAAAACAACCCACAAACAAAAAAAACCACAAAAAGCACCCAAAAAGCACCACAAAAAGTAGCGAGATTTTCATTAATGTAGTATATAGTTCAACTCATTTTAGGACACTTGAAATTTAGGACTAATTTATGACCTCTCACACTGATTTCTGACGTGACATTATTCCCAACATGCTGCCTGTAGGACATAACTTTTCTTTCACCAAAGCCTGTCACCTCAGACATGATCTAATCCTCCTGAAACCAGTGGAAATGTGTCCACTGCAAAGAAACAACTGTGGTTTTCAAGCACGGTTGGATGGACCTCACACCATGACCTGGACTTTCAAATGAAGACTCATGGGTTTAGGGCAGGGCCACAGACCAGTGGTGTTTAACCAAACTGGGGACTGGGATGTTGAAAAAAAAATACTGCTCAATATTTGGTCACAGAGTGACCACATGAGTGACTAACACATCTCCAGTGCCTTTGCTAAGGGTGTGTATGGCCTGAGCCACCCCAGAGATGCTGAGAACACCAAGAGAACACCATTGTCACCCAACCCAGGCACCCAGTCACCTTCATTTACCATGTGCCACCCTCAGAACACGGAGAAAAGCAAATCCAAGCACAGCAGGAGCAGTGCTGACAAGCCTGAAGGCTTTCCTGGAAGGTGTTTCCCAGCTTTCCAGCACTAAGTTTGTAACCAGGGCTGATGGGTGGGTGTGAGAATTCATGGTGATGGAACTCGGCGAGTTCCAGGTTTTACAGGATATTCGGAGTTGGAAGGGACCCACAAGGATCATCAAGTCCAACTCTTCAGTGAATGACCCCCAGAGGGATCAAACCCACAACCTTATTAGCACCAACCCACTGAGCTAAACCCAGACAAGAAGCAAAATGTCTTTCCCATTAATACTCAGAGCCCTACTAGAGAATTCATTGTGACTGGGGCTTTTAGACTGTTTTTGAAACATGTTCAGCATCCTCAAATCTTCTTATTCCGCAGGTATCAAATATAGTTATTAACTGAAGCACAGCTCAGCATATTTTCCAGATGTTGCTCAAGCTCAATTTACCTTCACCCACAATTCAACATTGATTTTAACCTGCAATATAAGGGCCTGTAACTCATCTCCTGCTTAGCTCAGAGCCAGACCTTTCTCCTGCTGTCAGTCTTGTATTTCAGAGCAGAACAGGACAGCTTACAGCTTCCTCAGCTGTTACAATGATTCTGCAAATGTGCTTTTCTTACAGGCTGGAGCAAATCTGACACCAGTCTCCTTCAAGGAATAATGAGCTGTGCATATCTAACTCTCAGTGAATGGCTGCCCTGGGAATTATCCGTGGGTTTTTTTCCCTCTGCCCTCAATTGCAGTGGCAATGTGCACGCTGAGTCATGTAGCAAGGTTGAACTCAATAATTAATATATAATCTACTTGCAAGGAGATTGGATATTCCACTTTCCTTGTGGTTCATTGCATTTTGGTTAAACTGCTTTTAAATTTTATAGGTGTCTTAATTGAAAATTACAAGTGTCATCGCTCCTAACATCTGATAAGATTCAGGCAGTGGCAATTCAACATGATCTCTTCCCCACCTGGATGTGCCTTGAACAATCTGCTTCTAACATCTTGCTGGAATTCTTTATTACTTTTTCCAAACATATAATTTTCCTGCAGCCATTCTCTGCATGTTGCTTCAGGACTATATTTTTGCCTGATTATTTTGTTATTCGACCTAAAAGGTTTATTCACTTCTATCTAATGTATCACGTTTCTTCCCCAGATCAAAGTTCAGAATGACCACGATAATCTGATTTTCTTTAGACTCTACTGCCTTACAGCCAATGCCTTCCTTCAACACACACAGAGTGTTAACAATCCTGGATATCAAAGTGTCAATTTAAAAACCTCATTGGATGATATTAATTTTAAAAGCAAATCCATTTTTGGCTTTCCATCTCATCCCAGCCTTCGTTTTCTTTTATCTGTTTTATCTTTCCTATTTTCTACATTCCAGGCACACTTTGCATGCATGGTATCAAGTCTGTAAGTATTTTGGAGTGTTTTCTTTTCCATATGCCTGTATTATGCTTTGCATAGCACTTGTTATGCATGCATGATCACAGACTATTCCTAGCATTAATTAAGATATGAAATTAAAGTGGGAAGTATGTTACTGGTCACATAATACAAACAATACAAATTTGCTTTAAAAATGAAATTACTAAAGTGTTAGCAAACCTCTTCATACTGTCAGAAATAATAATGTTTACAATCTACACGCCACAGCAGAGCCAGAATTCACAAGTGGATTTGGAATATTATTTCCACTTCAGACAGACACACATAAAACCCCTGAGCAGTTCATTTAGTTTAGATACTTATCTGGAAGAAAACAGAGGTTTGTCTCTCCTGCTCAAACCATCCAGCTGCTGCCCCCAGTGATCCCAACCCCACAACCAGGGCTTCCACTGCCTGGGTAAGAACAGCTTTCCTTGAAATCCAATTAGGAATTTTAGTAGAAAAATCACGTTTTCTTAGAAATTAAATGTTTCACAGGACCATAATGTTTTAGGTGAACTTGTGACAAACACAAGCATAGTTCCAAAAGCAATTTGCCAGATTTCCTGCCCAGAAACCCAAACTCCCACGTTGTGCTCTTGCACAGAAACGAGCCACCAGGGACTGTCCCAAGTCCAATGTATCCAAGATCAAGAGCTCTCTGACATCCCATCATGCCAGTTGATCTAAAGGTGAGTCTTGCATCTCCTTGAAGCTCAAACCACAAGAACAGCCTGTCAGTGAAGCTGCCACTGTCATCAGTGAGGTGCCCCAGCATTTCTTGTCTCTACAACCAAAACTACAAACCTCTCTGTCCCACAGCAGAACTACACAACCCCTTTCTCTCTACTACACTAAAAATACTTTTATCAAATGTCTCAGAAAAGGAGTCAAACCATTCTAAACATTTAGAATATTAATTTTTCATACAAACTCATTTACTAAGTGTTTTACAATCGTTTACATGTGTACATTTTTGCTGAACATGCACATCAGCATATTTAGTTTGCAGTCATCTCTGTGACCCCAGAGCATTGCTGCTTTTCCCTCCACTTTGCTGCAAAACCCACTCATGGAATCTCTCTGTAATGGTGGCGTTAATACAATTTGTGTAATGTAAAATAATAAGTAATAACAATGAAATGCATGTTCCTTGGGACTCTGTGATAACTCCAGGTAAAAATAATGCCATAGATTGGGAATAGGTTCATAAATAAATTTGCACTCAGGAGAGTGACTTGTTTACTCACACACAATGGAAAACAACACATTATAAACCCCCGCATTAAAAGGAAATTATAATCACAACTTCACAATAAACAGTGAGAAATATCATCATGTACCTGCCCTGCACAAAATAAACCACCAGACAAAAGGCTTTCAGGGTGATTTGTTGAGGGCATAGACTCTCTTAGGTCCCTCCTTCTGCACAAGGAGTCCCACGTGCTCCAAACCAAGCAGGAAAAGTTGACCTCCTTTAAAGATGCAACCTTTTGTTAGCAAGGCTCTTTTGATTAGGGCAGCCTCAGTGTGACAGCACATTATCTACTATTTGGATACTCACTGGCCACGCTGAGATGAATCAATGGGCTTGTCTTGTTCTCCCCATTCTTTTCATTCACTGCCTGGACATAGTAACCTCCTGCATCAGCCACCGCCGTGCCAAGGATCACCAGCTGATTCTCCAGTGTGATGGCTCTGTTTAGGGCACACAAAGATCACATCAATACCACAAGGATGTTATTCACTAAGCAAAAACCACACAACACTTCAGACTCGACAGACTGAGAGGATATTCACCGCTCACCTAAATAAAGATGTTGCAGAATCAAAACCAGCCTGCTTTCAAATATGTTTATAGGAAATAAAGATCTTAGATGCCTCCAGGCCTTTTCTCTGTTTATGATCATGTAAGATGTTTATGGTCACATGCAGAAAGCTATAACATACCAAACTAGGACAGTTTGAAGAGCAATAACAAGTTACAGAAGGAGCAGCAAATGACACCAGAGACCCACAGCCTTCAAACTGCATCATTGTGGGCTGCTGACAGTCCTGGCAACCATCAGGGTGCTGCAAAGGCAGGTTTATTGAAAACCTCCTCAACAAGTGAAAGGCAGCCTATTAAAGAGTGACACTCAGGGAATAACACACAGTTCATTGGGGAAAAAAAAAAAAGAAAGCAAAAATCAAAGGCAGCAGAACTCCAAAGGTGAACTTTCTGTATTTATGGTATCACTAATTATCCCAACATCACAGACAAGAACACAGGCAAGTTAGAGCCTAATGGGTAAACAGAGATGATCTGTGTGCAGATAAGAAGGGAGCAGTTTTCATCCCTCCTAAAGCACAACCCTGCAGTGAACTGGTGTGGGCCTGAAGGGGTCAGGAAATGTCATGGCACAACAGGAATCTGTTCTCAGGGCTGCTCAGTAACAAATGTCTCTAAACTCCCTCACAAGCAGCATTACTCACCCTCGTTACTTTGCCTTTCTCATGTATTAAATGCTCTTTTCTCAACTATAAAGGATTAACCTAGAGACATGTAAAAATTTAGGGGCTGGACAGGAATTTAAGGGCTTGACAGGATAAAACCAGATAAGATAAAAGAAAATGTGAAGCTCCAGGGAAAGCCTGTAGAGCAAAGAGCTGATGCCACTGCAGCCTGGGACAGGCATAACTTGGAAATCTGAGTGCAAGGCTTGGAGGGAGAAACTCCCACCTTCACTTACAATACTTGAGGAGAAAGCACAGTGAGTTCAGCTGTGCTATTAGTTGTATCATTGAGCATGAGGTTGAAACAACACAAAATTATTATACTGGAAGAAACAAGTTCACACATCACTAGGCCTCAAAAAGAGCCAGTGCTAAATCAAAGTATTTGTACAATAATCAGTCAGTAATAAACACCCCCAGCATTTCATCCTCCTGTTTCAGCACGGGGTGGTTATTTACCCTTAATAATAAACAACTATTTTGCTTTGAAAAGCATTGAAAGTAGCAGTGGAAATCACATATTCCCAGTGTACCATACTAGTTTTTAAACATAGTAGAGGCAGAAAAACATTACAGTGAGAACACAGCTGTGTTCAAAAGCACATATTTTATTTGTAACACCTCAATTTTCTGATGTGGATACAAAGAACCCTGAACTTCCTGAAAGCTACCATGGAATCACAGAGTCACTTGGGTTGGAAAAGATCATTGGGCCCAACACCAACCCAGCACTGCCAAGGCCAGGACTAAACCATGTCCCCAAGTGCCACCGATGCCACCTGAGGCCATTTCCTCTTGTCCTGATGTTCCTTAGGGAAGTCTGATCCCCCCTCAGCTCCATCCTCACATCAGGGAGTTGGAAAGAGGAAAAAGGTCCCCCCTGAGCCTCATTTTCTCCAGGCTGAGCCCCCCCAGCTCCTCAGACTTGGGCTCCAAACCCCACCATATAAAAAATAAAACTGTGTTTTCAGCTCTGAAATCAGTCATTACACATCACCTAAAAAGCCTGTTTATGATATCTTTATTGACAGTTTTTATTAAAAAAAACAACAACAACAAAATGACAGTGTTTTTTATTGAATTCAATGAGCCTGTACTAGTTTCATTGATTTAGAAAATTAATCAAAGAAACTGTGATAGATTTACAGAGTGGGGATATAAAATACAATTAATATGACACTTGATAGAACAAATAAAGATAAAATTTCAACGCAGTGCTAATAATTGAATAATAGAAGACAATTACATTTACATTCATTTCTACTCTAGTTCTAAAGAAAGCAGCATTAGAGACATTCTTTGAAAATATTGAAATATATTTCAGGCTGCTTTGCTTCCAGTTATAAGTGGACCCAAAGTTTTAAAGGTGATCCTTGAATATTGCTGAGATGGACCCTGTTACTATCTGCATTAAACTGGCTCAAAATTTGGACACTCAGACCATTATACTCACTATATAATAATCAAGAGCAAAAGAAATTAAAATGTATTTATTACAAAAATTGTTGAAAAATGAAGTGGGATTTTTTCATTAAAATTTACTTACATTTCAATCATCAATGTTACATCTTCCTCACACTCCAATAAAAATTTGTCTGTTATAAAGATTAATGAACACAAGTATATTTGAACAAAAAAAAAAAATCAGAAGGCCTAACACTATAAATTACTTGTTCAAAATAGTGCAAAAAGCTTGATATTAATTTCTATAGAAAAGAGAATTAGAAGATAATGCAACTACTGAAGACAACTCTTAGGGTTCATCAATTACATAATCAAAGTTAAATTAAAACCCCCCAATAAGTTACTGATATCTTAATAGTTCTGTGAAAATGGAGCGTTTCAATGTCATTAACTAAGGGCAGGGATGGAGTTTTATTTACATCACACATGAGCCTCTGCACCAGGAAAACCAATTAGTCCCATTTTAAGGACTCATTAATTCCAATGTTTGTAAATCCTCCTGGCCCAGCCCTTTGCAGGGTCACAGCCCCTTTGTGCACAACATCTGCACAGAGCACCCAAAAATTGCCTTTACATCTTTCCCTGGGTTTATTGTCTGTTTTCATTGTCAGATATAACTTTTAAACTCTGACAGCACCACTGTGATGTTCCAAGGCAGATGTGATTCCTGCCTGCTCAGTTTACCAGCATATTTGGGGAGAAATGACTGCAGCAGACAGAGTGGACCTGTCAGTAATTCATACCCAGCATAGAATTCATGAAAAATATAAATATTGCCTTTTTTAAAGCAGTATTGAACTTAACTCCATCCAACACTTTCAAGACAGGAGCAACCAGCAAGCAAATGAAGCAGACTGATCCTCTGGGGTTTCTTAAGTGTGAGAAAGGAGCATTTTAAATCACATGTTTTAATACAAGAATTTTTAAGATTTCTCTGGAGCTCAGCAGAAGCCTGTAGGGAACAGCAGCACCTTCACCTGAAAAGCAGCCAGAGACTAAAACCAGACTGAGCTCACAGGGAAGGGAGTGGGGCCTTTGGAACCCCCAGCTGGACTGAGGAGATGCTGCCCAACCCAAGGCTCTGCAGTGCTGGGCTGGGAAAAGGCAGCAGTGATGGAGAGGAGTGTGAATGTGGAACCAACACCTCCTGAGGTTTCCATCACTTCCACTCACTGCAGCCACAATTTAGCACTTGGATATCTGGTCTAAAGGAAAGTGTCCCCACCCAAGGCACAGGGGCTGGAATTGGATGGTCTTTAAGGTCCCTTCCAACCCAAACCATTCCCTCGTTGATTCTGTACATTCTGGGATTTTGAGTTGCAGCCTTCCAAATTGTCCAAATACTATAAAACTGTGATGCAAATAATTTCATATGTTTGAGCTAAAGCTTATGGGAATTATTTTGTTAAAATCAATTGAATATGAATCAGGTCTTTAGAAGTAAAGAGAATTTTCCAAAGGGGATACCATTATTATGGTCTTTAAGAAAAAAGCTTTGGAGTTAAACTGGGGTTTTTCTACAGTGAAAACTACATCATTTATTAAATGCTGCAAATAAACACTTTAGTATCTTAAAATAGGTGGATTTCCATTTATGTTTTTTATGTGAAAATACCAAAATCTACTCAACGAGTGGATAATTCCCAAAGTTAAATATTTGTTATGTTATTAGTCTACCAGATTACATGAAAAATAGATAATACTGGGTTATAAAAACATAAAATGAAAATCAGAGTAACCTGATTAGGCTTTCTCTCAGAAGGCTGCCATCTGCTCCTGAGCCAGAGTGCAATATTTTAGTACAAAGACCTTCATAAAGCCTCTTTTCCAATATTACCTCGAGCTAATACGATTATCAATCCCTCTACACAACATATTTTTTACTGGAGAGCCTCTGTTCCCCTTCTAAAAACTTTTGTCCTCAGTACACAGCGAGCACTGATGTCTCTCCATGACCCAGACAACACACAGGAACAGGGATGTCACTAGAAAAGGGAGAGATTATGGAGTAATAACAAAACAATTACTGAAAGATTTCCCCCCTGGATTTCCCCTTTTGGAAAAACCCAGATCTGCTGCAGTTAAACACACATCTGTTCCAGGGAGGCCCTGGCTCAGCCCAGTGCATGCACAGCTTAACTGAGTGAGCATTTCACCACCCTCGTGCCTTCCGATGCTGAGGGAGAATTATTCATCAAAATCATTTAAATCCACGTCTTCCACAAACAGCCCATGTTTGTCAGGATCCAATCACACAGAAAAACACAGTGTGTGTGCTACAGAGCAGCTTGTCCATGGTGACAATGCACCAAGAGCTGAGAATGGGTGATATTACAGAATATCACTCAAGTTCCAGGTGTATTGCTACTTTAAATCAACTACCAATTAATAAAAATCTTACACTCACACAGGCATTGAATATTAAGTACAACACAAACCAATGTGTTGAGTTTACAATCAGAGTAGTTCCTACTTCTCTACTTCTTTTACCTTCTCTAGCTGTGCCAGGGTACAACACCTGGGATTTCTAGTCATGAAAATGTCCCAGGGTTTCCCAGGAATAACCAAGACCATCCTGATGGCCAGGCTGAGGATGAACACTATCATGAAACAAAGGACAACCAACTATTGACAGATTTAGCAGATATTTCCAAGAGGGAACAAGAGAAGCAGCAGAATTTCCATATTTTATGGTTGGTTTCTCTATTCCCCAGCACTAGTTTTGAGGCTTAGTGAAGCTGTAGACTTTATTCCCCACACTTGTCCATGAACACATCACAGGAAATGTGTTCTGTGTAAAGTGAGTGTAAGGCTGGAATGGAAGTGGATGGAAAACTGCTCTTGACAAATGATCAGTGATCCACAAGCTGACTGGAAAAGCAGTATCAGGTAGAAACCCACAGGGTCTGTCTCTGGCCTGGCATGACTTAATATTTTCATTGGTGTTTGTTGGCGGAATATAGATTTCACTTACTAAATCTGACAATAAAGTCCCAAAGACTCTGGAAGACAAAATCAGAATTCCAAATGCAGGAGACCTGTTCAAGCCTCTCCACAAGACTGAGGTTTGCAGTTCAGTGAACAAGCTCAAAACATTGTATTTGAGCAGCAATAAGTGACTGCACAACAGGCAAACCTCACAAGGGGGTGTGCAAACAGCAGTATCACTGGAAAATCTAAAAAATAACCCTGTTTCTCACCCAGCATGGCCTCCACTCAGTCTTGACTATTAGATTTAGATGTGTGGGTTAGTAAAGAAGAATCAAAACCCATGACAGCTGTATCACAACCATCCACTCCCCTCCTCTCCCAGCTATCTGACCCAGACTCATCTACAAAATGTGACAGGCAGTACAATGCTCAAAACCAAAAGGTCATCACAAATGTCTTCATATATGTACAAGACTGTTACAAAAAATCATCTCAGATTTAAGCAGAATCACCAAATATTGAATCTCCCTATAAAAACCTCAGTGGTTCACGCTCAGAAAGCTTATTTTTAGTCTTTTGAGACAGAGGGTCTCAGAAAAGATGCTCAGATGAATTATCCCAAATGTATATTTTTAAATCATGCCCATATCAAGCAATTACTTGTCAAGAGATTAAAGACCCCACAAAACAAAGCCCAAGACAATCACTATATAATTGATCAAGAGAAAGATGTTTGCACAGAGAGACAATGATGCCAATCCAGAGGTGAGAAACTACAGTGCCAAACTAAGTGCACTACTTATGTGAAAATGTTCTTTTTCATTCCCCAGGTTTTCAGAAGGTAGAATTCTTCTTTAACAAAGCTTAATTGTTATCTCACGACTCTTATGGTTTTGGTGGAGGTTTTTTAAATATTATTACATTTTAAGGAACAAGAATTAGTGCAGCTGATATGAGAATTTAAATGTGCTTAAATCCCAGCTGCTGGGTGTTACCTTGCTGAGCCACACCAAGGTGTGCCTGGATGTGCTGTGCCAGCAACAGCACCTCTCAAACTGGTAGAAAAATCCAAAATTTGAAGACAAAATACACATCTCAGTCAATAACAGAAACCAAAGACTCGGAATAAAATAAGTCAATTTTCTCCAGTCTCCTCTTCTCATAGAACTCCTACAGCATTCAAGATATTTTTAAGCAGAGTATCTATTTTTTTTCCTCTCCAGTTTATTGTATAATCAACCATTGAACTCCACTTGTGCCGTCACTAGCTGTTGCTATGGACATTGCTAGCAACCACAGGAAAGAAGAATAGTGGAAATTTTTTAATATAAATGGGTTATTTAAACAAAATATTGCAGTTAAAAAGCACCATAGGTTGTTGATCTGCACAGCTGGCTGACTTCACTGACAGCAAGCACAAAGACTATTTGTAATCATTTGGGATTTTATAGTTCAATTTTCAGAGACAGACATGAATATTGCTTCACTTTATGATAGTTCTCCTGAATTGATTATTCAAGGTGCTGTGAGTTTTTTTAAACCCTGATTTGTTCCCCTTTCCTTCGCTGTGAAAAGCAAACTTGTGTTATTAAATTATATCTTCATTTCTGATAAAACGTGTCAGCATAATGGTATGTGCTGTAGTGCTTTGTAGTCAAGTACTGAGGAGTTTCCTGTTAAATGTTGTATATTCATTTTGTTACTTCCCTGAGATACATTTGTTTTTATCCTGCAGAACATAAGCCACGACTGAACTGCACTAACTATAAAACAAATTAGCAGCAGCACAGCCCTGTCACAGGGCGATGCCCTGAAGGGATAATTGATCATACAACAATGACAGAGAAAACTTCAACCTCTCAACAGCATATTTAACAGATATATTTAGAAATGCCACAAATGCCCCTATTTAAATGCTCCCAACTTCTGCTTCATTCATGTTCCTGGATCTGTCCCAGCACCATCTCTGCCATTTTATTCCCCATTTCACACATACCTCACTCGAAACCATCTCCATTCTCACATAGGTGTAGCTGAGAATAAGGAGATTTGGCACAGCAAGGTATGAACACACCTCGTCTCAGACACTCAAAAATCTGTATCACAGCAACTGAAATACCCACACAATTCAGAAATGAAATTTCAAATCTTCGACTGGCCCATGCAAATCTCTTTCTTACGGATTTGCTCAGTTTTCTCAGCTGAAACAAGTCCTTCAGCAGCTAAATATGAGAATAGTTAAAACTGATATAGGGACTACACAGAGCAGTGCCAGCAATTGTGTCTGGAATCATCAATCCATGGCAGCTTTGTGTCAGTGAAGACAAAACAGGCACACACAGGTGAAAGACCTCAAGAAACCATCACCTGCTACAGCTGCCTATTATTGTATGAGCCATTGAAAAAAAACCTAAAATATATATATATATATCTCCAAACACACCACCCCA
Source organism: Calyptomena viridis (assembly GCA_013390005.1). NCBI lineage: Eukaryota > Metazoa > Chordata > Aves > Passeriformes > Eurylaimidae > Calyptomena > Calyptomena viridis. Next base: position 215,666 of record WEIV01027835.1, on the reverse strand, counting down.
GCAATACAAGCAAGAGGAAGTGGCCACTCAGCTCCTTTAGGTGATAATTAACGTTTCAAAGGACAGAAAAATGTGTACAGCCATAACTTATTACACCCCTGTAGTAGGGAGTCTTGCAGCTCAGAAATAAGTCTAGTGGCCTGCTAGTTTTTAGATCTATAACTTCTCCTTTAAATAGTATCAAATCTTTAAACAAAGAGCAGGGATATGGTAAAAAGTGGCCAGTGACCCAAGCATCAACCTCTGCTGCTGCCCAGAGAAGAGACACTGGGTAGCAATAGAGCAATTTATTTAGACAAGTTTTACTATGAAAGATAATTAAAGATTTAGTGGCCGTGGATCGATCCAACAGTAAACACTGTGTACAGCACTGCAGTTTGCCAAGACCAGCATTTGTGTTACTGCTGCAGATTCATCATACAGGGTTATTACACAGTATCTTAGGTTTGTTGTCTACATCAAAATAGGGATTTTGTGGGGTTACTGCTACTCACACACCATTAAGACATGGACTATTGCTGTGCAGCACTAACTGAGCACAGGAACCAGGTACATCCAGGCTGTGCCAGTGTTCTGTAGCCTTGGGAGAGTTATTTAGCCTTTCAGTCTGTGTGTTTTGCCAAGAGAGAGAAAGGATAAAACATGTATATGTTTCTTTTTATGCAGAAGAATTTACCTAGAGGCTTAAATAGTTAAATACTTCTGGCACTCAAAAGATGTAGGGGATTATGTAAGTGCTAAATCTTAACACTCTTTACATCCCCTTGCCTTTCAGTTCCACTACCAGGCATTTGGATACAACTTCAGGCAAAGCAACTGACTTTCAACTGCTTTAACTGAGTTAAACACACTGGGCAGGTGAGCACTGCTTTGCAACCACCAGTCTTGTAGTAACTCATGGAATTGCACTACTTCCTCCAGCACTATCCCCTCATCCTGAGTACAGATGCTCTCAGCCACAAACATCTACCCCAGATCTATAAAATCCTGGTTATTGGTGACAATGTAGACAAAATTTCAAGTCAGTCAATCTCAGATTTTTTTTCTTAATTCCCTTAATGCAAACATTTCAAAGCACTTCAAATTAGTGACAATAAAACATGAAAGCCACTGGTTGAAAAAACAAAGCAACAAAACTTCAGCAGAAGTTTAAAAGGAAGCAGCAACTCCCTATTTCTATCATAAATAGGGAAGCAGTGACACAAAGGCAAAGCCAGGCTGGGTGCATTCAACCATGTATTGAACAAACATATGAAGCCAAACACTGGAAACTTTGGAATTAAAAAAACCTGTGTAACATCAGCACAGCATTTTCTGTGATGGTTTCTGCCCAAACATGACTTCCTGGCCATAGTGTGTGAAACAGAGCACAGTAAACTACTGGAAAATATTGTTCTCTCCATAGCACTTCATCTATTAAACTCCTTGTATATTACTAATCAAAAAGAATGCAGGGGGGAAATTTTTCAGAAAGAAAAGGAGAATTACCTCTCCACTTAATGAGCCAAACATACACACAGCTATTGTTTAGCAAAGCTGTGGAATTCTAAAAGCTGGAAAGCAAAGTTATAGAAAGTTTTATGTAAAAGACTGAGAAGATAAATGAGATTATATCTGCACCTGACCATTTGATGATCCCAGTGCCAGGCAAAATAGTACTATCTACAGTAAAATCTATGAAACCTCACTGTGAACATTAGCATCTCTTAAAATAAAGTGTTCTGGAAGACAGAGCTCCCTTTTGGAGTCCATTTGTACGTCATCCTCAAAACCCTGCTGGAGCCCTTGCCTGCAAATCTCATCAAAAACTTCAGTGGCCAAATCAAGTGTAAATAATACATGATTAAAGCAGCAGCAGACCATGCAGATTTCTTTTCTTTCAGCTGAGGTGGTGTTGCCAAAACCAAGAAGACAGGTACCCTATCAACTCCACTTATTTTTAGATTACTTGAAATCAATGCACGGGTGTGTTTGCATGAATTACTGCTTATTTGACTTCTGAGTCGAAAGACACAAATTTCCTCACAGCAGAGCAATGACACATATTCAGGACTCCTGGTTGTAAAGCTTAAGGAAGTCACAAGGCCAAAGCTCACATACTAAATCTGGCCAGTGCTCTGGTAGAATGATGGCAACTTCTGCTTCAGAAATAGCCCCAGAGGTAAAATAGAAGGCAAAGAACTTCAACTCCCTTCCTCCCAATACTGCAGCTCTAAGCACCACATGCTCCCTCTAATGAAGAGCAATGGAGAGGCTGCATCCCAGAGACTGCCTTGTTTGCATTTGCTGGATGATCCATGAACACTGTGCCATGGAGGAGGCAAATGAAGCCCTGAAGTGTCAGGAGATGCAGTGTGGTTCCTTTGATTTTATGGCTACAGTATATGCTTTGCAGAGCAGTTTTGTTCTTAGGGAACAAACCCTCAGCTGAGTGACGTGGCAGAAGAATTCCCAAATCCCGGGAAGGACCCGGGCACTGCCAGCCCAGCTCACCCTCCCAGGGTCCTGAACAGAATGCTCAACATCCCACCAAGGCAAGCAATTCTACCTAATAGTCAGACCAGAACAGAAAACCTCTGGTGCCCCCAAAGTCTTTGCTGCAATCTGTCTTCACATATTTATCTCCTCACTCACAGACATTCCTGCTGCAGAGGTTTTAGGGATTTGCTCCTGCAACGCAGCAAAATGCTGCTCCCTGTGATTCCCCTCATCTGGAGAAGAGGTGCTATTACTGAGTTAATGGACAGTAGACACAACAGTTCCATCACCCTCAGTTACTGACTCTTTTTATCCACTTTGCCCAGTAATGAGGATCTCTGCTTGCTCACATTTGCTCTACGGCAGCATCAGCTGTCCCCCTAATCCTGCAACACATAAAAATGGGAAGATAGATGCAGGAAAACATTAAAATGCCCTTATCACTTGGCTGCAGGGGTATAAACTTAAAATAGGAGATTGTTTTTCCCTGTTGAAACCAACCAAATAAATACATTTACTTAATTTTCTCCTTAAATAATCCTTATGTGCATTGAAAGGATGCTTTGATTATTACTGTAAAGATAAACACTGGAACATTCCGTTCTATCTTACCCAGGTTAGATAGAAACAAATTCAATTCCTTCCTGTACATGTTTTTCCCAGGTGCATTAACACGCTCTTTACATTCAAGAACCAACTTTTATTACAAGCTGAGTGTGTAGGGAACAGGGAGATAGGGAAAGAAAACAGAATGAACAGAATGCTAATGAGAAAGAAAAATACAGCCCCAACAGCCAATTCCTTTAATTAGACGGATGTCTACATTTTTAACTTCAGAGTTTTTAATCCTGAACTGAGAAAATGGAAAACAGAAACACTGGTCAAATAGACCCTGCAGGCTACTTTGCTAAAGGAAATGGGAAAACCTCTTATCTCCTAAGATGAAAATATGGTACAAAAAAGGAGGACAAAATAGTGTTTTATGAGAGCAGAGCAATGAGGCCAATAATAGCAACGCACAAACTTCAGAATGAAATCTTGAAAACAGAGCTAAGAAACAGGAGATATGGAACAAGACAGTCACACAGGATGGTGAGGTAAAGGTCTTGTTTTCTTTTCTATATTCTTTATCCAATAAGAGATAAAACACATACTTGTTTATACTGCAGCCTTTTCTGAATCATGCAAAACCACCAGAAAAATGACCATACACAAGTCCTGCTAACTTATTAATAATAAAGGAACAGAAAGACAGCTTCTTGCAGGTATGTAGTACCTAAAATAAAGTCTCCTTTCTTGCTAAGAATCCTTATGCAAAGGGCAGAAATAAGTTCATACAGTAGCCTTGTTTCAAGCTAGCAAAAGCACACTGTTCAAGTGGTTAATATTCAACCCAGAACAAAAGGTGAGCAGGTACCCAGGGATTGTACCTTTCCTTAAAGCTAAAATACAGAATTACATTGCACAGACATGCAGGCTCACAGTTACTCAATCTATAAGAGCCCACACTTCAGCTCAACACACTGCAAAGGCACAGAGACTACTGGGAAAAAAAGTCATGGCCCAGCTCGTGTCTAATTGAGTGCTTGTGTATGAGGCTGAGCAGGAGAGAGGGCACACATCCCACTAAAACACACAGCTCCTCATCTCAGGAGATGTGTCAGAGCTGCCTCTTGATTGATCCCTCTGTCAACTCAAGTGCTGAAGTTCCTCCTTCAGCTCATTCAACAGCCCGAGTTTTTGAAGCAGACACTTTAAATTCTGTTCCCTGGTGCCTCAAATGAGCCAGTAGTGTCTACATGAAGGTAGGGTTCGTTATCATTTCAGAATCAAGTTTTAAGACCTAATGATATTGCTCTACAGGTAATTTCAGCCTGCTCGGTTTGGATCTCTTCACTCAAAAGGTCATGAATGGAAAGTGTATCTTTTCCTCCCTCTTTCTTTACTCTTCACTGCAGAGTGGCAGCTCAAAAGGAGGAGTTGTGAGAGCGAGTTACCTCACAAGAGCAGAAGCAGCACCAACACCACTGGCACCATCTCCCTGTTTTCCCTCCTGAAGCAGCCCAGGGCTTGTCTCAGTCTATACAAACTCCTCACTTCAACAGCACTGGAGACAGAAGGGGAAAAACTCTCCACTGAAATCAAACACTTTAGTAATAGAATTTTTTTCTACATTCCTACTGTCACTCAGAAGCAGAAACTCTGATACTTCGAGGATGTAGCAAAATAATATTTGCTGGTAATCTCAAAGGCAAGAATAACATTAATTTAAAGCGTTTTCCTAAGAAACACAGTTCTCTTTTTCCCACAGAAAGCAGCTGGAGGTTTACTAGAGCTGCTGAGCTTCCTGAGACCCTGTTTTTCCACCCATCACCATTTTCAGCTGCCCACAGCTCAGCCTGTGACACAGCAGTGACTAAATGTGCAGCTGAGGTTGTGCTGCACATCCCGACCCCAAGACAAACTGCCAGTGAACCCTTTTCCAGGATCTGGCAGCAGTATGGAAAGGATAATGTTAAGATGACTTGTAAAGATGGATAAACAACCCCCAAAGCTCCACATTTCCATGCTTTATTGATTTAAGTCATATTTCATCCACTTAACATAGGTTTAAAACAGGTACTTGGGACTTCTTTCTACCAAGAAGTTACTTAAAAAAAAAACCAAAGGACATAAAAAATTTACTGAAACACACAACTGTACTTCCACATTCCCATTATTTCCTGCAGTCATTTAGCTTAGTACCAACAAATACAAAACTATGCATGGTTGTTGTTCAACTGGAATTACCAGACAGGGGGAACTGGTGCAGAGGCCAAGCAGGCAGCATGAAAGCAGCAGCCCTACAAACACAGCCTGCACCACAAGGCAGCACCTGACACTCAGAAGCCAAATTTTGCTGAAGCACAACTGTAACTCCACATTCCTGTTATCAGAACTAATGACTTCTCTCTCCCAAGTTGTAACTTATGCCCCTAAATGTTCACACCATCACCAAAATACAATAAATTCACACAGAATCCTTACCATGTTTAACATGAACCACACAGCCCCACCACCCTCATTTGATACCTGCAATCCTCTCTCCAAGGAACCCTCCTGTTCTCCAGCACTGAGCCCAAACCCTCGGAGCTCTTGGTTCCTCCAGCCCTGACCTGTGGCTGAGCAAGGAGAGGATCCCAAAGATCACCTGGAGATAATCCCAAGGATCACCTGGAGATAATCCCAAGGATCACCTGGAGATAATCCCAAGGATCACCTGGAGGTGATCCCAAGCTGAGGGACTCAGCCCAGCCCAGCTGAGCCCTTTCCAGCAGCCAGGAACCTTTGGAGTTTCTTCCTCTAACCCAACATGTGATTCCCACAAAGATTTTGAGAACCTGTAACACTGACCCCTCTGTTCAGTGGGATTAATTTTATCTCACAGGTTCCACAATCCGTCCCACGTATCTCGATGATCCTTGTGGGTTCCTTCCAACTCAGCACATTCTGTTCTCCTGTGAAAAGATGCTGCAGGAAGAAACCAGAAGTGGCTGTGGACCAACAGAACAAACAATGCTACACAAGCTTTAGCCTTTTAGGAGAAGCAGATGTCCACACCATGCCAGATCCTGTTCCCTTTGTTGGAGCTGCACTACTTTGCTCAGCATTGCAACGAGCCCTGTGGATAATTATCTTTTCATGACAAATTCCAGTGCTCCCATCAACTCGGAGCAGAAAGATCCAGAACTGAAATTCATGCTTAGGTGACTTTTTCTTCATGCCTGGCTACAGGTCTACATAAACTTCTGATTCCAGGATATATAGTCTCTACATATATTGAATCTACCTTTATCTCTATTCTACTTCTATAGAATATACAGGAATGTATGTTTATATAGAGAATGTATCTATATGCTATAGACTGTGTTTAACAGAATATATCTAAACATATTCTATAGGACATATCTATAGATATTCTACCTATAATAAAAAATCCATAATATATCCAATATCTACAGACAAGTTTCTGTCTGAAGGTTTGTGCTACAGAACCTAAGCTACTGTTAATTAAAAAAGACACCAATCAAATTATATTTCACTCCAGTCCTTCATTTGTGCCTTCACACTGACTGCATTTCATTCTTCAGTCAGTTGCTTCAAGAACTCCGGGGAGAAGAAAAATGTGTTGCTGTGAGGATATGTCTGTGCTCCTATTTCAGCTTTAAAGTTGGCTTCCAACAGACGAATAAGTAGCAGGAAAGTGGAAGGTTAAAAACTTTGCTTTTCATCTCTGCCAAAACAGTAAAAGAAAAATGAGATTGCTGAGTAGCTGAGTGACTGCAGAATCAACACAGCAGTGATCTGCCTATGAGCTGCAAAGGGCAAACCCAAGGCATCTGCTTAAAAGCTTATGCCAACTGTGGGATAAAAAGAGTAAGGAAGCCACAATAAAACATAATTATTACAGGAGCTATAATTATGGCATTATTCTTTGGTGTATTCAATGTTGGGCACATTAAACCTTGTACACTGTGAATATTTAATGATTATATGCTTACTCAGAGCCCTTTAATGTCCTTAAAACACAGGTATTTTTCATGTATTAAGAAAAAATTCTGGATAATTTTTGTCCTGAGGACCTGCAGTTGAAAGAGATGGACAACATTCTGTGAGTCTTCCACAAATTTACATCTCAAAGCTTTGGAAACTGTGTGTTTGCAGACACTGCATGTCAATTTTCAGTAGTTTTGGAAACAATAATCCACTGTCTTGACCTCAAGAAAACCAAATGTAACCTGTGAGTGGCCAAGTGTGGCTGTTGTGTATTATCATCTCTAAGAATTGCCCATCAGAAGTAGGAGCAGGTCTCCAAGGAGTCTAAAAAACTTTGGATATAGTCAAACATTCTTCAGTAGTAACGAGGAAAAGATATATTTATGCACTAAGAAGTAGCAGGAACCTTGATTCACTACGTGCCAATGGAGCACAGAGCACAGGAATTTCTACTAAACCACTTTTCTATAAAAGTGCCCCCAGCAACCATGTAAAAAAGACAGGTTTTAGTATGTAATTGAGTATAATAGAGGCCAGAAAGAGTTGTCAGCTTTTTATAAAGATGTGGGTTGATATATCTTTTTATATCTTTTTATAAAGATATAGGTGAATCATTAGACTTTTCTAGCAGTATCTGCTTTTTTTATATTAGAATAGACTGACTTTTAAAACAGCTTATTGTTTTGTGTTTGGTTTTTTGTAAGATTGCTAAGGACTTTGCTCAAAATTTGACTTTTTCCAAATAGCAACCTTTTAATCACTGAATTGAAAACAGAAGAAACAGCTTCCCAGAGTGTTGTCTGGCTCTGTGTTCAGGGTGGGAATCCTGCAAATCAAATAGCACTCAACTGCTGCTGCTAATTTTTCTCAAAGGACAATTTTCCAGTTTTCCATCCCTTTCGTAGTAACTTCTGCCAGACTTTCTTACAACTTTCAAGGCAGTGTGGAAAGCCCTGCTGAAATTAAGATGTGTGACATCTGCTGCTCCACTGGTATCTACAGAATCCACTACCAGCCACAGAAGGGTTCAACGCATTTCTGACATATATATATATATTTATTCATTGTTAAATGACCTTTCTTTTTTGTTTAGGTGTTTACAATTAATTCCTTTGGTTGCTTGTAACAGTATTTTTCCAGGAATGAGAGGTGAGCTGACTGACATTTAATTTCCAGATTTCTTTTTCTCTTTCCTAAAAATAGGCATGACATTTCCCAGTGTTTTACATCCCAAGCTCACATTCTGCATTCATTCCCCAGGATAACTGCTAACCATTCCAAAATCATTCAGTAGGTTCTCTGTGTAACCTAGATAAAGATCACCTGTCCAATTGATTAAGAAATATTTAAGCTACAGCATCAAGTACGAGGGATGGTTATATATGTAATAAAGATGAAATATTGCTTGTTTTCAAAAGCACCGTGATGTTCTCATGTTTTTTATTATTACTTATTTCCAATTTATTACCTCAGCAACACTGAATGCTCTATCATTCCAGTTAGCCAGGGAGCACTTCTGATCCTCTGGATATGGTTTGTGGCCTTGAAAGGATATTGAGTTAAAAAGAAAATTAATGTGAACTAAATTAAGCCTCTCAGTGCATGCTTTACTTTTTAAAACTGAAGCTAAATCACAGATTCATGGACTACCAGGTTGGAAGGGGACCTCAAGGACACTCATGGCTGACAATGTCTCTGTGGGAATCCAGCCATGGGGGTCCTGAGCATTTGTGGCTCCTGCTCACAGTTCTCCCCCTGGATCAGCCAAGACAAATCCCAGGGTAAAGCTGGGAGCTCCTGAGGAGTAATTTAGCTGCCTGTAAGAGTAGCTGATAAAACCAGATTTCTTCATCCCATGCTTCCTACCACTCCAGATGAGAACAGAGGGAGTGGAGAACAGGGAAAGCAGGGAGAGGTTTGTGCATGTCCTGGGAGCTGGGGCAGAGCAGAACACACCGTGTGTGCAGCCACACTCTGTCCTCCCTGCTCTACAAAACGAGGCAAGGAGGGAGAGATGTCAAGAGAACTTCTGCTTGGTTTTGCTGGTTCTGGTACAGCAGGTTCCACACACAAATGTGCTCCCCAGCACTGCCTGGGGTCTCTTGACCATCAATTTCTTGCTCTCAAACTACAAAGAGCAGCTGATGTTCCTTTTTGGAGTTGTGTAAACCATTAGAGCACTGATAAACCTCAGCTACGTGCAGAAAAGAACATCAGCACACAACAGCAGCAGAAGAGCAACAAGACCTCCCAGAACACCTGGGCATGTTATATATTGAATATAAATGCAAATTCCATACCCAGATCATCCTTCAGTAAGATTACTTAACTACTTAAAGTAACTAAACACATATAAAGAGGCCATTTACACAGGCCCAGTTGTTTGCAGAATTTCTTCAAATGACATTCAAGCAAGTTTCAAGTGCTCTGGGGCCAGGAAAGGGAATTCTTTAGTGTTAAGAAAAGGATGTAGGACACAGCACTGAGAGCAAATCTTATTTGCAAAGTCTCTCCATTTCCTGGTCAGCTCTCGTGTCTGGGGTCACAGAAATGGCACTTTTGTTTTGTTTTTGCAATGCAATGAGTGATTTAACATTTCCAATGGCAGTATTTGTAGTATCCAAGGTTAGCTCATTTCGTGGCCTTCTACCACTTGATATTTAAAGGCTTGTAGATAATTGTGGAATATTTTTTTGTATCACTTGGTACCGTGTGTACTGTTCATAAATATGTATTACCTGGCACAGTGTGTGTACCAGTCATAAAAGTTTAACTGATCTAAGAATTACCTCAAGAAGTACAAGAATTATACTGGATATTTGTGCATTTATGAGGACATACACACTCCTCTTGTAAATACATTTGCAAATGAAAAGGAAATAGAATGGAAAAGGGATTTTTCTAATCACACCTTTGGCAAAATAATGGTATCATTATCTTTCCTACATTAGGTAACTGTAGAATATTGCACTTTCAGTGATGTATCTTCACTGTTTGTTTCCGTAAAATGTTTCTTATACCTGAGCAAATTGCAAAAATGTAATTTCAGAACTTGAAAAAATCTGCTAATTTGAGAATGTAGTGCTCTAAAAATATCTCTGTTATCAGGGCTTTCCAGGAAGTAGATGTAGAAAGGGAGAACTAATTCTTAGATTATGCAGTACACTGATATGAAACCCATTCGATTAAAAATACAGAAAAACTATTATTTTTTCACCAAGCCATACATTCGATTTGTCTCCTTCTCCCAATTTTTAAACTCACAGCTCCAACTTGTTGCTTCATTCCAGCCTCTTTTATGTCTCCAATTCTAATGAAAAAAATTCTGTAGTCACCTACAATATCCCATTTGTCACTCTGCAGCACCAGTGTCACTCAGAACTTCAAAGCACCAGGACAGACCAAACTGGGATCCTTCTTTCTCCAAAGTACTGGCTCCAGGAGATAAGAAAATCTTCATTAGCTGCTTCCTTTATGGGACAATGAATCAATTAAGGGATTCTAAATGCAGGCAGAGAAGGGCAATAATGTGGATGTACCTCACAGATCCCCCAGTGGTAAAACTTGTCACATTTCCCACTGTTTAGATGCTGCTGATATTAGAGCTACTGGTGTGATCACTTTGGTTTCCTGCAGTCCTGGCAGTTTGATTTGACTGAGTATCACTGGGGTATGGGCACAACAAAGGCTGCTCTCCTTGTCCTTCCAAATGGTTTCAAAAGGAAGGATTTGGAGGAGTGTTCTTTATTTTCAGTGAAATATTCCACAGATGAGAAAAATTCAGATGATGTATGGCAAACATTTGCATTCCAGAGAAAGCATCTCGTGTGATAAGACTGTTCTTAGTTTTCATAAGTGGAATCATTCCAATTCCCTTTCTGAATTGAGCTGCTGAGAAGATGCTGCTCAAAGATTCTTACTGTGGGAAATACATTTGAATACTTCATTTTCTGGAAGGGCTTGAATAAATAGCTTTCTTATGCATTTATTCTTTAAAATTACTCCCTTTAATACAGTCAGTGCCACTGTTTTGTTGTTCTCCTCTTAAATTTATTTTTAGCACCACCATCCAAACAAAGCACTATGACTGTAAACCCCCCAGGCTGGTTTAACTTGGAATTAAGGAAATGCAACGTTAACAGGGGCAAACGGGAAGATATTTTTAAGTTATACACATAAATCAGACAGAAGAAAATCAGGTTGTGTTAGATAAGTTTATATTCAAATTTGGCACTGCAGCTCTCAGTAGCATTTTGCAATACTTATTAGCCTTAATAAATACAACAGTAGGGTGGAGTAATTAGGAATATCCAGGTAATTTAGCAGCTCCATCCACAGCTGACTGTGTAACACTGCACAGGTTATTCTGCTTGGGGAAAGTGAAGCCCCATCTGGAAAAAATTCCAACTTTGCAAACTTTTTCTCAAAAAAACTCCTACTGCTCCTGATTAAAGAAATTATTTCGGTTAAAGGCAAAGTGCTCTTGCAAACCTCCTGAAACAATTATTTCACCAATGCATAAAGGGGCCATCATTGGGAATTTTCCATGGGAAAGAATTAAACCATAAAGTATTACAGGGAAACCACCTAAGTGTGATATGAAAACTTATTGAAAACTTATTCTGGAACAACAATAGAGGAGGAAAAGTGCCTTTTTTCCTGCCCTCTTATGGAAAAGTGTTTTCTTCCTGAATTATGAACCTGAATTTAGCATCTGATAAAGTCATAACTATTCTCACAATCAGAGTGGACAAATACATGATTCATGTTTTGGGCTTTTTTGGCCACCTTTTGTTCATACAAGCTGACAGCAAAATGTGTATGTATGCAGCCTATACATGACTTCATGAATTAATGTAATCCCACGAAATAAAAATGGAATATTGCACCACGTTTCTTGCCAACTAGTGCAAATATCAACTGTAACTTGTATGATTAAAGCCAAACTTTGGTTCTCCTAACTGATACTGGTCCAGCTTCATTTGATCACTCGATACATAAGTGAAATTTGGAAGAAATTCTGAGGATTTTTTAACAGTTTAAACAATTGCTGCAAATGTTGTGGCTTGCAGGAGTACAGAACATTAAACAGGGCTGCAGCTACACACGAACATCTGTGTGTTTGTCTATCAGTCTATAAAAACATCCAAACATTCCCAAAATCCCTGGCCAGTAAATTCTTTTTAAAAATAAGGATTGCAAACACACAGTGAGTCATATAGAACTTGGTTTCCAAGAGCAAAAATGGAAGTTGTGGCTTTATGTGAAAAAAAGGAGAACTAATTAACGAGGATTTAAAGAGAACCTTAAAATGCAAAAATTACAAACTGCAAACCCTGTGCTACAAAAGAGAAGTCCTGAATCTCTAAGCCCCCCCTGCCCACATGCAGCCACTGTGATACAGTTATTAAAGGTGCTGAGAGGGATCCAATTTCCAGAGTGGAAGCAGAAATATCAGGCAGAGAGGGGATTTCTGCAGACTCCAGGAACTGCTCTGGCTCACAGATGAAAGGCAAACACAGAGCTGGTCCTACAGACAAGCCAAAATGTCATTACTGTCACCAAATCAAGCCACCTCCAGTCCCCCCTTTTTCATTAGAAAGTATGGAGTGTACAGCTAATTTCCCCAATAGCTGCAAGTAAATTCTCTCTTCAGTTTAAATGCAGGATTAAGCTTGTTGCTGAATCAGCTCACTCTGCCCCTGGATAAACTCAAGACTGCTACAAATTTAGGAACTGCTTCTTGGAGATGCAGTTAGTCAGAATAAATCCTGTATCACAGTTCCCTCAGTCTCCAGGCCTTTTAGCTTTTGCTTTTAAGGGACACAAGTAATGAATTGCAATAAGTCAACTTCCCCTGTTCTTCTAACATTTATTTTCTTTCTATTACAGTTGTTTGGAAAGTAACTGAGGTGCAGCAATTTTGCCAGGAAGCCCCAAAAGCCCATCAGGCCTCTGGAAAGCAGATATTGCTGCTTGACTCCAGAGTTAACTGCTCAGACTCACTGCATCCTGAAAATATGGATAAATATACACCAATAGTATAGTATATCTATAGATATATTTTTAGAATATTAGACAGTAATTTTTATACTGTATAAATGATGCCTAGTATAAATTATATAATATAAAAATATGTTCATTATAGTTTATATATAATATATAATAAATATATAATTAAATTGTATTTTCTTATACTCTACAAATTATATATAAAAACGATATAAATATATTAAGTATTTTATTATTTATTTATATATAGAAAAAGATATATTTTATTATACTCTATTTACTCTAAAGGGCAGGGCTGGGAAACTAATTATGGAGACATCATTTCTCCTATGTCCCATCCTGTTCCATATAGAAAGAAATGAACTAATTTGGGCTTTTCTGGCACATATATTTCTGCCTTAGAATTAGAGAAGTATAAGGAACTTCCTGGTGCGCTGTTACTGCAGACAATTAATGCCCAAACACACAATGTCTCTGCCACAAACAGCCTCTCTCAGCAGATTTGGGAGCTGCTCAGGTTCGCTGCCATTTCATTAATCAGTGTTTGCCTGAGGCACAGCACACGAATTACCTAAATTGCTGCCAGGGTTCCTCGATCCTCCTTGGGCTCCCTCGTGCTTTTCCGACTGGGAATGACTTCCCAGCACATCCCCCCGCATTCCCAGCTCGGGATGTGTGCGGGACACTCAGCCCGGGCAGCTGCTGGGGATGTAAATTCAGTCTCCAAAGACGAGGTGCATTAAGAGAACATGACTTGTTACACACAATAAGTGGTGAAGGAGATGTGGCAAAGGAGACCGAGGCAATATTATTTCATCCAAAAGTGATTGTAAACTATCATTCCTTGAAGGCAGAATTTGACAAGAATTCCGAAAATGCTGATGGATAATTAGAGACAGATGCTGCGATTCCTGACTTTAAAGGAAGTCAAGAACATTTAATACTTTGCATGACAAGAATATTAAACAAATATGATCAGAGATGATTGTGCCATACATGAGAAACACGGGGTGATGTTCTGCATCCTTACTGCAGCCCTATTAACATCAAAAACCTTGGCCAGTCTAGGAAGGAATATTCAAAGGTTTCAGACCTTGGGGTTTCAAAGTATCTTATCAAAGGCACAGTTCCATGCACTGCAATGAATGAACAAATCAGCTGCATAAACTTCACACATTTCCAGCACATCTTAGACTCAAAGATTATAACTTTCTCATTTTTAGTTAAAAAAAAACGTTGATTTTTCTTCTTAAACACATACCTGCCCTCTACAGACCCTCGATACTTAGACACGAGTGCGGCTGCTCAAGTCTCCTGGTGCTGCCACTTACACCCAGATCCTGAGGAACCCGAGGTCTGATGACCTGATGTTCCCTGTTTTCTGCTAAAATCACCTCTTGTAGTTCTGTGCCACCATCTCCAATAAGCTAGATAGCCATGTAATTAAAATTCCATTTCAGAAACTGAACCGGCATCTCAAGATCTACATTCATTAAAATAAAAAGGTGATGTTTAAATAAGTAATCCAGTATGAGTGGAAGGCTCTAATGGCCACTGTACAATTTCCAATTCCCAGGAGAAAACAAATCCACAATTAATTAGAGGGAAAAAACCAGCCTAAAACAGGGAAGACATTCAAACTATTTAAGGGAAAACAATTTTTTCTCTACACAGCAGACCAGTGTGAGATGGCTTTTGACACCAGTTCTGTCTACTTAAAAAGCCCTTTTTGTACCAAACCTGCCGAAACAGCTCTTGCTGATGAGTTGTGTCACTGGGATGTGGTATTTTGATGTGAGATAAAAAGTCACCCTATTTGAGAGCATGTTAGGGAAAAATAGCTGGAGCAACACTGAAAAGCAGCTCGCTTTGAAAACTACTACAGTAAGGAAGTTTCATATGGAAAAAAAATTGCTTTTATTTATTTTTACACATCAGCTCCCACAACTGTTTGACTGTTCACCTTCTGGCAGAGACTAAAAGCTCTCACTGAGTTCACAGACATCAAAAGCTTCGTGGATTCCAACACATGCCTTAGCTCTTGCACATAACTGTTTTATAATAATGGAGAAACACTACTAACAAGTCACCATAGTTTATGTGTCTAAAAGATACACCAGGGTGCTTTCAAATTTTCTAGTACTGTGTAAAATACTTCTCAAATATAAAATAACATTTCCAGCTTCCAGAGGTTAGCTTGAATTAAAAATATACAATGGACTGCATTGATACTGTCAGAACCACCTTGGACACCTCCAAAAGCACTTGATGTTATCCCCACTTTTTGCCCCTCGGGATCATTTGTAACCCTGGAGACCATCCCAGGGCAGACAGATTTGACTACAGCACTCGCCCACATGAGAGCAGGGATTTATTACAGCTTCTTTTTACAGTCCTAATGTAATTCACTGCTCCAGCCTAAGATGGACAGCTTGGCAATCTTAACATCTGTACTTTTTCTGTTCAAAATCTATTTCAGCCATGGATGTCAACCCGCATCGTGAGACAGACTGGATGTTTATTTCATAAAAGTCAATATAAAGGAGAAGTTCAGGCAGAAGGACAGAAGAGGAAGGGAGGAGGGAAAGAACATTAATAATTTAGCGTTGTCTTTGTTAATTTAATAACACACTGAGGTATTCTATTAAAGTGTCATGTACTAAAAGCACCTTTCAAAAGGGATGCCAAATTCTCTTCAGTGTCAAGGAAGTTAAACCTACAAAACAAACAGAAACCTTCGTCTAAAAGCATTTAGCTACTTTGTATTCTTGCCTGCTAATGTCTCATGTGAATTGTTTTTAGTGGTAAAATTTTGTCTATAATGTGCAAGCATTGCAGCACTTTGAAGTAATGAAACCCAATGGACCCTTCAACCTTATTCTGTTTATGTTATATAATTATAAACTCATTATTTTTATATAAAATGCTATTCTAATCTAAAAAAGGATGCTACAAGATACAGCAAATCTATCTGTCAACTCTGCAAACCAAACATATATCTGTCAACCACACTCTGATGACAACTGCTGTTTGGAATGGAAAAGAGAGATGATTTATGATCACAGATAGCCAAGTTCAAAAATTAAGCTGAACATTAAACTGAACTGTTTTCCTGCCTCTTTTTCATCCTCACTAGCAATAAAGGTTCTGATAGCTCAACATCACTGTGTGCAGGGTGCTGTCATGACCTCTAGCACAACTGAGTCACCATTTTGCCACTCCTGGTAATTCTTCCTATCACAGTCCTGAGCACAGAAAACTCGTATTTTAAGAGCCCTGATTACTGCCTTCCCTTGGACTGGCATTAATATCTAAATTTGAAGCCCCATTTCTATGCATATATTCAAATTATTTTTTCAAAAGTGCACTTCTGTTCCATTTTCCATTTTCCATGCTGCTTACAGGCATGTCCTGTGTGATTTTGGTTAAATTAGTGAACAAACCTCTAAGGGTTGTGTGTAGCCTCTCCTATCTCTCCTCATTATAGTAACTAGTAGAGGAACAGGTTAATATCACTGGGGCAATGGTGGCATTGTGCCAGAAGACCCAGAGAATGATAAAATCAGAGTGTTATGGGGTTGGAATGGACCTTAAAGCTCATCCAGTGCCAACCTCGACACTCCCACCAGCCCAGGCTGCTCGAGGCCTTTTCCAAGCTGGCTTTGAACACCCAGGGCTGGGGCACAGGAATGACATGTGAGGTCACCAGCACAGTCAGTCCTGTGGTGGTTAAGCATCAGGAAGGGAATCCCAGAGTGCTCTAGGTTTGGATGGGATAAAAAAGAGGGAAAGAACAGGCTGTGGCCTCCTGGCAGCACAGCTACAAGACCAGGCAGCCCCAGGAAATCTATTTCCAGCTGGGATCCCACATGGGAAATCTTTACTCGTTCATGCAAGGAAACATTTTTGTTGTAAACTTTCAGTAAACTGAAAGCTGCCTGTGAGGGAGGAAAGGTTTGTCTAGAACAAATTCTGTGTGTAAGACAACACAGAAGCACAGAACTGGAACGTCCATGTGCAGCACTGCTGTGATCACCACTCTTTGGTTTTACACTCTTTTTGTTTTACACTAAATTTTGAGACAAGACTATACCTTGCTATACGTATATTGTGCCTAGTGCCTTGAGCTGAGATCAGATTTTATCCAGCAATGTCATTTTTCTGTTTAAACCTGCTGTCAAAGCACACTGACAGACAAGTCTCAATGAAGAAATAAGAAAAAGGATGCAGTCAACCAATAACTTATTCCTCTGTATTACTATTCTTTTCTATCTTAAAGCTTCTCTCTTGCAAGAAGTTGAAGCAGTTTATTTTTATGATGTTTTATTTGTACTGTAGAGTGCTGCTGCCGAGTGGTGTCTACACTTGAGTTAATGCAGAGTAATCCTGTTATACAATACAAGCCTGTATTCTCCAGAGTCTCAAAGGAACAGCTTTTCTGTTCAGCCTCCAGAAGATAGTATGTTTTCTCTGCTGCTCTTCACGCTTCCAGCTGCTTTGACAATGATGGTATTTACAAGTGGGGAAAAACGGTTAATAAAATTACAAGTATGTGCTAAAGAGGGATTCAGGCAGTGATGTGCCATCAGCGTGGTCTCACTCTGACATGTCAGAGCCATCCTTCTCCTGAAAAAGTCCTGGGTAAAGTCAAACTCCACATTTCCAGTCCCACCTGACTTCCACAGTCACTCTTTATTAGATATTGCAGATCTAATTCTGTTTTAAGACAGCAGTGACTCCAGTGCAGGAAGGGATATATGATCAGAAAGAATCACCTCATCTCTCAAAGCTTAATTAATCACATTTCCATTTTTATACCGTGTCCCCAGGTCCCTTTCACAGTAACTGAGCATTCCTCTGGTAGTTGCATTTAAAGGTAAAAACTGCACTCACTCCAAGCACATGGCAACGTTGCAGAGATAAGTTCAATGTTCTGCTGCCTGTGCCATGTGGAATTGTGTCCTGAGGATTATGCTATGAAGCAATTTGGAATAAAGAATGTGTGTGTGGGACATAAAGCAAAATTATTCTTTCATTTTTCCCAGACAAATACAACTCCTGACTCATTAAAGGCAAGAGATGCACACCCAGATGTCACTGTGCCACTTCAAGGCTGTTTTCAAACAGGTAACTCAGGCAGAGGGTCCAAGATTTGGAAGAAATATTAAAACTATGAAGACACAAGATAAAGCACTGCCTGCCCATAGGCAAACCCAGCAGGTAGGAGAGACCTCACACACAGGAAAACATCTTGTCTTTCCTAAAGAGTTCAGAGAACCATATAAAACTAAATCTGGGTAGTCCTGTTGAGCCTGGTACTCAGAAATTTCAGTTGCCTCAGTCTGGAATTTGAGCTTTGAGAACAAAATGAAAAATAGGTGAAAAAACAGAGGGAGATCTTTGGGTGGAATTTTGATTTTCAGACACTGAAAAGAATGAACCATGTTGGTACACAAAACTGAAACATACATTGATGGATATGTGATACAGATATATAAAGTTATCTTGGGACACTGGATTTTATTTTATATATTAGATGTACCCCCGTATTTTTTTGTTAATAGAAATACCACTAACTACCTCAAATGTTTGGTACATGTAACAAGATAGCTCACTATTTTAAAATAAATGGCCATACTGAATCATTAACCACAGATCCACATTTCCTTTTTTCTTTTATAGTATTTACAAAAACGGATTTAAAAAATGTCATATTTGTAAAACAGAGTTTCACAGTGGCTTTAATTCCACTGAATAAAATTTCTCTTTCTAAATTCAACTTAGAAGAAGAAATACATGTTTCTCAGTCATAAATAACATTTTTCAAGCATTGTTTGTTTCCAGAACCAGTCCCATGGTCTCACCAACAAAGGAGAGGGTCCAGTCTATATTCCAGCCATTTTTCAAGTCAGTTTATATTTTGTGTGTTCTCAGCACAGCTCAGCACTCAAGAAGATTTCTAAACAAGGCCAGCCAGCCTCTGGAGGATGCTTACTTCAGTAGTTCCAAATCTTAAGGAAGTGTAACTTCAATTGACTTCCCAGCCAACATCGTGGTACCTTCCAAAGGGTTCTTTTCTTTGAGCTTGTTTTTGCCTGTTATCAGTATCCTGGCAGTAATCTTATCACTGTCAATCAGGATGAAAATATTAACTGGGGAAAAACACATCTATTTAGACATCCTTAGTTTCATCAACTCTCTAGAGTTTAATTATGAATAATATTAACATGTAGGCAGAGATTTAGGAACCATGTGAATAATACACACAGATAACAAAAGAAAAGGCAGAATCCAATAGTTGACCAAACTACAAGGGTCAGATGAACATTTTCAGGGAAAAAGGAAGATTTACTTAGTCTTACTGACTCTTCAGTGATTGCTTCTGAATAAATTCATACTATCACTAAAAGTAGTATAATTTATTTAGAACTGGGTGAAAAGGTAAAAGACATAAACCAGCTTTTAACTGACAGCTCATTAGAACCTGCCACTGAAGAAAACAATGTATTTTGGAAAAGGCTTTAAGGAGAAGAAGAAAGGGATTTTTAAGGTTGAATAAATATTTGTAGATATGATACTACTCCCTCAAGAGTTCTGTTTACATATTGAGGCATATTTTGTCAGCAGAGAAAAGCATATTAAATAATTATGTCCCTGTTTTTCCTTGATGCACAACATAATTTTACTGAAGGGGAATGCAGGAGCCAGTGGCCATCATACTTCACTCCTGTCTCATAAAGAGTTTCCAAACTGGATATAAAAAAATATTGGAATGGACTCTTGAGTTAACAAGCACACACAAATCTGAGGGGTGTTTTAATGCAGCAAAGCCCAGGGATGCACGTGGGAGGAACCTGGGGCAGTGGAAGGTGTCCCTGCCCAGGGAAGGGGGTGGGGAGGAGATGAGCTCTAAAATCCCTTCCAAACCCAGGCATTCTGTGGTTCTGTGGTTCTAACACACTGCACTGACTGGGACAAAGATTTATGAGAACAGGAGAATAGAAAAATACAGTGAATGCATTTGTAAGATTGCAGCATTAGTCACTGAGAACCCAGCAAAGCAACTCCCACCACATGTGAAATTACACACCAGGTTTTCAAGCAAAGCTCTAACACAAAGTTTAAGCTCCAGATTCCCCCTCCTGAGAACCAGAATCCTATCAGGCTCTTCCTCAAGGTCCCAATTCTGATGGCAGTTCCTCTTCCCACCCCAACACCTTGTCTTTCAGAGCACAAGCCAAGGAAAAGGTGCATTTCTGTGTTGTCTGCATTTGACTTGTGACCCTTTCCCAACAAAAATCTCTGTTAAACACCACCCTGCTCTCTCTGCACTGCCCAAGCTCATTCCAGCTCTTCACAAAATTATTGACCTTAAAAAGTCAGACTCTAAACTGGGTCAGAAAACCCAAAAGATGGACAAATATTTTCTTCCCAATGGTTTTCAATGTTGCCAACAGGAAGTAACACCTAAAGCGCAGAGAACTTTCAGAATTCAATGATCAGATGTAAAGATCTGATAACTTTTTTCTGGGGTATTTTTGTGCAAAAGAGAACCAGAAGAAAGCATAGTTAACAAACTCCTGGGTCAGACATTTCTAGTCCTTTCTCCCTATGAATTAGGTGAGGCACACAGGAAGGCAGTTTGCAGAAAGAACTGATTCTGAAAAGCCTTTCATCAGCTGCACTGGGAAAAGCTGTTTGAATTTCAAAAAAACATTTTTCTCCATCCCCACAGCACCAGCCAACTCTCTAATCTTAAATCTTTAAAATAAAACATCCAAGGAACGGGAGGACATGCAGTTTGCAGGTAGTGATATTTGGAGTGTATGTCTGAGATGGAGCAGATTAGTGAAGCATGAATTCACCCAGCATTCAAACTGAGATGGAGGAAAAATTAGTTTGCATATTTTATATTACCAATGTATGTGAAATACTAAGGAGGTAAAGCTGATCTCATAAGCACTGACATAGTTTCTGTACATAGGAAGTTCTAGTCAGCTGGTTTGTACAATTCAAGGTGTTGGTTTTCAAGTTACTTCTGCCACTGAAAAAGGAGACAATTCCTCAGTGATGTCAATCTCTGCACATAAATCAACATTCACACCTTTTAAATAGTCATTAGGAGCCTAAAAGGTGCCAAACACCCCCAAACCCTCTCGCAGCAATGTCATCAAACTATGCATGTGGGTTGTTTGAGAATTATAGTTTTAGTCTATTGATTGTCAACTGATGTGTTTGTTCTTTGGTCGACAGAAAATGAGTAACAAAGATTTACTCCGAGGTTTTCCCCTTTGGATTTCCCATTTGATTGTTAGGATTCTCTAAGTGAAAAAACACTGTTATACCAGAAAATGCTATAAAAAAGGACAAAAATGTGTTTCTCCCAATCTTAAAGAGATAGTCAAGTTTTATATGACTATAAATGGAATTACATTATAAAGTGTGAGAATCCATTCCTAAGAATAAAAGCTGAAAGCCAAAAGCTGTTCTGACAATCCCATATCTAGCAAACAAATGGGCAGAAAAATTGTGAAACTCAGCAGCTGACATATCTCTAATTAAAAATAATTTCAAAATTTTAATAAAGCAAAGGTCTCCATCAGTGTGTGACTATGTCCAATATTACCAAAATACAGACGGTGGGGAGGAATTTGAATGAACTGCATCAATTTGAATGAAATTCAGTCCCATCTGCCATTTGATCAATACTCTCAGGAGACTGACCCAGTTCCAGCTCAGTGGAATTCCTCTTAAAAAATCAGTTTTCCTTTTCTTTTTCTTTGAGTAAGCAAGGAAAAAAATAGTCCGAGTCTACTTGTGGAATTTCTTTTTGTTATATCCCAAAAGTACAATTATAATTCTAAAGACTGTTTAACTAATAACGTTGAGCTTCTTTAGCCAGACTTCCAACCCAAATTAAATTAATTCTTTTTACCACAAGACTTCTACATTGTCTCCTCTATCAGGAAAAATTTAATGCAGATCCATAAAGCTGGTTGGATACACAGCTACTCTCAAAGCTCACAACACTGAGAAGAATTGTGTTCCTGCAGCTCCACTGAGTCCACTAAAGACAGAAGAGCTTGCAAACTCATCTACAAAATCCCTTCTCTTTGCTTATCCCTGGGATTGTTCAGCATTTTCCAGCTCCAAATAGCAGACAAACATAATCCAGTCCCTCTAGGAGAAAAGTAAATCTTTACAATTTGCTCAGTTTAAGAAATCTTCAATATCAATGAGTGCAATACTGAGATTTACTACATCATCAAGTTCCAAAGCAACAATTTCATTTCCATCCACTTATTCCTCCTAGAAGTTCTAGTGTATTAAATGCTACATTATCTTTTTAGGCTTAAATTTCAACTCTTTTCAAGTTTGAAGAACTATTTTACCACTAATTACCATTATATCTGTGTGGCAAATGGATTTTTACAGCTTACTGTCAGGGAGATAGGAAAAAATTGGGCAAGAAAACACATTTCTGCTAATTTGATGAGAAATATTATGTCACTTCACTTTACCCTCTAAACTCAATGCTTGCCAGAACCCTCTGCTCTGGCACTAAGATTGAAAATGGGAAATGCTACACAAAGTCCAGACATGTCCCCAGACACATAAACATCGACTGGATACGTTAAATCCCAAATTGTCAGAAATCCTCCTCATTCTGCACTGCATTTTTTGTACCCTGAGGTGGAAAAGGACATGTTGGTATAGGTGGGTTTTATGATTAGACCTCCTTGGGCAATGGTGAAATATAGTCCAAGATACTGGGATTGCTCTGTCTGGTGGTAGAACCTGACAAGAGACCACAGGAAGCTTTACTGGATGCAAAATGACAAAGTTAAGAGATTTTTGCCCATTCTTATCTACTTCAAACTTTCAAAAACTGATAAAACCACAGACATTCTTACATATGTATAATTTCTGGATCATTTTGTTCCAAACTCTTTCCGGTTCCTGATGTATCAATGCTGGAATATTTCTGCTGCTTCTTTTCACCTTCCTGACCCTTCTGGGCCACCAGTGTGTAACTTTTGATGGCTCTAATTTCTGTTTGTTCAAAGCATACATTTTCTTCAGGGTTTGATGAAAGAAAACTGTAGTTCAGGATGTACAGAGAACAGAGAGAAAAAGAAAATATGCTGCACTAGAAGAGTGAGAGCCTGGATAGCAGGTTAAAAGGGCATCACCAGGGAACTAATAGAGCCTTGACTGGTCTCAGGTTGTACCTCCTGAGCTCCCATGGGGACACTCCAAGGTGTAAAAAGAGCTGGAGCTTTTCTCACACACATGTGTTAGTGGTCTCTTCCTTCCATCCAGCTTCTCCTTATCACCTGAATTCCCTAGAATTCATCTCTCCCTCTTGCTCGCTTCTGTTGAAATCAGCCATTAAGAAATCAGCCAGAGGGACCTGAAGGGCCAGAGTGGGCAGTGGCAGAGACAGGAAGGTGTGGGATGGGGGGAACCAAATGGAGGTGACAGACAGCAGGAGGGGAGGGGGAAGCTGCAGGACTGTCCTAGTTGTTATTTCTTCTCACTGTTCTTTTGATTGCAAAATCCAGTTTAAGACTTATTCTTTCCTTTGCAAACATGAATCAATTTATTTAAGTTTCCAGTTTCAAGTTTTGGAGATCAACCAGTTTCTCCTTATTTAACTTTCCTGACTAAGAGATGCATTAAAGGGGAGTGAAGTGGAGAGGGATGGGAGCTTATTATCTCTCTTTTCTGTTCAATACATGTTTCCAGTCTATGTTTATTTTGCAATTCAGCACACTATTTACTACTGATTTTTTACATTTTATCTGATCTTTTTAATTATTAAAAAAAGTAATTAGATTATAATGTCTGGGTGGAATATGGTGCTTTTCACTGCTTCATTCCCTACCTCTCCCTAGCTGCTGTTATGAGGTAAAAACAATTTTTTTCAGTATTCTCTGCCAGAGATACCCCACATCATTAACTCATTTCTTACAGTTTATCAGACTGTCAACATGTGGACATGATTTTGGTCATTTGCAGCCTTGATTAAGCTTCAGTGAATGACAAGAAGTGAGATGCCTCTGAGCTCCTGGCTCCCAAGCCAGTGAGCCATCAAACATCTTTCATGGGCCATCCAGTCTCCCTAACTAAATTCCATTAAGGTAATCCTGCTGCTGCCTGATTAATTCATTTTCATACCATTTCCCACTGTAGTGTACCGCTCTTGCTTTATTCCACCATCTGAATATTTCAATTTTACATATTTTGCTTCCCTACTGAGTTGCTTCTGTAATTTCCCCATCTCTTTTGCTGTACATTGCTTTCATGTTTCCTCCTGCTTCTCCAGATCTCAGTCTTGTGACTCATTTCAGCCCCCCCTGTACATGTCCCACTTTTATAGAGCAGATACTGCCGTGACTCCTGTGCATTTCCTCAGTGCAGGAGGTGATGGGGTTGCTGACCTCGGGCACAGCAGTGACACAGCAGAACAGCCCCTGTCCCAGGGAAGGCAGCTGAAATGCTGGGTGCTTCTCTAGGGAAGAGCCACTAACTACAAAATCGTGGCCAACTGCAACCACCTTGTCACTGCACGTGGTGTTTTCATGTGGCTGCCGACAATTCCTGTTGTCAGCCACGTTCAGCACAGAGCAGACCCTGTTCATCTCAGGGATGGCAGCCTGGGCACACCTGGGAGTGCCCAGAGCTGTGAGCACAGAGGGATTAGAGGCAATAAAATCACAAAAACTGGCTACCAAATAAACAGCAGACATAGCAACCCATCTCTGAAGAGGGAACTGATGACAGCTCCCTGTGCTGCCATTCGCTTTCAAAGTCACACAAACCCTTTTGAACCTCTTGTATTCCCCTGACTAATGCCATCATTATTTCAACACTGGCTGTTCAGAGCAAAACAGGTGCTGTCTTGTCAAACGAGCCTCTCAGCTTTCATCATCCCCGAGTTCTTCATTGGGTATTGTTAAGCTGACGAGGTTTTGGGTTGCCTGGATACCAGGTCATGCTGCTGTAACTGCTGGTGATCTCTGCATACCCAAACTTTGTTGGTGAGAAGCAGGAAAGGGGAGGAACAGAGTGGAAAAGAATTGTTTTATTCCCATGTCATCCTTCCAGCAAAAGAAGTTCCATGAGCTTATCTCCAGAGGGCCGTGGAGAGAGGGCTGGTGGAAAGCTTCCAGTGCCTGATTAAATGATTCACTCTGTAATAAGCCAGCATTTCTAGTCTCATTTTTAAAAGCTTTTCTTCCTCCCTACTTACAACAGTCTGCTAGATTCCTAAATAGACAGGAAAGATTAATCTGTGCTAAATTACTTGATGTGGGTTTAAAATTATTCTGACAGAAAAGTAGAACAAAGTTTGCCCAAGGAAGCAAAAAATGTAGTATCCACCCCCCTGTTCCAGTTCAGAAGGCAGTGATGAATTCCACAGGAGCTGCCAGCGCCATCCGAGTCACAGGAAGACTTAGTTGAATCAGATTTTAGTTCTGAATTTTCTTTATCTCTCTTAGGACAGATGGCTTTCAGAAATAAATATTTTTGAGCCACATGCTTGCCTAAACTTTCCCAGGAAATTTTTCTGTAAACAGAAAGATTGTTATAGAAGAGGGTTTGTTTAATGTAAACCGCTTTTTGTTTTTCATGGCAGTGAAGTTTTATTTATAAAAGCATCGTTTTCCATTGGGATGGTGGAGGCTCATCTTGCTCTTGCCCTGGGACAAGAAGGTTTGTGACGGTATCGCTTTAGACAGAGAGGAGCCCAATCTCACCTGCAATTTCCTGCACAAAAATCTATGACTGGTTTCCTTAAAACAACTTTTATTTTTTTATGTTTTATTTTTAAATGTTTCAGGCTTTGAAGACCCGAATTGCAAACNTTTCCTGCACAAAAATCTATGACTCGTTTCCTTACAACAACTGGGTTTTTTACATGTTTCAGACTTTGAAGACCCGAATTTCAAATCTCCAAACTTCTGGGGCCATAAACAAAGAGGGAAATCCATCTTACTCAACCCATGCCAGTCCTCCTCCTGTAGCCAGGGAAAAAGGTTTTGCCTAAATAATACACTTTGGCAGCTTATTCAGGCATATCAATTGAAACATTGAAGTTGATTGAAATGCTCCTCAAGCCTTTAATGTTTTAAGCTAATGTTACATGAAAGCCACCATCTATCACATGCAAGTTTAGAACCAGGCAGGNACAAAAATCTATGACTGGTTTCCTTATAACACGTTTTATTACAACATGTTTTATTTTTAAATGTTTCAGGCTTTGAAGACCCGAATTGCAAACCTCCAAACTTCTGGGGCCATAAACAAAGAGGGAAATCCATCTTACTCAACCCATGCCAGTCCTTCTCCTGTAGCCAGGGAAAAAGGTTTTGCCTAAATAATACACTTTGGCAGCTTATTCAGGCATATCAATTGAAACATTGAAGTTGATTGAAATGCTCCTCAAGCCTTTAATGTTTTAAGCTAATGTTACATGAAAGCCACCATCTATCACATGCAAGTTTAGAACCAGGCAGGCTCAGCCAACTAACAAGTTTTCCTTGGATGATGTCCTGATGATTTTGGGCAGGAAGGATTTAAAGAAATAACGAAAACCACTTGCTCTTAAGTGGAAGAAAAGATGTCCAGCCATGCACACAGTTCGTCTAGTCTGTTAATTAACAGAAATCTTCTCACTGCCTTCAAGACAGTAATTATTAAACACAGCAATTAAAAGTTGTGGATAAATGCTCTTGACCACAACTGGCAAAACAAAAGAGATGCTAAGTGGGTGTCTCAGTATGCAAGAATTAAAAACACGTTTTAATTTCCAACCAAGCAAACAAAACCTCGTTAAAGTCCAGGGTATCATAAGGAAATTAAAATTACAGCAGATGAGAAGAGCAGGGATGTAGGAACAGGGAAGGGAGGAAGGGAAGGGATAGAAAGGAAGAAGGAGCTGGTGTGTGGTGGCAAGGACAGAAACCGAGAATGCAATTATACAAATTAGATCAAAAATAAGTGATTTTAAATGAATTAAAATAAAGAAATTGCAAGGAAGTTGGTGGGTTATTTTACTAAACTCAAACCATATTGAATGGATCACTGTTTACAAGGAAACAATTTAATTCTCATGTCTTCAACAAAGCCTTTCATTGCTGTCATCCAGAAAGAGATGCCAAAATAGAGACACTGGTGTCAGAGTCCTGGGGGAGTCAGATGGAAGGAGACCTTTTGACTTCCTCCTCCCATGGCTGCTACACTGAAAAGCTACACAGGGGAAAGGGTGATGATGCAGCTTTAAAGTGCAGCATTATGTATTTTCAGAACTGAAATTAACTGGGGGGGGAAATATTTAAGAAAATGTACACATGGAGTGACTTCCTACCCCAAGTCTTTGGGATTTTCTGAATGTGAACCCATGACTGAAGCAGAGCCATAAAACTCCCCGAGCCCCTGATGGGCACTGCTAATAGGCATGCAACTTGCAACACTTTTTAACATGTATTTTTAATTTAATCCATTAGTCCCACAAAGGAATACTGTATTAAAGTGATAAGTCTGTGCATTCAGTAAATAAATATCAAAGTGAAAGTCATGAAAGCTTTAGGAAAAAAAATACAGTCAGAAAAGGAAAAAAAAAAAAGGAAGAAAATTAAAGCCCTTGAAGGAATACATCACAGAAAAAAATAAATTGATCTACTAAATTAATTAAGTAAATTGATTGTAAAAATTTACTACCCTATGCAGTATAGAATAAATCTCATGGGAGGTAAGTTAGCAGAGTCAATTTGAGCCTTTCAACCATGAGAAACTTGTAAAGCACCTCATAAACTCTCTCAATAATACCATAGAAGAAAAATAAAAACTTTCTATACATGCAGAATACCTCAAGCACTAATCCACCAAGTACCACCCTGCATTGCTTCTTGCTACGTGTTCTGAGCTTGTCCATTTTATTCAATCCAGAATAACAAAATACATAATTCCTCTAATGCACATTTATTTAATTGTGCTCTCAGGATGTGAACATTTTTAAATAAAAAGTATCTGCTTGTTCTCCTTCTTTCAGTTGACTTGTTGAGCCTTTTACTCATTAGATATAAATAAAATAATGCTTTCCAAACTCAGCACTTTTGGGAAGCAAAAGCCTTCCTAAATTTCCTACCCCGAGCTTTTGACAGAAGAACTGCCTATGAATAATAACCTGTTCCTCTTAATCACAGAGCCATGAATCACAGAATCAGCTATTTCTAGAGCAATCAGAAGAGATCATCCAGATAAATCCTCCAGTTTAAGGCCCGACAGCAATACCTAGGTTATTGCAAAGAGAAAATTGTCTTATACTTAAAAAAAATTACCTGTAAAGGATTTGTCGAAAGCTCTTCTAACAGAAAAGTATCAGTATCTTACTTTTTCTTTTGGTTACAAAAAACCTGGCTAACCCAAATCTCCCCTACAATGAATTATGCTCATTTATTTTCTTGTTCCATCTCCTTTCCCCACCAGCTATACAGAACTGAACATCATCCACTTAATAACCTAATATGTGCTAGAAAACGTTATCATGTTCCTTCCTAATCTTCTAAAACTAAACAAATCTCATTCCTTCATCTTTTCATCATTTGCCAGTTGTTCTGGGAGAATTGCTCTCTCCACAGTGACAGTGGCTCACAGCTTTGGGGAGATTTGATCTTTTTCCAGTTAACCCGGCAACAGACACAATGAAATATTTTCTAAATTCAGAAAGAACTTTGTTTGTGATCATGAAAAGCACTTCAGTCAATGCTTCTAACAGATATGCTAATTAACAGAGATAACCAGTCTTAATCAAACTAATTACATTACAGATTAAAGGTATTTGGAATTTAACACAGCTTCTTCTACGTATCTGCATTACATGATGGTGACCTCAACCAGCAACCTGGAATAAATATGTTAATATGTTTCTTTAAAGAATTCTTAACATATAATTGAACAGCAAAATATAAAGGAAAAGCAATAAATAAGAAGACATAATAGTTTTTATGATTTCTGCTCTTGTTTAGAATTGTGTGGGGGGGAAAAACCAACGCTGTCAGATGTGGTAAAGATCAAGATATTTCTTGGAATCACTGACTTGAATTTCAGTTCCTTGCTGTTGATTCACAGCGTGTGCATGTCAGCCCAGGGCTCAGGGACACGGGGAGCTGGGAATACCTGACCTGGTGTACCTGGGGCATCGTGGGCATCGTGGGCATCTCCTGCCACCGTGGCACCCACACTGTGCAGCTTCAGTGACACACGAGGGCATCGTGGGCATCACCTGCCACCGTGGCACCCACACTGTGCAGCTTCAGTGACACACGAGGGCATCGTGGGCATCACCTGCCACCGTGGCACCCACACTGTGCAGCTTCAGTGACACACGAGGGCATCGCTGGGCAGGAGCTGAAGGCCCTGTGTCCCAGCACAAAAGGCCCATTAAAAGTGCCCTGAGGTCAGTGCCATCCCCTCCCAGAGCTGCTCGGGAGGTGTCAGGGTGTGCACTGAGAGCCCCCCCCAGGCCTGGGGGATGTGAGCCCTGCCCAGCCAGGCCTTTGCACCTGCACTCAGCACAGGTGCCCTACAAAATACAATTTTTTATAGGAAACAAGGTTTCCCGAGGTGATCCTTAACTGCAGAGTGGGTGAAATCGCTGCCTGTGCTGGGAGAGGTGTTTTATTTATCAACTTTTGTTACGAAAATCTCACGACTCCTCTTGGATTGCAACCTCTCCCCAGTCCTGATACTCCTTTTGGACCTTCTGTACCACACTCTAACATGAGACCATCTGATAAGGTCTGAAGGTGGAATGTTAAAACAATGGCCTCTAAAATACCCCCCACACCCATTTGGAAAATTCTGCAGAACTGTTTGGTTTTGCATTCCCACAATAATAAATCCCAATAATAAATCACAGTGTTGTTGATGCCAAGAGGTTTCCATAGTACAGAAAAGGAAGATCACTAAACTGTTAAATGTCTGCAGGAGCTGGAAGGAAAAAATATAGTAATTTTATTTTAATTGCTACCTGCACATTGTCTCCTAAGGTCAATTTGAGATGCATGTATTTAAACTAATTAACCAACATCCTTGTAAACATGGTATTTGTTCTTCTTCTGCAGAGAATAAGAGGTGAGATGGCAAGGTAAGTACAGCTCTTCTGCACTACACAAATTAAAATCCACACATGGACATGCACAGAACAACTACAGGAGAAAGGAATGGTGGAGGAATCCTTTCTGTTTATTGCCATTATAGAGTAAATAAGGTGAAAACATCAAACACTTCTCAGTATTCTTGACACAAGTCTGGCATTAGCACTGAAATGAGCAAAAAAGTTTATTTAAGATGTAGATGAATAATGTAGCCATTGACACGTTCACCTCTGAGCTGCCTGTTTGTATCTGTGCAGTGGTTCACAGGCACCCTGGAGACTTTCTCTCCAGAGGAAACAACATATAAACTGAAATAGTTTAATGGTATCAAGAAAAATCACTACCAATGTGCTACCAATCACCAAAAAAAGTTGTCCTCCAGCCTTTTCCAAATATAGTCATTGCCTAAAAGCACATATATAAAGAAAATTTTTGTTTATTTAGCTGTTACTACAATGTGTCAAGAAGTCAATATTCTAAGTCCCAGTTCTGACAGAAAACCAGCAAACACTTCCATTCTATCTTTAGGGGTGTCTTCCTGCTCTCTCATTTCAGAAAAGTATCAGGTTCTTGTCTAATCCAGACAAAATTCCGAAATGAAGTCCCACCTCACAACTTCTCCCCAGGAATTCCAGAAGTTGGACTAAGGTTCCACCATAATCCACATAATACATCTATTGACCTGAGTTAGAAATGGGTGGTTGTTGTGACAACTCCTCATCTTTTTAATTTTACACCAGTTCAGACTTTCTTTCTGCATTGTAAGGCCACAGTGTTTTAAAAAATTCAGTTCAGTGTGAGCCCTAGAGTGGGAGATACACCTTCTCTTCCATGAGCAAGTTTAGTATCTTTGGGCCAAATGAGAATTTATGTGTCACAAGTCCTTAGGTCTATCTCAGCCTGTTCCTTGTGAGATGTGTCATAGCATAAAATGGTTGTAACACAGGACATGCACATGTGGAGAGGCAAATTTAATGCCTGATTAAAGAAGTTAGTACCCTCCCTATTTGTTCTCACCCTCTTCTTTAATTAGCATTTTAATTGCTCACTTGTTCCAGCAGCTTGGTAACAGAACACATCTGCACCAGCTGGAACAGGAGCTTAGACTTCTCTGCACTCATGTAGACACTTGGATCTACAATTCTTAACCTGTTTTAGGTTGATTTCCTCTTGAGATTTGAATCCCATGCCTAAAACCAGGCACCCAGCACCACAAGAGGTGACTTGGGATATGTTACTCCACATGACACAAGGCACAAGACCTGTGTCCCCCTGGAGCTGCAGCTGGAGGCAGGTGGGACAGTGGGGACTGTCTGAAGTGTCACCAGACACTCCCTTCAGGCAGTGACTCATAACCTGAGTCACTGTCAACATCCATAACGAGCAGAGCAGCTGGAAATAAATGGCAAGACACATAAAGTACTGAAGAACTGTGGCTGCTTCGATGGTAATTCTTGGAGGGGTCAAGACAGGTTCACACAGGGTCTCAATCATCAGTTCAGCAAGTCCAAGTCTAGCAAAGCACAGAAGGGATTCCACTAATAGCAGAAAATAACATTAGACTGCCATAATTTCTAAATTTTATCCTTTAACTCAGTTTTTCCCGGGAATATAGGCTAGATATGCTTGTTGAGTCCTTACAACAAGTAGTAGGATTAATCCAAGCCCTGTTTCCATGTAAATGTCCTTTTAACAGGCAGGTGAATTTGTGAAGTCTGTCTCAAAGCATCAACTGAATTTTTTCTGCGAGCTCAGAGAATGTTTTTATTCTGTCCTTTCACTGTTTAAAAAGGCCTCTGGGTTGAACATCCTTGTGAGCCAAGTAATCTGTTCAGAGCTACTTCCTAACAAAGCCAAGAATTTACTGCTATGTTTTCTTGCTGATCTCGATACGGTATCAAAATGGGAATTGAGTTTATAAGAGAATGCTGGAACATACACAAATGACCTAATGTTGAAACACTGAACAACTACAGGCAGCAATGAGAAGGTGCAAAATCTCCTTCAAAATCTCCTCAGAGTGGCAGAGACACTCAGAGGACTCAGAGCGTGGTGGGCTCTCCAGAGCCAGGCTGAACACACCACTTCTCCCCTGGCTCCCAGGCACAGCTCCTTAACCACGGGGACAATGTCAATTCCAACTCATTAGCTCACATCTCTCCCTGTAGTTTAAACCAGGACAGCAGCCTGTGCCCTTGGGCACCTGGGGAGTGCTGTGACACTGCCAGGCTCCAGCTGAGTGGGGACACTGATACCACAAGGCTTCACAACTTCTTAAATCACACCAACCTCTTCCAAGTGAACATAAGCCTAAATCCCAAGTGGACCTGGTCCATGTTTTTTAGCAGTGCTTGGTCTCTTCTGTGCACTGAGAATCTGGGCAGGACACTGGAGCTGCCCAGATCTGCCTTCCTCTGAGGAGTCACCTTCACCTGGAAAAACTACAGCAAAGTCAGATGTACTGCAGTGTAACAAACTCTGGGACAAGCAAAAGCAGCTGATAAGGACATCCCTATTTTAAGAGGTAATAATTACTCTGCCAGCTGTCCCTTCTCCATACCAGGCCTGAATTTTGGAGGATAGGGGAGAATAAGGGGGAGACTTCTTCAGACACTGAACTAAACACTAATCCATTACTTCAGGAAATGTAGCTCCTGCTGATTATGTTATTGGTGACCACATGTAACCACTATAATACACTAACTACTGAAATATATTGACCTTTTTGTTGATACAAAGTTCCATGTGCAGAAATAATTTTCCATTATCTGGCATCATTACTGATGACCTGCTCTGTTACCCTTTCATTAGCCACAGCAACTCTATGAACACTGGTTTTTTTCTATTAACCTGCTTAATAAAGGGTTCAACATGGAAAATCCTAAACTCCCTCAACTTCTAGACTGAGTTAAAAGCATGGAATAGTTGTGGGAGTAGCCTACAATCAACTGCCACCACATAAAGATTTATAAGTGCTCTGCAACTGCTTCAACACAGGAGGCATTAACCTTAAAACTGGACTGGAACTGAAGTACTTGCAGGAAAAACCAAAATGTTTCTATAAGATTTAATAGATTGCAAAGGAAGCTGCTGATAAAAACAGCCTCATCAACAGCCTCATCAAATACCACTCTACTGAAAAACTAATTTTTAATTTTTTTTTCTCCTTATTCTGAATGACAATGAGTTTGTGATGAAAAAATTACCATCTTTTCCCACAGGTTATAAATGTCATCAAAGGAAAACTAATGCCAAAAATCTGCTTTAATTACTGCATCTGATCATGGTTAATCTAACCAATTTTAAAAGTTTACAAAAAAAAGCCAGGAAGTTTCTGTGCTTTTTTCACATTAAGCAAAGCACTCAAGCTTATCAGAAGCATCTTCTGAAGAATATCTGTACTGAAGCACTCCAAAAGTGGCATTTTTCATATTTCTGGCCACAACAAGGGAAGTGTCAAGTCACAGTACTTGCTTCTGTAAGCTGGTGATGCCCGAGATGAATAGGGAACAAAGGCATAAATGAATAACTGATATCATTTACCACTGTGTTTTTGGAGTGCTGTTCAATGCAAGCTGTACTCTGAACCAGCTTTCTCTTCTCATGTTAAGAAATACCTCACTTGTGAATATTTCTCAAGGCAGCACAACATCTATTCAGGGTCACTGCAGCCCTACAACCACATCAGTTATTCTCCTGTTAGATGTTTGACTTGAGAATAATTATTTAGTAGAGGTTACCAAACTACCTGATTCTCACATATCATAATTCTCCTTAGAATCCCAAACTGGGCTTTCTCCTTAACCTGCCTGCAGCCCTTCCAGCCCACTTCTCCTCCTTCTGAGCCTCTTTAGTACATACTTAGAAAAACTTCTTAGTACTGATATTTTATCTTCGCAGTCTTTTATTTAGATCAGCAAAGGCACAGTGGTCAAGTGATATTTATATTCTTGTGATTTCTGTCCTCCTGTTGTAGGAGATGACAAGCTGACTGTAAGATGTGAAATGTGTCTACATAAAACCCTTTGTGAAGATGCACACAAAGGTGAATCTCAGTTACAAAGTAAATTAAAACACACTGCACTTGAGCACAACAGAATTGTGAGTGAACATACCAGAAGGTGCAAAGGAAAAAGCAAACCTGGCATCATGACAACTGTAAGAGTCAGAGGTGCTGCTCTTCATTTCATCACATGTGAGGTGATCACCTCATATCAGAAAATTAATATCAGAGAATCACAGAAATCATTTAGTTGGAAAAGCCTTCTAAGATCATTGAGTCCAACCATTCCCTCAGCACTGCCAAGGCCACCACTAAACCATGTCCCCAAGTGCCACATCTACACAGCTTTTAAGTCCCTTCAGGGACGGTGACTCCACCACTGCCCCAGGCAGCCTGTGACAGGGCTGCACAACCCCTTCAGTGAAGAAATTGTTCCTAATATCCGACTTCAACCTCCCCTGGTGCAACTTGAGGCCATTTNACCCCTTCAGTGAAGAAATTGTTCTAATATCTGACTTCAACCTCCCCTGGTGCAACCTGAGGCCATTTCCTTGTCTTATCTACTATTCCCTGGGAGCAGAGCCCGACCCTGCCCTGGCTGCACCCTCCTGTCAGGGAGTTGCAGAGGGCCAGAAGGTCCCCCCAAGCCTCCATTTCTCCAGACTGAGCCTCCACAGCTCCCTCAGCTGCTCCTGGGGCTCCAGTCCCTTCCCAGCTCTGTCCCTTCCCTGGACACTCTCCAGCCCCTCAGGATTTCCTGGAGTGAGGGGTGTTAACACAACCCCCCCCTCGTGTCTGTGCTCCCACAGGGATCTCCAGTCCCAGCTCCGTGGAGACACCAGACCAAAGGAGCCCAAACCCTGCTCTGCTCCCAGGCTGCTCTCTGGTGAGCTTTATTTCATCCCTTTCCCACCCCAAAACTACTGTAATAGGAGGGAGGAAATCTGCCCATAGGAAGTGCTTGGAAGAGCAAGTAGATTGTGCCAAACTGTCCTCTAAAATTACAGAAAAGGCTCATGTGTAACACCCCCTGAAACCATTTATGTTGTTGCAGAACTCAATATATTTGACTGCATTAAGGAGGAATTCTGTTCTCCAAACGTATCAAATACTTTACCCATTAGAAAAGCAAAAGTAACCTGTTAGCTGGGAATAGTCTTCCAGAAACACTGATACAGATAATATTTCTCTCACCTTTATTGGGACATTCATTATTTCTATATAATTTCATCTACATATGCTGCTGGTGTTTGTAATTGCTCATTGCTGTAATCCCCCAATATTAATCTCTCTAAAATAATGTGGAGTTATTCTGTTTATTTTACTCCATCTCTGGTTACACAGATCTCAAAAATGTCATTTCATGTGTCACCATATTTGCACTGTCACCCTGATCCTTACATGTTTACAATTCCAGTTTCAATGGGATAGTTCTCAAATCTCTCAGCACAGAGACAGATGATCAGAAGACACAAATTACTGCAGCTTAGAGAGTCTCCACCAGTCACCTGAGCCATTACAGCTGACTCTCTATATCCTCTTAATCTGCTCAATTCACCAAGCAAAACATTTAATCTGATTTATCTTCAATGTTGTCACCAACAGCTTCTCATTATATATCACAAAAATAATTTAAGCTACACATTATAGTTTGTAACTGGAGTGAGGAAAGAACAAATACATCCTTAATAACTCACACCAACCTTTAGTTTCTATTTGAGATTTCTAATAAGGACCATTTTAGTCACAGAGTTCTGGCTTTGTTCTTCCTCTGGAAGGGGAGATTGTTCACACTTCTGGACTCAGACTTGCTAATACCCAAATGAAAGTTTTCCAACAGACTTCTCCAAAGCCAGAGAGCCCTGAAGGAGAAGTGCTGCTGGATCTGGAAGAGCAGAGCACTGGGCACTGCTGGCTCTGCTTGGGAATCAGTGGCAGGTGAAAGACAACATAGGCCATGGAATGGGATATCCCAAAGGATGGAAAGAAGTCACTGGAGATCCACCAGCCCCTGATTGTGTCCCAGGGCTGATCCATGGGAGGTGAGGTTAAGCAAACAGCTCTCAAGGGAAGGTTTCCTGAGCTCTGCCCTGTATCTCTGGCTGCACAAATCACCTCAAGCCACTCCTCAGCTCCACACCACAGCCAGAGGCTTTTGTGCCAGGGAGTTCACAACATCAGCCAGAAATTGCCTGACGTGACCAGGGAAGAGAAGCTTCAGGAAAGACAGAGACTTCTTTTTTTGTCTTTTTCCTTTAGCATAAAAGCTGACCTTGTGGAGACCACGTTGCCAACCACTACATAACCCCCAGCCACTATGGACCAGCTCAGAGCAGACTTTGAAGGACAGAATTCCATGGATGAAAGCACTTCAGGGAGTGACTGACAGAGAGGCTGGAACACCACTGCTCAGGTAGCAAAATGATGACAAGTCTTACAAAGATCCTCTTTTCACTGAGCTGGGGGGAAAAAGCAACTCAGGAAAGCAAAAAAAACCCTGTACAAAGGTCTGTAGCAAATCAGAAATATCCAGGGAAGTCCCTGGGGAGCCTTTGCCATCTCTCCTGGGCTCATTCCTGCAAACGTGACCTGATCCATGGGAAGGCCTTGGGAAAGAAAGGCCAGTTGGTGGGATCGTGGTCCCAAAACGGGCAGGGGAAGGTGGGCTGAAGGAATGACACATGGAAACATGAAAAAGTGTGGAAGATAAAGGAAGACAGAAAAAAAAATGGAAAAAAAGTATGTGTAATAATCAAAAAAGAAGTAATAAGGATTTATATAAAAAGTCTGGGAAAAATGTGGAGACAATTAAAAGAATTATCAGTACTAGAAATTAATCCTAGCATTTTGTGTTGCACTTTTCAATATTTTCCACTTCTTTAAGTTTTTCTAGCACATCATCTTTCATTTTAATTCTAGGCTTTTCTCCTTAAAAGCCAATGAAGCTTTGCAAACAGGTTTTCATCTTTTTAACTGGATGAGAAATACATCTCTCATCTTCCTTAAGTGGTTGCTTACTTTCAGTTCTTTATTCTTTTATTCCTGTGACACTCCTTCAAGGACTTTTCTATGTTAGAAGACACTGAATGACAATTAATTTAGCACATTTATCACATTTGTACCAGCCAGATACTCTCCAGATTCCTGAGTAGGAATAATTCTGCTCTCAATGAAGGCAGATCCAGTATTTTTGGTGCAACATTAAGAATGTGTTCTTTAATAAGTGAAAATTCTTCCCAAGAGATTGAAATAAAAACCATGAAGAATTGGTTGAGATGGCAAATGGCTACAAATTTTTATTTGAAGTTCTGTTTTCCCCCAGCAGTATAATTCTGTGTGAAAATTTGAGCATGAATCTGACTATAATGCAAACACAATGATTAAAGTATTTAGATGAAAAGTTTCCCTAATTTAACAGACATTTTTGACATGAAGAGAAGGCATAGAAATCTACACTTGGTGTTTAAGGGGAAAAAATTTGAATATATCTCAGAATCTTCATTTCCTGGTCACCACACTTTCTAACTGCTCACATTTGCAATGTCTACCTGGATAAATTATAGCCAAATTTTTCGTTACAGCTCCAAACCCAGACCTTATACTTTCTGTCACTGTAAAACAACATGTAATGTGATTTACTGTGTTCCCTGTTTAGTGATTCTGATTATACATTAGATCTGTACACAGGAACAAACAGCAGTCAGATAAAATCAATGCAGCAACAAGATTCCTGTTTAAATGAAAAGCATCTCGAGCCTCCTTTGCCATGCAAACAACCATTGAGTGGTGCTTTTTCTCAATGTCTACTTATGATGCAAAGCAAAATGGAAAAATCAATGCCCTTCAGCAGAGGGAGCATCAGTGTCTCTCTGTAACCAAAGTAAACGACCCATTCCTGCTCCTTATCACAGCCATGTCATTTTTGTAGAGCTTAAAAAACACATTCCCAGGAATGTCAGTCAGAAGAGGAAACCTCTTTAGTGATCCTTCACTAGGAAAGAGGTTGTAAAGCTTTTCACAAACAGTTCTTATGTTCTACTCACAGACCGAGGAAAATCTCCTGGGATATTGATTGGTTTATTTTATCAGAAAGCAAAAACTAAAAAGTCTGTAAGTATAAAATGCCCTGATATCACCAAAATTCACTGGAAATGGTCCTTTTTTTTTTTTAAATATGTGATTTCTTTGAGTTTTATGATATAATTAATCCTTACTTTTAATAAAAAGAATAATTTTACATAGATCAATCAAAGGGACTCACAAGACACCAGAAATTTTAAGAAGGGCAGAAATAAAACTTGTACAGGATATTTTATTCTAAACAAGTTTGTCCAGAAAATCTTGCACTGAGGCTTAACAGAAGCTACAGAACATACAGATTTGGCACTGATGGTAATTATATCCTGCTGCACATCTTACTGATCTTGACTACATTTGGAAATGAATAGTGTAAACCAACCCATTAATCTCTGAAGTCATTAACTACTTAAGAATGTTCAGAAAGCTACTGAAAGCCTCGCTAAGATTAAAAATAGAACAATTTCATACAATTTTCAGCATCAGTACAGAGTGTAAAAACACTGAAAGAAGGGTTAATTTGCACTAGCAAAAGAAGCCAAATAAAAGATGACACTTGGGCTATGAGACCATCTTCAGGCTGCGGAAAAAAAACTGGAATATATTTTCTCATAGCCCTAAGAAGAGCTTACAGCTGAGATGTCTTCTCTAATCTTATTGTTTATTTATAATCTGCATTTATTATCCTCTTTGGTTTTATTTTGCAGCTAACATCCTCCTGCAGGACCCTATTTGTCTCCAGATGTTGATCAGTGTACATTCTTTTTGCTAAATATCTTCTGGATCTAAAGCCTTTTTCATACTGGGATTTGGTAATCAAAACCTTTTCTATCTTCACTGTGAGGGCAAACCTCCTCCTGCAGGAGCAAGAATTGATGACACTGGAGTTACAAGTCATGCAAGCACATGCTCTGCAATTTCTTGTATGAGATTTTGCAAATATGCTTTATTGTGACATTCTGGCTGGAAAGAAAAAAATGGAAAAATCCTAGTTTGTTCCACTCCCTTCCTTAGTGTGGTGTCAGTGCACTCTGAAGCAGACTCAGTTGGATGTTTTATGAAATTGGATTTCGACTGCTGTAATTTCAGATACTTAATTACAATTACAAGCTGTGTTTTTAAAGAAACTGTAATTCAGTAGAGACACATGGTCCAAAAGGCTTCCTCCTGAAGAAAATGGTAAATATAAGATTGCCCAGGAATGTGCACCTAATAGTCTTTGCTACTTATTATAGATTTATATTAGAATAGAAATAGAAATAAAGAAAATATATTTATTATAGATGCCTTTGCTATTTATTACAGAAAAGAACTATCAGGCATGGAGGCATTCATGGAATCCCAGACTGGTTTGGGTTGGAAGGGACCTTAAAGCTC